>OX336376.1:12341317-12941317 GCA_946902895.1 Fragum fragum
CTTAAAATGTTCTTGCCTGTATTAAAACAGATTAATGATTGATTATCATAATTTGTGGATCTTTAGCCACTACCATTGACCAATCGATGGCTATGACAACAGCTTTGACAGGCGGTTTCACTTCGAAAATAAACGTTCTTATTTGCACAATAAATTGCCAGACTAGTTACAAAAGGTGAATAGTTGGTTGGCGACCTAAACCTCCCTAATACACATTAAAAGGCTAAAGCTACGTCGTTTAATACTAACTAAAATGCATGACATAAATGTCAGACAATGTTTGGACTTCAAAGTTCACTTTCGGTCTTAATAAACGATTCAATTGGTCGATAGATCCTTAGATTGACAGTCGCGATCCGGATCGCTAGCCTGTTCGCTGACCTCTTTAGCCAGCCCACTGAACCCGATAGCCACGTCCGACTCCGACAGAAACTACCATTTAGATATTGAACGGAATCAATTTGCAACGTTTTTTGTCAGTGACAACATTTAACAAAAACTACATTTATTGGTTGACGACCTAAACGGCGTAATTATAATTTGAATAAGCTGTAGTTACGACGTTCTAGTCGACAAATCAACAAAAGTGAATTATATATGTGTTGGAAAATGTTTGAGTTCGAAGTTTCCTTACAGTTTAAATAAATCATTTAATTTTTCGTTTTATACTTTGACTGACATTCGCGACTACAGACTGAATAAGTTATTGTTGCGAGGCTTAGTCCTGACGTAGAAGAAACAGTTTTACATAAGTATCGGATTTAAAGAAAAGGCAGCTTCGGACAGCAGAAGGAATTTAATTGGTCAAACGAGGTTTTGATTGACAGCTGCGTTCAGTCTCTTCCAGTCTTGAGGTTTTGAGTTTTTATTACTCTTAAACATTCAACCGCTCAATACTCTCTTTAGCATAATTTCTTATCAGTCTTGTTTCCAAAATAAAAAAAAAATGAGCGACAACTTTTAATTTGCACCAAAAACTGTGTTGCTGTGGCTTCTAGTTCCAAAATGACATTATATTAGACTCGTCCAAATCGAAAGGGGCCACAGTCCACAAAACAAGTTGAGTTTGAATTGAAAATGTAGGCAATATGCGGATAAATAATTGTGAGAATGGGAGAAATTGCTTCTTACTTTCTCCCAGTGTTTTCAATGCCTATTGCAAGATTACATGGTAATGGGCTAATCTAATCCGAAGGTAAATTTGAATTTCACTAACCATTTACTGGGTCGACGAAGACCTGAACTTCACAAATGGTGAGATAGGTGTTGTTTCTATCCATCGAAATCTTTACCCAGCGTCCCGACAGCCCGGGGGCATTCGGTCTGAACTCGTAGGTTCTGCCAACAACACCGGCATGATATGCAAACACTGAGTAAATGAGCTTATCATGCGAAACTTTTACAAGAACGTTTTGTAATCTGTTACCTGAAAATGACCTCAAGAAATGAATTTTGTTTATTAAATGTATACCGAAACAAATACAAACCATTCCAGTTGTCTGATGGTTCGAAGTAATTTTCGACATGTCGCGAATTACATTACGTCAACGTCCTCGATTTCTGACATTATCTCTTGAGAACCATATTTCCAATTCGCCCAGTAACATTGTCCGTGTGGAAAAGGTATTTCTAATTGACCAATCGCAGCTGTCATTTAAAACCAGTCAACCAATGAAACCTTTCATTGAGACCAGAAATAAGTTATGAACTCCAACATTGGCAGCTATTTTTGTTATTACTTTTTGTTGGTTTGACGACTTAAAAGTCTTAGCTACAACTTATTTAAGGTGTACTCACGACCTTTATGTCGCCAACCAACTATTCTACTTTTTTGTAAACTGTTTCTGACCACAAACTTTGCAAAATAATGCCGTTTAAAATCGAAGCGGGTCTTCCTGTTTGAGTCAATAGGCGGGACCAGCGATTGGTCAATTGTCAATACGACCGTTTTTAAACCAGATTTTGTATAATACGCTCATCTTAACATGAACATGCACGTATCAAACGTTAAATACATATAGGATAAACAACTGGCTAATCGACGGCCGCGCCCAAAGACTACAAAAGGAAGTCCGGCTTCGATTTTAAACGGCGTTAATTTGCAAATAGCATGAAACAGAATAGTTGGTTGGCCACCTAAACGTCGTAACTGCAGCTTGAAGGACGAGATTTTTCCCAGCGCCTTCATGTCACAAGTACTCGAATAATAAATAACCATTTTATAACTTTACTGATAATATTTCCGAGAGTCCTATTTTCATAAAATTATTTAAAACCATTAGTTTTCGCCTTCCTAAACACTGGAAATCATTAGGCGGAGTGTAAATAGATTTTTTTTATATCAAAAGCAATAGAAAATGAATTTATGTAGAAATCAACTAAATCCACCTTACACCCCTCTTACTCTCGGTATTTTAATTTTGAGACAGAAATGATCTAAATGAAATAGATGTCAACAACCTGATCGTTCCATCGAGATAATTAATTTATCGATTTGATATCAAAAGGAATAGGCTTTTTGTGATCGCTCGGTTCCCAGACATAAGCGTAATCAAAAAGCTCAAGCAATTCATGCCATTATTTTTTTTAAATTTTCACTCGCAACAACTTTGAGTTTAGCACTGTATAAAATTTTCATCTACTTTTGCTTTACAGAAAGGTTAACGAATCGTTTAATTTTATAGCTTTTGCGTTGAGTAATAGTCTTTGGAAGGTCTCTAAGAGTTCAACTAGTGCAAACTGCTACTGGAGGCTTAACCACTAAATCTATTGAGTGCATACGCCATAACATGTAATTTTTATGTTTTTCAGGAATACTGCAAATTCATCTCCTAGGTAATTTAGCTTATTAAAACATATCGTGTTCAAAATTGATCTGACCAGAGTCTTCAAAGACGTTGCAGACGACAATTTCAAATTGTTGAAAATTCTGAAATATTTATCTCACTGAGTTGAAAACAATGTAGAAAATGACGAAATTGCTTCTGACAAGCAATTTCTTTATTTTCAACATTATTTTCATGAACTATTCTCTTACGGGGGTAATAGAATTGATTATAAGGGGATTGGTTAACTCCTTTGTTATTTTAACCTCGTTTATTTATCATGATAACCTTTGACAAAGAAAATTACTTAACAAAACCATGCTTTGCTAGCTTACAGTACTTTCAGCATTTTGATTTGTTGATCCCGTTTTGCAGTTCATGTTATTGTTGTAGTTTGAAACCAATCGTAAATCTATTCCCAAACAATCACAATTTATACACCCCTCATGTTGAAAGCCTTGGAACACATCGTGGAAAATGACGAATTGCTTGAACAAGTAACATGTTGTCTACTCAGAAAGACAAATATTTCCGCAACAACTTTGAGAGTTTAGCACTGTATAAAATGTTCATCTACTTTTGCTTTACAGAAAGTTAACGAATCGTTTATTTCTATAGCTTTTGCGTTGAGTAATGGTCTTTAGAATGTAGTTGTTAAGCTACCTTGTATTTCCCTTGAATCAATGATACTTTAGAAATCTTCTGTTTTGCAACACGAGGAATTTTTTCGTCTTGTCTGACGACAAATCGATTTATCTTATTTTTAATGACCTTCGGTGTTTAGGGCAAGTTCTCAAACAAAAGTAGTTATTGGTTATCGTGGTGAAACTTGATTGGCACCCATTTCATCACTACTGATGTCATTTAATTTTATGTTACGCGGGAAAATTCTATAAATTCGCTGTTAGGTATATAAATGTTATAGTAGCAATCGATAGCTTGCACTCACTCTAGTTGACGATGCACTTTAACAATTTCCACTTAAGGATGATTTTTGGCACCCCCCACAAAAACAATTGGGAAAACATTTTATTAAACGAAGAAATTGTTTGAAATATGCTTTTCCTCATGTTACAAACTAATTGCAGACTAGGAAGTTGAAAAAATCCAAAAATTTATAAACTAATTTTGTCATCTGCAACACCTTTAATTTAGACAAGTATAAAATTTTGCCGTCTGTAATCTTGTGGAATATATAAATTTACCTCGACAGCGAGAAACAAAATTATAAAAGGTGTCGGGGTAAACAAATCTTGACCTTTTCAAATGTCTACGAGAAGTGTCTGGCAGGTAATTTTATGTTTTAGTCATCTCCAACCTAAAAGAACTTCCGGTTGGTTGTACCACAAAAAAGTCCGTTCGGAAATGTTAATTTCCTCCTTTTTCACACTGTTATTAACGTTTAAACAACAACAAGAATCTTAAAATTAAGTTCTGCAGAGTTGACTCCAGCTGCAAGTAATGCATGATTCAATGATTTAGCTTGAAACTATTTCCTTATAGAAACCGACATGTGGATGTGGTTCACAACAAGACGGTCATTTCCGAAGCTAGAGAGTTTTATCGGTGGGTGTGTTCTATAAAGATTTGATAAAAATCTTATTCTTAATGATACCAATTTTCCTGGCATGTAATGCAAAATCTATGACTACTCTTTGAGACAGACTAACTTTTGTCAAAATGTTGCCTTTTATCTAATGTGGCACCTTTTGATATATAGAAATATTAAGTCAGCTTATAGTAAAAATGAGTATTTCTCATCTCTCTCCTGATTAAGAACGCGCGTAATTTTGTATGTATATTTCTAGGAATATTCATAGGTCTGGCATAAATACTGTCAAGAATATTTGGTGCTCACAAGATTGCGGATAGAATTAGCCTATAAGGTAGGTTCAAATCTAACCCATTTGATGGGTTAGATATCATCCTAAGCCACTTGTTTAGCGTTCTCTTTTGAGACGAAATGGTATCATTTAACTTTAAAGTTTGACTGATCATGGAGTTATTAATATTGAAAATCGAAGCGATAATCATAGAAATATCTTTCTGTACAGAAAGTTTCTGTCTAAATGTATAGATATTTATCAGTATCTATTTTTCGGGTCTAACTTTTTCTTTTGTTGTAAATGCGTTTTCAAAAATCACATGGTGTACTATTCTGTGTCATTGAAAACTCGCGCGCTGTAAGGTTCTTTTAGTAAATACATTCTATGTTGTCTATTGATTCGTCCAATTTTGTGTAGGCTGTTATAATTTCAAAATCTTTGATACTGAAGTTACGACACTTAGTGACGGTACATGTGCCAATTCGCAACATGTATACAGTCTGCACTATAGCAAGAGGCTTTGCTAACATAAATTGATTGTTAAGATATCACACAATAAGTAAAGTGTCAAACAGGCTCTTATTTTGATCAATTCGAATTAAAGGGTCGCGGCTTAAGTACAGTAAGTAGAGAGTGGGACTATTGTTTATGGGGTCCCGGGTATAAACCCCGGCGAGTATCCTTTCCTCCAAGCATTGGATGGATAAAATCGTAAACCTAGGTGGGATGATGAGCTGGAGGCTCAGAAAGGGTGTTATTGTCGTATTGAGAAATATAGGATATCCATGGCTAGGTGCTCCAGCCACAGTGATATTATTGAAGTATTTTTAACAGTAGCGTCATACCCCGTTCAAACCCCGTTCAAACCATTATACTTTTTTATTTACAGAAGGTGATTCATATTAGATTTTAAACAGAATAGTTACGAGGGTGGTTGTGGGGTTATAAAATAAGCTGTGCCCCATGCATACGGTTCCATTGTCTTGCGTTGGTACGGTATCACTTCCGGTTGTAGCACTACTTTTCCTACACTTTGACAGATACCACTGGCTTAACCAATTTCAACACAACAAAATATTAAGACTTGTACAAAGAGAAAGAAGCTGCGGACGGTAATTTCAAGTTGATGGTGTTTCATTTATTCCCTTTTTATCATTTCGGATAGAAACCGTTTATGATACTGAAGAAATCGCTCAATACAAATAATTTCTTCAGTTTCCACAATGTTTTACAAAGTATTTTTCTAATCAGACGTAAAAAAGAGGGATTGTGAGGGAATGGGTCAAACACTGCACGTGAGCATATATACTGTCAACCACATTTGGTGGGAATTGTAGAAATATAATTCACAGTGTCGAGTTTTATATGATTGCTCGTAAAAAAGAGATATAGGGAGTCTGATTTGATACCATTACTCATATTTTAAAGAATTAAAACAATCTACCATACAACATCTAACTTGTATGTATAGTTTATTTGATAGATGAAGAAAACATTTTTGTTTTCATGAAGGTATGAGACGTAAAAACTAATCACACTGTCTGAATACGCGAAGCGAAATCATACATAAGTTCGATTAAGCAAAAAATCAAACAACAAATTTTGATACCTTTTAGATAGAACTATTTGTGCCAAAGCAAACAAAATAGCTGCGAGCTAAAATTTTTGTTTATGGAGTTATGAATAAATATTTTCTGTCAATCACAACGCTCGTTTTTGATAGATTAAACTTAAAATTAAATTATCCAGGATTGATGACTAATTTTTAACAATAAGCTTCCAACTTCAATAAAGGTTTCCAGCTTCTATAGTCGGTGACGTCTTCTGCTTTTGTTCAAGTCGGTGTAACATCGGCAACTAATCGCCAGCGAGCGGTAAGGCTACGACCCATCATTTGGCCTGCCGATTATGTGCACATCGCAGACATATATAAACTTTTTAATGTCTGTTATATATCGGTGACTAATCGTTATCATCTCGCCGTGGTATTGGCGACTAGTCGGCGTATCGACAGTACGCCATATTGTTCAATCCGAAAACAAGAGCTACTTTATCGGTGGCCAAGAAACAAGACACAGAGTTGTCGGTTTATTGTGACTGCAAAACTTGTAAATAATTCACCCTGCAATCGTCGAAGACGTCTCGATGCTATTTTATACTAATCGGCCAATGAAAATTAGGAATCACCGATGAGTCGACGTCGCCGATATCTACATGTAGGTGACTTTATTTTGATTTACATCGGGAATATCTCGCACCGCGCTGTAGAATTTCTACTGAATCGCGCGCTATATATAACGATTAACAAACTTGAAAGAAGTCTTTAAAAAGATCGCCTCTTCGTTAACTACGATATTGAGGGAGGGTAAATATTATGAGTTATCTTTGCTTTGCAGTTTAAAGCATAAGCTATCAAGATAATTAGACAAAAACCTAACCAGGTGAATTTGAGAGTTATGTGACTTCAAAGAAGGTTACCTTTTGCTTAAAATGCGTTGAAATGCAAAGTATTGCCTCTTCATGAAATATTTAACTTGAAATACAATTATGTAATTTTATGAAGTTGTTGATGTCATGTAATTATTGTATCGCACCATGCCTTAATAGTTTGTCATCAATAAGCTATCAAGATAATTAGACAAAAACCTAACCAGGTGAATTTGAGAGTTATGTGACTTCAAAGGTTACCTTTTGCTTAAAATGCGTTGAAATGCAAAGTATTGCCTCTTCATGAAATCTTTAACTTGAAATACAATTATGTAATTTTATGAAGTTGTTGATGTCATGTAATTATTGTATCGCACCATGCCTTAATAGTTTGTCATCAATAATTCAGGGGTCCTTGTTCTGTGTATTTTCCTTACCACTATTCAGACCAAAATAAGCGGATTCACTCTAGAAAATTTAGATAGTATGTAAAACAGAAACAAAAATTCATCGAATAGGTAGATACTGATATTCTAATAAAAAGAAATAAAAAGGAAAAGTTAGTTCAATACGATTCGTTTCCCGACATTTTAAAATGAATATCTAATTTTTCCAAAAATAGTATTTATAGGAAATATGACTTTCATATCCGACCTTTTGAAATTACCTTGATTCTAGAAGAAGCAGAAGCTTATACGCATAATTGCTCACCAAAACGAGAAGTGGGGATTTATTTTAGGAGAAACAGAATTGAATTGTTTAGCACGCATGGCATACTTTACATGTACGAAGCATTTGGAAGTGATCTTAACCTTGGAGATGACATTTGAGACAGTCGCTATATTGTTTTTAAAAAAGTTCATACAACAGTTATGACCAACTCTTTAAATTAGACAGACATTGAATTCCCGAACGTACACTCTGTATTGTGCACACTCTCTACGTTATAAGAGAAGTTAGCCCCTTCAAACCCAAATCCCCTTTTAAATCGACTTTTCCTTTGTAGTTGGTCTCTACCGTTGCCGAAATCCACATGCGTCCTCCCAATCACATAAGAATTTCAAATCATGGAAAAATTTGGTTATCCATGTGACAACTTGATGACAGGAAATTTGAATGCGCGAAAAGGATGCGCCGTATGACAGTTCGATGAAACGGTCGACTTTCTCGAAATTAAGTCATCACAATTTTTTAAAAATCATCTACATGGCTTAAAACGGTTGCTCTCTTTGGCTGATAACAAATATATATTGATTTTAAGAAAAGTTGATTAATATTTGTCATGAAACAGGCCTTTTTCTCAATTAAGTATTCAACCATGCCTACGAGGTCCGCTATCGATGTACGGGGTTAGCCATACTCATCATTTGGGTATCGGGTGCATTCGCCTTAATTGACCAATCGTTTCTGTCAATCAAATAATCAGTAGCCCAATAAAATCATTCATTTAGAAAGGAAGTTCAGTTTGATCACCGATATTGGCTGCCTTTTTTTGTGTTTTTTTTTCTACTTAAACGTCGTAACTACAGGTTATTCATGTTGTAGTTACGACGTTTAGGTCGCAAACCAATCATTCTACTTATTTGTTACATGCTACTGGCTATAAATTTTGCAGAATTACCCAATAAAAAACTTCCTGTTGGAGTCAATGTGAGTTACCAAAAAAGTAAGTGGGCGGAGCCAGCGATTGGTCAATCACACATTTGTCCGTACATATTATTTCGTTCGCCCCTTTTATATAAGCAGGAATGGCCATGGTTTTGGATTTTATTTTGCGGTAGTTTCTGACCTATCATTTTGTATACATGACTTGAGAAGATAATGGAAACATACAAATAAATTTGACCACTTCTTTCATCATTTGTTGAGGCACTAAAGTCATTACCAGACGGCAAGATTTTAGACTGGTTCAAATTGAAAGAAGTTGCAGAGTTTATGAAATTTTGTATTTTTTCAACTTTCTGTGTAAGGAATATTGTGGAAAATGAACAAGCATTTTTTCATTTTCAACACTGTTTTCCTAAGCTTTTTTTTTCTTTTGGGCGTCTAAAAGCGTCACTGAGTGGGAATGGATTAAATGAAAAATAAAAGGGGTTTACGATAGTATTCAAATGGAATTTCGTATATTAGACTCTGACCAGTTACATGTATATAGATGCTAGATTTCTTAAACTTTATTCATCCTTATTTACAATAAAGATGCTATGTAAACATACAGATAATACCGTAACCATAGATCTATAAGAATTACACGAAATAGTAAGAATTATTAAACATTTTGAGGCTAATGAGATTATATGAAAATAAAATTTAGATTTTAGCTTAACGGGATATAATGCTTGGTATAATGCTTGTACAGTTGTATGTCTGCGAACTGCCATTATTATATTCACAAGTCGGTATAATATAAAGAAATGTTGGTATAATATGAAGTAACGTTGGTATGATGTAAAGTAACGTTGGTATAATATAAAGTAATGTTGGTATAATATGCAGTAATGGCGGTATAATATAAAGTAATGTTGGTATAATATAAAGTAACGTCGACATATACTGCCTATCGTACCAATAAATGGAACGTTTACTTAATCATATTCATTGATGCACACAATATAAAGAAAACCCATAACGAAATTTTGTCATGATTTGTAGCCGTTTTGACACTGAAACTGGTAAACTTAGTTATATTCATTGTTTTTTTGACTCAGAAACATGAACTTAGTGTTCATAAGACAGTCGGAGCGTTCAAGTCTAAGATAGGATATATAAAGTACTTACTGCAACAGTCCATTCTGTTAAATACCTTTACGGAATGTATTACATACGTGCCGTTTAAATCCACCTCCCAGGAGGGAAGGCTCGTATTGCTAGAGGACGCACATCTCCAAAAGCTATACTGGTAAGTATCGCCGTCAACAGCCTTTTCAGGGCGAGCACCAATGTTCAAGTGTGCTTCCTTGTTTAAAGCAACATTCACCAATCTTCCTAAAATGTTAATGCAAAACAAACGAGTGCTGATATGATTAAGTTTGTCTGATAGCGTCATTATTGACAAGGAAAATGGGTATTGTACTTATGTAATAAATTAACCTATTACCACACAAGAATGATTTAGACAGGTCCATATTAAAAGGAGTTGCAGACGACATTTTGAGGTTTATGAAATTTTAGATTTTTTCAACTTTCTTGGTAGAAAACATTGTGTAAGATGAAGAAATTGCTTGCTACAAGCAATTTCTTCATTTCACGCAGTGTTTCCCAGTTATTTTCCAAAGGAGCGTCCGCAAGCGTCACCGTGAGGGAATAAGTTAACCGATGCTTCTGTCAATCAAAAAATCACTCGACCAATGGAATGATTTAACTTTGAACTCCGACGATGGCCATCAGCTATATCTGAGGCATTTATTTGAGTTTGGCGACTCACACACACGACATAACTACAGAATATTCAAGCTGTAGTTAGGACGTTTAGGTCGCAAACCAACTATTCTTCTGCGACTGACCATAAACTTTTGACTGAAGTTCAACTGTAATGTGTACTGACTTAATACACACTCTGTAACTAACAGATGATGAATATAGCGCGCTGTCTCACCAGACGAACGACGTTCAAGTCGCATATTGATATCGCAGGTCAACATTTAATTCCGGTCTAGATAAAAATAATTTGACTACATGTATCAACTTCATGGTAGGTGTACTTTGAACTCCAACATCGGCCTACACCTATTTGAATCATTATTGTTGGTTTTGCGACTTTAACGTCGTTACTACAGCTTATTCAAGCTGTAGCTACGATACTTATGTCGACAACCAACAATTTTACTTTTAACAATTAAATGGGCGTAAATAACTCCGTTCATTACCATTACTATCAGAGGTCGTGGCCAGCGATCCGTCAATTGTCACAAATTTTCCTTTCGATTTTTTAACCCTTGTCATGCTGAATGAAATCTTTATTCTGTATTGCATTACAAATCAAAGTACTGGAAACACTGACTGTTCGACAGTATTTCTTTTGAAAATTGTTTTTATAAGCTATTCTGACTTGAATTGGTAAATCGGGGGTGTAGACTAAGATCAGAATGCATTTGTGCAGTCTGATCTTTGTCTATTACTCCTGCAAAACCATTAATATTCCGAGTTCAACATGACAAGGGTAAAACAACAACGATAACAACAAATACATTCTACAGTTTAAACTATAGATTTCCCGGAGAATCGTTGGATAGAGCAACTTGTAGGAAAATGAAGGGAAATGATAGGTAACTAATTATAAAAAAAATATCACACCACCAATCCACCACCTTCATCGCAAAATGCTACGAATTTAATCTCAAAATACAATGCAGAAAGGGAACCGAGTTAGCGAAAGTAAACACTATTTTTATATTTCATCGTTCATTTAGCAAATTACGAAATGAATTTCTAAAATCGAATAATGATATTTGAAACGGTAATAAGCAATCTTTTATATCAACAAACCCCCTGATTCTAGCTTATTCGGTAAGCTTGTAATTACGGTCGAAATGAGTGAACACACATCGTTATAGTTAGACTTTGTATAGACACTTATGATATATTTGCACCAAGCTAACGACATGTTTTTTTGTGTTTTTTTTTTCAAACTAAACGACATATAAACCACTCCTATAGCGCTGCCATGCGCATTTATTGGCGTAGACAGGTTTCGTTCACTATTCTATGATTTATTTTTGTTGTTCGTGTGAACAGCTTTAAATAACTATGTTTATCTATTAGAAAAAAGTATGAAGTGAAGAAGAGGAGTACGCTCTGAAGAAGCGGGTCTAACAGGAGACTAAGCTTTGATGAAGCGCAAACGTCATAACCCATTCAAGCCCTCAAACACACACTTTATTACAAGAGTTTTGATGTTTTTACACGAATAACATGTATTCTTTGAAAAAATATCAATTTCTGGGAGAATGACGATAACATCTCGTACTGACGGAAAAACTAGAACAAAAACAAATGAGATTAGTTTTGAGAAATGAAATACATGTATTTATATCTTTGCATTTAAACTTGGTCTATACCTTTATTTGTTTTTTAAGTTTATGAATGAATTAGATGTATAGTTTGTTCGACTTTTAACATTTCGAAATGCATGATGTAACGAAAGAAATACTTTTAATTATAGCCTAACCATTGGTGGGGAAAAGATGGGCAAAAGCTCCTATGTGGGGAAAAACGCCTATCGAGAAATATCATTATGTATGAAATTTTTTGCATATCATTATTCGTGTAGTTGGTTGTCTAATTTCTAATAAAACGAAAAGTTGCTTTTGAATCGTAAAAAAAACTGTGTAGTTTGTCAATATTTGATTATTTTTCGGAATTTTGACACAATTTTGAGAATCTGAAATTCTTTATTTAGCTTGTTTTTAAAAGTTTACAATTTTCTTAGAAAGTCTTCCGTATTATATTCACGTTTGATGAAAGTGATAGAATCGGAAACAGTTGCGTATATATGTCCCTGAAAAAATTTCCGATCTTAATCTATTTGGCTGAAAAGAGTCGTGAAACACCAATGCCCCCGAAACAGCTCATATTTCAGAAGTTTGTCCTTTGTATAAATTAAATTGACCTCACAAGATGACACTGACCTTAGCACCTGCAGATGCGTATAAACGATCTGATATAATGCAAAATATGAGAAATGTATCTCGCGTAGGCATGAAATTATTTGTAATGTTAATATTTTTTTTTAGTTCTGCTAAATTTTACCTTAACAGATGACAATAAAATTGTCAGATGACATTGACCTCGGTATCCTCAGATGCAGTTCAATGATATCTATCATCACGCCAAATATAAGTATGGTATCACGCATAGTCATGAAGTAATTTGAAAATGTTAAGTTTCTTTGTAAGGTTCTGAAAATATTGACCTTAACAAATGACATTAACTTTGTATGATTAACTGTTCTAAAGTTTCCTTTTGAAAAATGTTCTTAACAAGATTTATCGATTGACTGGTATTACTTCGGGAAGCTTGTGAAGAAAGAGAACAAAACTTAATCTTATGATAAAAATAACATTCTACATATCTTGCAAACTTTAATCTTTGCATCTCTACACTTCTAGTATCGTCACATAAAAAGAGTTAAGAGTAAAGAGTCATCACTTTTAATATCCGAGCTCTTTTTCTTAGCTCACATCTCTTCTTCATATCTAGTCCCCTGTATTCATGGCGAATCCGTCTTCTTTATTGCGTCTGGCTTTTCTGGCTTTTTTTTTTATCAAAAATGTTTCAAGCAATTTTCATCAACAAATACATTAGTGAAAGCCGTCGAAGCTGATAAGGCCTATAAAGAAGGGAAATAAAGTATTATTCAAACCATAATGTATCTATCTACATGGACATATTCTCACAACACAGCCCTATTATCGCAGGTCAAAGCAGTTTGAATCGCACACGATGTAACCATAATGAGGAGGCGTACTCCAAAAGAAGTTTAAATACACTCACCATCGAACAGCATTCTCCGATTTTTGAAATTCACCCCATAACTAGCTAAATAAAGGATTTAACGTAACAACATGTGATTACTCGATGCTCTTTCTGTATTGCCGGAAGTCCAGCATCTAAGATTTAATTCTTAGCATTTTGCGATGAAGGAGATGGCGTGTATATAGATTTATACAAATAGCCCTTACTTACCACGAGCATTTTGTATCAAGACGATACAAACTAACACAATGATAGAGATTACCTCGGAATCAAATCTGCGGTCAGAAACCATGGCTTATTCTAAAATACAAAAATAGAGTTTTTTTTTACTTTGAAACTTAATTTGCTTCATTTTTCTTTAGATTTTTTTTAAGAAATTATGCTTAAACAAATACAGAGCAGTAGAGCACCGTTTCCTATCATAAGCAAACAACTTTTATAATCGAACAAACGAATGTAGTTCCTCTTCACGTATGGATCTACTGATGTGTGCACGTTTCTAAAACACTAATCGATATTCGGTATTCTGAAAACAATACAAACTTGGATATTACCAATACTGCAACAATTCAATTTTATTCAAATACTGCCGTTTTTGTGTGATGAAATATTCAGATGTGCATTTCTTTTATAGCATTCAATTGTTTACATTCGATCAAAACTAAAGAATCACCCCCTTAAACGTCTGTTGAAATTTATCCAACTGTCTCAGAGGAAATAGCTTCAATGTTTCCACCAGATACAATATTATAATTTTGAAATAAGCCAATCTATTGAAGCCTTGTTTACTATCGAATTAATTTTAGAGGGGATCTGCTGAGGAATACTCAAAAGATCATTTCTGCTAAATTCATTTAGAATGCATCAAGAAGCAAGGTGTCAAATTGTAACAAGATACGCCCGCCACACTGCTTGATGTCGACTAGGGTAGGGGATTTAGTTAAAGGTGAGTAAAAACAACAAAGGGCATCAACTCACAAGGTAGAGTTATGGTTCTTTTGTATGTAATTGTGACCATGATTATTTATGATAATAGATATTATACTTTCAAAGATATTCGGTTAACCCATTACCAGACATAAAAATTTTAGACATAAAGAAAGAAGTTGCAGACGACAATAGATTTTATGTTAAATGCTTGATACAAGTTATACATATTTTTTCCCCATTTTTTTCTTGAGAGGCGTCCAACAGCGACGCTGTATGGGAATGGGTTAAAGCTTACCAGGCTAGCTATCGCTTTATACTCTATCTTGATCTTTTTTCTTAAGTATAATTCATGAGTGGAATAAATTCCATACCCCATCAACTTTTAACCTCGTAATTTGGTCTCATTTACAAACTAATGATTTCTTTTTTCTGTTTCTTTTTCCCTTCTATTTGGTTAGTTGTTTTTTTTTAAACAAACAGTAAAGGCCTGGGCTGCATTAATGTTTTTTGATTTATTTCGATTTTTTATTGCCTTACATTTTTTATCACCATAACTTTAAACATTTGTGATTTTAAATGTCTTCAAGTATTTACACGTCAGTATAGGCTCTTTTGTCTGTAGTCTCTGTCTCTGTGGCCGATCGTAGATATCAATCATTTTGTTTGTTTGAATGGGGTTTAACGTTACTTTTAACAATATTTTAGTCATAGCGCAGAGGCTGAAGCACCTAGCAATGAATTCCATGTATTTCTTACACGCGTTCTACCACAAGATCCTTTCCGAGCCCCAAGCTGCTCATCACCATTAAGGTTTACGATTGTACACCCAAATGCCGGAAAGGAAATTCGCTGTGGCCGCAGATATAAACCGGAACCCAATGGCTAGGAATCGTACGCGCTACCAATACGCTACGGCCGCGCCGATCTCAATCATAGAATCAATCGACCAATCAATTATTCATATAGACCTGAAGTAAACTTTGAACTAAATGATTCGTTGGATTGGTGACTTAAACGTCGTTACCACGGCTTATTCAAGCTGTATTTACCGCGGTTAGATCGCAAGCCAACCATTTCACATTTTTGTTACGGGTAACTGGAATTTTCTTTCACAATTGTGCCGTTTAATGCGGCTCTTGAACAGATTTCCATGAGATAGACATAGGAAATTTATCCGCTTTTCCAATAGTTTTAGGAATTATTGTCAATTTCATGATAAATGTTCTTGCTTCGTGTTAAGACCCCCAGCTGGCGGGGGGATAGAAATCGCCGGCTGCCGTCCTGCAGAGTGGTAAGACCCCACCGAACGGACCTACCTGTTGACCGTGGGTGGTTGCTCGTGTCGCTTGATAAATGGATCCTGATGGTTGAGTTGTTTCGGGGTCAGGGTTAAAGTACCTCGTCTCTGCAACACATCACTTTGGCCTTGAGTAGAACTAGACGAGCGGTCAGATAGGCCCTGTCTGATCAATCGGCTGGTAATGCCTGGCACTGGAATAGAACGTATAGATTACGAAACACGCACCTTCTTATTTGTATATTTCAAATAGTTTTATTTCATTGTATCCATACTCTGTTCAAGAAAGCGGTGGCTTAAGGGTAAATCGGGTAAACGAGGTGTTTGATCGACAGTTTTTCTTTCTGATGTTTATTTTGTGATTGTTTGATCTACTCTTCGGGTTAAAATTGCTTCATCTAGCCCATTTATAACGAGTATATCAATTAAAAATCTTTGGCACCGCTCCCGAGATGGAAAAAGTCCCCGTTGATGTGCCCCCTTGTTGGACTCCGGGGTGGGTGAAGATGAACTATTACAACTCAATTATGGCCTAACATACAAAACAAGAGGGCCAGAATGGCCCTAAAATCGCTCACCTGACTAATGTAAGATGATTCAAAATTGAAATTGGGCCAATGGTTATTGAGGAGAAGATGTTTAAAGATTTCAAAGTCAAAAACTGCCCTACCCTTCCAAGCCCTTATTTGGTCATCAATCAAAATTCAAGAACAACTTTTGAAAAGGGTCACTCAATGAACATTCATACCAAATTTGGTTGAAATTGGCCCAATAGTTACTGAGGAGAAGATGTTTAAAGATTTCAAAGTCAAAACTGCCACCCCCATATTTGGGCGTGAAACCAAATTCTGCAAACAACTTTTGAAAAGGGTCACCCAAAGAACATTCATGCCAAGTTTGGTTGAAATTGATCCAATGCTTACTGAGGAGAAGATGTTTAAAGATTTCAAAGTCAAAAAAGTACCTGACCCTGCCACGCCCATATTTGGGCATAAATCAAAATTCCAAGAACAACTTTTGAAAAGGGTCACCCAAGGAACATTCATACCAAATTTGGTTGTAATTGGCCCAATAGTTACTGAGGAGAAGATGTTTAAAGATTTCAAAGTCAAAAACTGCCACGCCCATATTTGGGCGTGAAACGAAATTCTGCCGAACAACTTTTGAAAAGGGTCACCCAAGGAACATTCATACCAAGTTTGGTTGAAATTGGCCCAATGGTTCCTGAGGTGTAGATGTTTAAAGATTTCAAAGTCAAAAACTGCCACGCCCGGCCACGCCCATATTTGGGCATAAATCAAAATTCTGCAAACAACTTTCAAAAAGGGTCATCCAAGGAACATTCATGCCAAGTTTGGATGAAATTGGCCCAATGGTTACTGAGGAGAAGATGTTTAAACATTTCTAAGTCAAAAACTGCCACTCCCTGCCACGCCCATATTTGGGCGTAAATCAAAATTCCACGAACAACTTTTGAAAAGGGTCACCTAAGGAATATGCATACCAAATTTGGTTGAAATTGGCCCAATGGTTACTGAGGAGAAGATGTTTAAAGATTCCTAAGTCAAAAACTACCACGCCCTGCCACGCCCATATTTGGGCATAAATCAAAATTCCACGAACAACTTTTGAAAAGGGTGACCCAAGGATCATTCATACCAAATTTGGTTGAAATTGGCCCAATGGTTACTGAGGAGAAGATGTTTAAAGATTTCTAAGTTAAAAACTGCCACGCCCTGCCACGCCCATATTTGGAGGTCAATCAAAAATCCGCGAACAACTTTTGAGAAGGGTCACCCAAGGAACATTCCTACCAAGTTTGGTTGAATTCCGCCCAGTGGTTACTGAGGAGAAGATGTTTAAAGAATTGTTGACGACTTCCGACGCACGACGGACAAAAGGTGATACCAAAAGCCCACCTTGAGCACGTTGTGCTCAGGTGAGCTAAAAAGGCAAGCATTACTTGTCTGATTCCGACGAAGAAAATATAAATTTCCAAAATTCATAGTGGTCGAAAGTGAAGACCCCAGATCAGCCAGTTGCAGAAATCTCGCCATTTGTAATTGAGAAGCGAATTAGAGCTATCATAGGAATACCCTAGTCAGTTCAGATTTAAAAGAAAATGGACCTTACTCATTGAAGTATGCAAAGGAGCCCAGTCAGATAATTTATTAAAAACAACAAAATTATTTAGCCAGAGGGTAAAAGTTTACGGTCATGTAAAACTAAATCAATCAAAAGGAGTAATTCGTTTCGAGGAACTGTCTTCCTGTTTAATAAGTGAAATTAAAATTAATCTCAGGTCATAAGGTATAACTGAAGTGAAAAGAATTGAATTTAAAAGAATGACAAGATCGTACTCACAAACACTTATATTTCGACATTTGATGAGCCGACCTTGCCAACAGAAATTAAAGTAGGATTCCTGATTGTAAAGGTTGATGTTTAAGTTCCCAATCCTCTGCGTTTTTGAACTGCCAGAGGTTTGAGCATCAAGAAAACAATTGTAGAGCAACTAAGTGTGCATTTTCTGGAGATCTGGATGAGCTTGATGAAGATACCTGCGAGAATGATTTCAAATGTTTTAATTTTGGAATGGATCATCCGGCAACTAAAAAATTATGTCCAAAATTTTAAATGAAAAAGAAATTTTGACCGTTAAATGTAGACAATCAGTTCCTTACTTCGAAGCTAGAAATCAAAGTGTCGTACGCACTGTAATTGGTCGTCACTGAGAAATTGGACATATCGTTGCATTCCGACTTTAGAATTAGGGTAAAACAACTTTAATTTCTATTACTTTCACAACACGTAGGTTCTATCCTAGTGTACGATATTTCCGTGAATGTTGATTAGAACTAATAATTTTTTACACGAACGTAAGACCTTGATGCAACATGGGTACGGACAAAAAAGCAACTTTTTGTGAAAACTAAATTTGAAAAATTCTCGATTGTTAAATAGTCATGGTTAGATCATCCCTGCAAGCTTTTTAGCTCACCTGAGCACGTAGTGCTCAAGTTAGTTATTGTGATCCCCTTTTGTCCGGCGTCCGTCCGTCGTGCGTCGTCCGTCAACATTTTCTTTAAACGACATCTCCTCCCAAACCACTGGGCCAATTTGAAATAAATTTGGCAGAAATGTTCTTTAGGTAGTCCCCTTCAAAAATAGCTAAAAGAATTGAAATCCGTTGAAAACTCTGGTTGCCATGGCAACAAAAGTGAAATTTAAAAATAATCCTTAAAAACCTTCTTCTCCTGACCCAGAAGGCGTAGAGCCTTGATATTTTGCATGATGCATCAGTATAATGATCTCTTTCAAAATTGCTAAAATCATGATCCTCGGTTCCCCAGGGGCGGAGCCCCGGCGGGGGAAGGGGGGTTATATAGAAATAAAGAACGATTTTTTTAATGACATCTCCTCCAAAATCTCTGTGCCAATTTGAACAAAATTTGGCAGAAATGTTGCTTAGGTGATCCTCTTCAAAAATAGCTAAAAGAATTGAAAAATTCTGGTTGCCATGGCAGCAAAAGTGAAATTTTAAAATGATTTTTAAAAATCTTCTCCTCCTGACCCAGTAGGCGTAGAGCCTTGATATTTTGCATGAAGCATTAGTATATTGACCTCTTTCAAAATAGCTAAAATTATCATCCTTTGTTCCCCAGGGGCGGAGCCCATGGGGGGGGGGGGGTTATATAGAAATAAAGAACGATTTTTTAAATGACATCTCCTCCCAAACCACTTGGCTTGATATTAAACAAAAGTTTGCAGAAATGTTGCTTAGATGGTCCTCTTCAAAATAGCTAAAAGAATTGAAATCCGTTTAAAACTCTGGTTGCCATGGCAACAAAAGTTAAATTTTAAAATAATCTTTAAAAATCTTCATCTCCTGACCCAGAAGGCGTAGAGCCTTGATATTTTGCATGAAGCATCAGTATATTGATCTCTTACAAAATAGCTAAAATCATGAATCTCGGGTCTACAGGGGCGGAGCCAGGGGGGGGGGGGTGTAGGCATGAAGCATCAGTTCACAGACTTCTTTCTTATTTCTGAAATTATAACCCATGGAAAAAGTTTTTTCCTTCTTTCAAATCAGCACTAAAGCCTTGGAATTTGTAATTTAGACTTTTGGATCTCCAGGTCCATTGTCTTTATGTGTAATTGTGGCCCTCTTGTTTCATAATCCTAACCTTAACATGAAATTAGACTGTTGAAAGGAAAAGAGCCTTTATCTCAGGTGAGCGCCCCAGGGCCAACGGCCCTCTTGTTTTATAAAGCCAAAACAGAAAAATTATGGAAATATGATAACTTAAATTTCATGAAATTTCAAAACCCTCTCTTTTTCTGGGCAGAATTAACAAGTTCTTAAACAGCGCTGATTATAAACAAAGGAAAAAATAATTGATACTACTCTTTGGGCGAATTCTTTAGACAGCTTGAAAGCATAATAATCAAATTTGCTCTCCAGAAGAACTTTCAGTAATTTGATTAACTTATGGCTGGAAAATAATTGAGTGGCAGTATCATCTTTGTTTACACATCGATATAATTGAAAGAAAGGGTTGGTAAGACGCGTTCATCACTAGCGGAAAATCCTTGAAGCATTCATCTTTAAAGCGTGTGACCGTCCAGTTTTCCTTTACTCCTTTTGATAATTCTTAGCTTGTAAAATGAAATCATTTTTTCTGTTTTCCCGTCAGAATATACGTCCAGTTGGGCTTAAGGCAGTTTTGGTAAATTGCAGCGACACAATCTCGAGTTAATGGTTATATAAATTGGTCTACGACCAATTATAAAGGAGAATCAAGAGCAGACGCCAACACCTATGCATAAAACTAAATCACAAAATTCTAAGCCAAAGGAATGCACTACATGCGAACGAATGCTAAAAATACTCTCTGAAATGTTTCGCGACAAGGTCAATGAAGTATTATCCGGAGAAAAGCCATCAGTTAAGGTATCAAATGTGAACGTTTGCCACAGTAAAGCTTCAACAGCAGAGGCTAAAACTCAAAAGCAAAATATTCAAAATGATGCAACTAAATCACAAAAAACGTCTAGTAATGATAAATGTTCTGCAAATAATTCGAAGCAATTTATTCAAAGGCGTGCACGTCTTCGTCTTCAACTGGACAAGTTAAATCTTTCCCCAATACGGACATCAAATCGCTTTAGCTATTTTGAGGATTTGGACGATGAGGGCATGGAGGACGAATCTGAAGATTCGATTCCTGGTCCTCCGTCTCCACAAATCTTGATCATGCACAACCCAATCCACTTAGGCAAGGTGTAAACAGAATTAATCTTAGTGGTGTGAAAAAATAATCATTTATTTCCATTCCTACGTGGTATACACTTTATATTAATCTTTTAAATGGCAAATAATATTATTATTAAGTGAAATTGTCATAGCATCAAAGCCAATTTTGAGGAGCTGAATCTTTCTATTTCTAGAAACAAACCAGTGGCAGTATGTTTACAGGAAACATTTCTAAAAGACACGGATATATTTTCACTTAAATATCATTCTTGCTTTCTAAAAAACTTTACATGCAATGAAAAGGCATACTTGTGAATAACAACATTCCACATCGAAATATCTGTTTAGATACCAATTTGCAGGCAGTAGCTGTCAGCATGTCTCTTCATAAAGGTATTACATCATGTTCAATCTATCTTCCACCCAGTTCTCCTATGGACATTAGAAATTTAGACGATCTTGTCCACAAATTACCTTAAACTTTCAAATTAATGGGAGATTTTAATTCTCCTCATACCGTATGTATCAACACTGGCGCCAAAGGCCGTACTGTTAAAGATTTCATTACTAATTATGATCTTGTTTTATTGAATAACAAGTCTTCTACCTATCTTCATGCTGCAATTGGAAATTATTCTTCACTGTATTTGACTATTTGCAGTCCTGATATTTTCCATTTTTTACGTGGAATGATCATTCTCATCTTCATGGGAGCGACTACCTTCCGATTCATGTTTCTGAATCGGGACCATCAGTCAAGGAACTACTTAGACGATGGAAACTCCATAAAGCTAATTGGGGTCTTTTTAAAACTACCTGCGAGCAGTCAATAAATCTTGAAACCTTTGATGACTGCGAAAACACTGCAGAACGTTTTGCATCTTTACTTTATTCGGCTGCTGAAAAAGCAATTCCCCGAATATCGCCTGATCCTAAAAGTCCAAACAAGTCATGGTTCAATGACGACTGTAAAAAGGCTATAGCTGATAGGAAATCTGCTCTCAGGGCATTTGACTTATGGCCTACGAAGGAAAATTACAAGATTAAAATTATACGTGCGAAAGCTCGTAGAACTATCAAACAAAGTAAACTTTCGTCTTGGAGGCAGTACGTTTCTAGATTCAAATCAAGATCATCTGTCAAAAAGACTTGAGATATGATACAGAAAATCAGTGGGAAGAACACCTCACTAAGTGTTGGTTACCTTAAAACGTATGACAATAAAACAGATTTCCAACCATGACTTTGCAAATGTATTAGCAGATACATTTGCCAAGAAGTCTTCCTCTTCTTATCATTCACCTACATTCCAAAATTTACAAGGCATTTTTGACTGCCTCGGTGGCCGAGTGGTATAGGTGCTTGACTTGTGATCTGAACGTCACGGGTTCGAGCCCCACTGTCACCGGGGTGTGTTCATGGGCAAGACACTTAATAGCCAGCCCCAGTCTACCTAACTGTAGAAGTGGGTAGCAGTGGGATTCAGCCACTTCCTCTCTTTCGGGAACGTGAAAACATCTGGATTGTGAGTGTTCGAGAGCGACACTATAAGCTTAAAGCTTTCGTCGCAATCGAACTAAAAAAAAATAAATTAGTATAAACTAAAATTTTCAAGGTGAAAAGGAAAAGTCCAAGCTTAATTTTAGTTCCAGGAACCTGGAACACTACAATAGAAACCAAAAGAGTTAAAGAAAGCTTCAAAGAAGTGTCTTGACACTGCTTTCGGATCTAATAATATCAATTATCAGTTCCTTAAACGTTTACCATCTCGCTCCCTTCATTTTTGACCTGAAATTTATAATCAGGTTTGGAAAACGGGAATAATTCCAGCTATTGTGATCCCTATACCTAAACCAGGTAAAGACTCTACAAACTCTTCAAACTATCGTCCCATAGCCTTAACGAATAGTATATGCAAATCCATGGAAAGAATTGTAAATTACTGTCTTGTCTGGTTTTTAGAAAAAAATAATCTGATTACGTCAGTCCAGAGTGGCTTTCGTAAACAAAGAAGCACTCTTGATCATCTTGTCCGTTTCGAGACTTTTATTCGAGAAGCTTTTATAAAAAAAGAACATGTAGTTTCTGTCTTTTTCGATCTTGAAAGTGCTTATGATACCACTTGGAAGTTTGGAATTATGAATGACCTCTTTGATTTCGCTATTCGGGGTCGCATTGCTTATTTCATTTCGGCATTTTTAGGCGAACGTCAGTTTAGAGTCAGGGTTTGAGATACTTTTTCTGATCGACATGAACAAAAAATGGGTGTCCCACAGGGAAGTATTTTATCTGTGACATTATTTAGTTTCAAAATTAATAATATTGTCAAAACTGTTTAATGGCGTTTAATGCATGCTTTCTGTTGATGACTTCTATATCTGTTACATATCAAAACATATGTATACAATTCAAAGGCAGTTACAGCAAGTCTTAAACAACCTTAGTAAATCGTCAAATGAAACGGCTTTAAGTTGTCAAAGACGAAAGCCAAATGTATGATTTTTGTCAGTCAAGGAAATTAAACACTGATCCTGAACTAAACCTAGATGGAGTACCAAAAGTTCCTCAAGAGTTCAAGATTTTAGGACCCCTCTTTGACTCTAAACTCTTGTTTCAACCACACATTGATAACTTGAGCAACAAGTGCTGAAAAGCTATAAATCTTTTACGAGTCGTATCCAGTATGGACTGGGGAGCCGATAAAAAAGTTTCATTGATCTAAGTTGGATTAAGGCTGTGCTGTTTATGGCTCAGCACGGCCTTCATACCTTTGTAAACTTGATTCTATTCAAAATCTAGGATTGCGCCTGGCATTGGATCCCTCTAGAACATCACCAGTAAACAGTCCTTATGCGGAAGCTAATGAACCATCTATAAATCTACGTCGAAAGAAGCTGTGCATGCATTATTATTCAAAAATCAAATCAAATCCGAATAACCCTGCTCACAAAGTTGTGTTTGAACCAAAGCACAGAGAAGATTTTGAAAAGAAAAATAATCCTATAATTCCCTTTAGTTTACGTTGTGAACGTGATGTAAAAGCTTTAGATTTCGATCTAGAAGACGTGGCAGAAAATATTGTCCCTGACGTTCCCTTGTGGATATGCAAAAGCCCCGAGCTTCTTTACGACATTGCTTCCAGCAAAAAGGATACAGATTATCCAACTGTTTTAAAACCAAGTTTCTCGAAATTAAAGAGAGATACGCAGCGTACGAAGATGGTTCCAAGAACGATGAAAAAGTTGCCTCAGCAACAATATTAGAAGGCGAAAGGTCCTATTCCGTTTACTAAGCAACTCTTCTGTTTTTTCAGCCGAGCTTAAGGCGTTTGATCTCGCACTCGATCACATAATTGCAGAGCGCTTCTCTCGCTATATTATTTTCACTGATTCTTTGTCAAGTATGCAAGCGATTGAGCACGAGAAATTTGACAATCCCCTTATAGTTTGATTACTAGATAAATTGGTTGAGCTCTATGATGTTGATCTCGTTTTCTGCTGGCTTCCTATTCACATTGGTATTCGTGGTAATGAAGAGGCAGATAAAGCTGCCAAGAAAGCATTATCACTCGATGTTTTACCATTTGAAGTTCCATTTAGTGATTTTAATCCCTCGATCAGTAGTTCTAGTCAGAATGTATGGCAGAATTGTTGGGGCGATCCTGTAAGCCAAACAAACTCTACACTATTGAACAGGATCTTGGTTAATGGCTTCCTAGTTTTAGATCAAATCGCGTGAAGAAATTAATTTAGCCCGTCTATTCATGTTCATACGCATCTGACGCATTCCTTTCATTTTAAAGGAGAAGAGACCCCTTGGTTTATTCCCTGCGACGCTCCTCTTACAGTCAAACAAATACTTATTGACTGTGTTTATTTTTATAATACTAGAGATAGATTTTTCAAGGCTGACAGTATGAGGCAGCTATTCGAAAATGTTCGAATGGAACTCGTGCTTGATTTCCTAAAAGCGATTAATTTGTACAACAAAATATAATTTTAGGTTTTTACAAGAGAACTATAGCACTTTACACGATTGTTTAGATTTTTACCGTTCATATACACGTTTTACTAAATAATTGTTAAAGTTTACAATTATTTGATTTTTTTGAGTTAAATCAGATTGTAAACTTTTACAATTTTCATCATCCTTTTGTCTCATTATCTGATTCAACTCATAAAATCAAATAATTCAGTCCATAAACTTGTTTGAATACAATTCATTTGAATAAATTGATATACTTCAGAAAACAATCATGCGTCCATAACAGGTTTCAACTGAAACAAATCACCTACAGTATGCTTATTCCACCAAACGGTCTTATGTTACCCATAACTTCTTGCAGGCGTAGGTTTATGAAATTGAACATTCCTCTACCTACCATTGATATTTCGTCAATAAGAACTACCTTCAACTCATAATACAGTGATTGCATAGTGTTTAGCTGCTGCATATCAAGTGGTTTGAACTGAAAACCTTGATTTACAGGAATGCTGAAAGCAGAATTAATAGTGTTTCCTCCTATATTATGTGATGCTTTACCTATTAGAGCACAAAGTAAGACCTGCACTTTATCTGGCTGGGCATGTCTCATGTGTCCAAAGTACTTTATCAAGCTCTGATAAATGCATTTGACTGTAACACTTTTTCCAACACCTGCACCTCAAAATAAGAAAGTGTAGAAAGGCAAGGAACCCGTTTTCACTCGATGAAGCATATGTTCATTATTCAATTCTCTCACCATTTTGTAGTACTCATCATTTGCCTTTTCTTTGTATGGAAGACTTTCTTGAACTTCTGACCTATGAATACCAAAATCCTGACCTACATCATATTGGTAGCCATCAAGTCTATGAGGATCAAAATGCAGTTGTTCCTGTTTACTTCTGAACTCAATCTGGTCAATTAACTCATCATGTTGGATAATAGGGTTGATACTGCAAAAGTTTATATCATCATCAATACTGTTTTCGTAACCATCTCCTTCAACAATTGAGTTTTCCACATCTTAACTTTCGTATTTTCAATGTTTGGTTGTATGACTGTTAACTTTGAAAAATAACTTTTTTCATATGTTTCAAAATTGTCTAAAAGATCCTTTTCTTCGTCCCGCCAACTGTAGTATTGCATTAACTTCTCTATATAATGCTCTTCTCGATCAGTATTTATAGCAGTTATGTGACTGTGGATGACTTTTTGTTTAACCCGTTTGCGCATTTTAGTACCACAAGGAAATACAATGATATTGCTACTTGATTGCATAGTATCTTCTTCAATTTCATCTACAGCATCATGCCCATACTCTGACTCTGGAAGCTCTGTTGAATCCTCAATTGTGTCTTTTGGACATAGTTCATACCACGATGCAAAGTCAGCATAACACAGTGATTGCATTTGTTTGGGTCTCCTTTTATACCTTTTGATTTCATTGTCTGTTTCAATGTTCATTGATTTACAAGGCAAACTTTTCAATTCAGAGAATGACTTCAGTAATGTGGTTCTACGAAAATTACCTCTCTAGTGGCTCGCCGTAGTGGAAATTGAAGCACTAAATAAACTGCTTCTTGTTCACCTATTTCAAGATTGGAAAGAAACTGATTTCCTATTCTTCTTACCTGTTGCCGTTTGTCACTTTAATGATTTCTTGCTTCAGAACATGCCTCATAGAGTAGATTAGAAAGTCCTCTTTGACATTTCGAGATATGACACAATATATGATACACAGGCATAAGGATCCAGAACAAACTGTATATCCATATTTGCTTGCCACGTTTTCATCAATACAGTATTATAATTGTTAATCTTGTATTCTGATAGGGATCGCTTCAAAAAAAAAAATTTGGTCGATTTAATTGTGATCGAAAAGCAAGGATGTACGTTTCATACGTTATATGTTTGCCATCAAGAAGGCTTTGAAGTGAAAGGTCTTCAGTTTTTCTATTACTTGCATCACATACTTTCATCATTATTTTCTGATATTTCGTTTTATCCTGCTCACAAACCATGTCTTCAGTTAAAGGCTCCAAGACAGCAGTTTCCATCATTAGGGGTTGTGGAAAATTAAATCTAAACACTGGTTTGCCTTTAGTTCTGCAAGTTTTTGCATGCCTGTGAGTTTGGTAATTCACAAATTGGGATATTGATTCATTTTGGGAGCATGTTACATAATTGTCAATAA
The DNA here is from genome assembly GCA_946902895.1 of Fragum fragum. Lineage (NCBI taxonomy): Eukaryota > Metazoa > Mollusca > Bivalvia > Cardiida > Cardiidae > Fragum > Fragum fragum. The sequence continues at coordinate 12,368,535 of OX336376.1, forward strand.
TCTCTGTAATCTCTTTAATGTCTGATATTCCATACAATGGTGCATCTTTAATCCATATTAGCATGTGTATGTGAGCTGATCCACGTTGCTGAAATTCTACACGGCAAAAAAAAATCTGTAATACGACCGATTGGAGACTGGCTGCTTTTTAAGACATGCTTTATGAAACATTGTACTCTATAATAAAAAAAAACAAACTTGCACATGTCACTGGGTCTGACTTAATGAGCTTGCTCTTTTCCTGCCAGCTTAATGATTGAACTTCATCTTCAGATATGTCTTTTACATTTACAAGTTTAGATAAAGATCTAAGCAAAGGGAACCATTTTGTCTCAGCAGCTGAGAAAGAACAAAACCATATTGGGAAACCAAGTTGACGGATCATGGCAAAAACATCTCGCTTTGCCTTTTCCCAATAGGGAGGAGATCCTCTTAAGTTTCTAAGTATTCTAAAGCCATCATTCTGCAATGTTACATTCTCAACAAAACCTGGCATCAAATTTCTCCGGTAGTGTACTTTTTGTCCCTGACCTTGCAATTGCGTATAGCCAAAGATACTTTATCAAATACTTTATCACGCAACTGTTTTATCTGTAAACGTTTCAACTTGAAAAAATTGTTTGGTTTGCTCAATGCTACTCTTCTATCAATATTACGAAGTTCCCATTTGAAAATAGAACTGTAATGAAGAGGGACACTACGCTCTGAATTCTCGCAACGCTTTGCAACGCAAAAAATTGTTGGAAAAGATAATGATTCTGCTTGAACATCTTGAAAAAAACCTAGAGGAGAGCTATTTTCACCTGGTGCCAAAGAAAGAATTTGGTTGAAACCTCTAAAATCAACTGATTGCAGAAATGTGTCCTGATTACCCACAAGTCTTTCAGAGAAGTTGTCTACCTCTGTCCAGCCATCGTCTTCTTGTTCAACATCCTCAAAAGATTCATTCTCTGACTCAAACAAATGTGAACAGTTTCCTGTTTTATGTAACCACTGATTGTCAAGAAAAATTCCTTACTTCTAAAAAGTGGACTGTTATTTACCAGCCACTCAGCTGCTTAATATACTATAATGGAACGAATTTTTTCAAATGCTACATGATGCTTGTAAGCCAATGTGCGCTTCAATTTTACAATAATTGTTTCTGTGTCACTGATCATACTAGGCAATGCCTTAAGTGTACTAGTCACATCAGCAGGTACATTTACTATTTTCCCCTTTAAATTCACTTGACCACCACGTGGCATTTCTCGCAATTGCATAAAGGGTAGTCGTGGTGAAACCAATCTTTCTTCCAAGTTTGAAAGCTGAAGCTGACTTGGTTTGTCTGAGAATTCCAAACCATTTTTTATCCAATATGGAGGTATATTACCTTTTCTTACAGCTGTAAGACATGATAGACAAACCCATTCCTTATGTTGCACACTACAGAAACCTGTGAATACTTAATCGATTTTGCCTTAGTTGCTTTAATCAAATTAGCTGCACAGAAAATACTGTGCTGGAAAAAAAGTTTGGGTACAACAAGAGCAAACATAATCAGGTCATGTAGAAACAAGTTTTTTAAATATGTTATAATCTTTTACATTTGTATTCAGTTCTTCAAGTTTATTTGAATCAAACACCTTTTGGCAAATAAATGAATCAGCATTACAATCCTGACAGTGAGAGGAAACATTTTCATCTAAACAACTTGAACTTTTTGGTGGAATTATGTGTAATTTTTGTATTTTTAAAGATGTTGGTAAAACACCTGCATCAGTTTTCCTTTTTTGTGTCTTTTTTTTCTCATTTGAACCTTGAAATTCCTTCTTTGCAAATCAATATACACAGAATCTCAATGATGACACGTATTATTTCTTTCGGAATATTTCAAAAAATCGAAAACGTGAAGAGCAAACTGTATTGAAAATCTGTGCTCTCAACACCACAGGATATCGCAACATATTCCAAGTGCTGACAGAGTGCATCTATTGATAGAACAGGTCCCATTTTCACAACTCAACCCTTTACCATCACGAGAGTGACTGTCAAAGATCTGGAAATTCTGGTTTTGGAACAAAATCCCAAAGGGCATCCTAAAAAAAACCAAAATAAAATATCTATGTCTCAAGTTTGCAAGTGTTGTTGTGAATGCACTACTCAAGGTATGAATATTTGCATATTCAGTCAGGATGTTTTTCCTAAAAAATCCAGTCAAGACATCTCTTGTTTAAGAAAAAAGGACCTATCTTCAAACACTATACATTGTGGTAAATCATTTGGATCCACTAAGTTCAATACGTGTTGACTGATTTCTTGCATAGCACAGTAAAGGAGACTTGCAGCTATCATAATATCATTTAAGTGATGTCTATGGATATATAGGATATTCTTGTCTTTTACAAATAGAAGAAACATAAGACAAATTGGTACACACTGTCGACCACGTGCAACACTTGGTAAACATTCATCTGCTTGATTGAAATCAGCACTACATAAGATAGAGAATTCCATTCTCTTAATTGTGTAATAATATAAAGTAAATTTGTATCACTGAATTAGTGAATATGAAGTAGAGTTGTATCACTTAATAATTAAGTTATTATATAGCAGGCATTAATACTATTATGTAAATTATACAGTATCAAACATTTATTCAATAAATGAAAGAAAAAAATCCTGAACAAAACATATCTAACAGTTACTTTTCAAAAGATTTCTGTTTGCTTTTTGCAAGATTTTATCAATTTCCAAGATTATACATATAAATGAGTGTGTAATACAGTATCATGTCCTTATATCCTGGTTTTTACAACTCCAAGACAAATTTCAAAGGCATTAATAATATTTACTCCATAGATATTACCTAGATAATGTCTTCAAACTTCCAAGTAACATCTCCAAGATTGTATGTATTATTTTCATATTATGACTGTTAATTTACAACTTACTCAAGACAAACATTGTCAATCAAAAAATGAATATTGCAGAGCTTTTTGGACAAATGATTCTTTCCTTGCTGCAAATACTGTGTCAATATATTCTAGGTTTGACTTACTTTTTTAGTTTAAACATATTTTATTTGCTACTCATATTCATAGTACTATACAAATAATCTAAATTTACAGCAAATTGGATCAGAACGAAAGCAAAGCTTATAGAGCTATTCTCCATAAAGATGGCATTGTATAAGTACAAGTCGTAAGTATATGAACATTGGAAAAAAGTAACATTATAACAATAAAGGTTTAGAATGAGGAGAGTAATAAAAAGCAAGGAAGAGTAATGGAAGAAGACAAGGGAGTGTTCATTTGAAATTTGGTAGTTTGTGTTTTACTAATACAATATTACGTTAATATTCTACTTATCAACCGAGAATGGAACAAGAATGATATCACTACAAGAATCTTTTACTTTCACGGATAAAGTTATGGACTTCAAGAAAAATCTTTTCATTGTCGCGGTAAGTCAAGTCATCTTTTCCAAAAAGAAGCATGGTTATGTCGATGTTATCAAACACTGAAAGAGAGTTTAAAAGACTATTCCTAATAGTATCATAGTCTGTACATTCGAAAAAAAAAGTGTTCGGTCGTTTCGGCCATACCACAATTACAGAGAGGGGAATCGACAATGTTTTTGTCAAATAAATGCTGATTTAGAGAGCTGCAGTGATTTCTAATTCGTGTATGGATGACTTGTAGCTTTCTTTCACCTATAGAATACAACTTTTTAGGATTTGGTTTATTTCGATTTAAGTAACTTTTAAAACGCGACAATGAGTTTTGATTGCGGATTTCAATCGGTAGTTTATTCCATTCCTCAATTGTAAAGGGAAGAAATGACTTTTTAAAAAGTTCAGTTCTGCACTGTGGAACTCGATAATTTTGTGAACCGCGTAGGCTATACGATGTTGTGCTGCCAGTGGTTGGTGGCACTAATGAATTCAAATAATCAGGACTTAAGCCATTGACCATTTTGAAATATAATATTAACTTATGTTTTGTTCGCCTATCCTGCAGAGATTCCCAACCTGCTTCAGTTTCTATATTTTCGAGTGATGCCAATTTGGTACACCAAGTCACGATTCTTGCGCATTCTATCTGAATTTTGTCGAGCGCTTCTTTTAAGTTTTGTGGGCAGTTATCCCATATTACGTCCGCATATTCAATTAATGGTCGAATAAAAGAGAAATAAATAGTTTGAAGAGATTTCCTATCTAAACGGTATTTAAGAGTCCGCAATATATTTATTCTAGCCCAAGCTTTATCGACCACATTTCTAATATGATAGTCCCATGTACCGTCTTCTGATATAAATATACCTAGATGCTTATGACTTTTTACGTTTGGTATTTTCAAATTGGACATAAACAAATCAGGATGTGTTTGTTTATTATGCTTTCGAGTAATAACTAAAGATTCAGATTTCAATGGATTAAATTTTACTATCCACTTACGCGCCCATTCATTAATCTTATTTACGTCAGATTGTAATGTAGCCCCACAAGAAATGGCGTCATCGACTTCAATTGATAAGCTAGTGTCATCTGCAAAGAGGTTTATATTGGACTCCAAGTTATCTACTATATCATTAATATAAACTAAAAATAATAAAGGACCCAATATAGACCCCTGAGGTACACCTGCTTTTATCATGCACTCTTCGGAGAAGCTACCATTAATGACTACACGTTGACATCTATTTGAGAGATAGTCTTTGAACCATTCTAAAAGACTACCATGAATCCCTGCTTGATAAAGTTTATAAAGAAGCCCTTTATGCCATACTTTGTCAAACGCTTTGCTAATATCGAAAAAAACCATACGGTACTCATTGCCACTATCAAGTGCTTTACAGATATTGTGGTATATCGACATTGTTTGATTGACAGTGGAATCTCCGGGCACAAATCCAGACTGAAACGGTGTAAAAAAATTCGTTTGTGAAAGGTATGAAAAGATATGATTGTAAATAGTTTTTTCAAACACTTTTTCAATGTTACTCAAAAGAGAGACTGGTCTGTAATTGGATGTAATTGAAGGGTCACCATTTTTAAAAATTGGGCAAACATGACACATTTTCCATGATGTAGGCACAGCACATAAGTTAATGGACGCATTAAAAAGATTGCTCAAGGGTTGAGCTAGTTGAACTGCCCCTTCACGTAGGATTCGGTTGTGAACATTATCTGGACCTGACGCTTTGCCTTCGCTTAAATTTTTTAGAACCTTGTAGACGTCATCTGGAGTGATTTCGATGCTATCAATTGTTACGTTGGGACCCTTATAACTCTCATTAGGCAAAGATTTTGAGGTATCATCAATCGTTGACTGGCTTGCAAAATAATTATTCATTAAATTCGCTTTTTCACTATCATCAAATAGCATCGTTTCATTATCTTCATCAAAAAGAGGAGGTATTTGTGAGGTTTTTGCCTTTGTAGGCTGCATAAACTTTTTGATGGTTTTCCACCAGTCACGGGGACATAAATGATCAGAATTCAACTTGAATGCTAAGTTTTCAAAATATTCCTTTTTTCGTTGACGAATAAGGTTTATTACTTCGTTTCGAAAATTCCTAAATTTATTCCATTGGTATACGTTATTTACTTCTTTGGCCTTTCTATAGAGTCTTTTCCGTTTTCTAATTTTCTTTTTTATTTCATTAGTAATCCATTGGGGTTCAAAGGGCCTAACATTTATTGTTTTAAATGGTATACAAAGGGCTGCTTTTTGTAGAATCAATGTTGTTATATTTTTAGCATATTGATCTATATTCTCGTAATGAAAGTTGTTCCATTCAACATTCATTAGTTCCAGTCTAAAATCGTTATAATTACCAGCATCATATTTCCATATTTTTCTTTTGAAAGACATTTTTTTAGGTTTGATAAAATTAAAGCCGCCAAATACAGGGCAGTGATAACGAATATTACCATCAAGACAAGGCTCACCGACGCCTGTTGAAAGAACAGAAGTTTTGTAAGAGACTAAAAGAAGATCTATTATAGACGACGAATGTTCAGTGAAATGAGTTGGTTCATTTATACACTGAGCTAATCCAAATTGCGAACACAGAGAATTCACTTTATTTAAATGGGCTGGATTTAATTGATTCCAATTAAAATCCCCGGTTAAAACTATGTCGGTTATGTTTGTGTCGATAGCAAGACCAATAGAGTCATCAATAAGAGAGTTATATGCCATAGGTGAGTTCGGTGGTCTATATATTACCCCATACAAAACATTTCTATTATTCAACAATTTGATAGTTACCCATACACATTCTAATCCAAGTGGTTCCAGGTCACGCCTTCTCACAAAAGGTAAATTATCCTTTATGTATACAATTACCCCGCCATAACCATCGTGTTCGCGATCTTTACGTTCCGGAGAGTGATAGGATGGGAAAAGAATTTCATTTGATGAAATATTTGTGTTTAACCAAGTCTCCGAAAAGGAGATAACATCAAATTGTGAAAATTCTGTGTATAGAATATCAACCTTATTTTTCAAACTTTGGACATTGTAATGCATTGTAGATAAATGATTTGGGTAGTTTAAAAAACTGTATATGTCATTATCACAAGATGAATCTTGCTTTTCCCTAGGTGTAGGTCCTGGGTTAAGATGTACATCACCAGACAACCTAATAAGAAGATATAACCATGCTATGTAGAGAATAATAGCTACAAGAAGATTCGACAACGGCACTTTTATAATAATTCCTTGTTTCTTATGTATATGATAGTTGCTCATACTACTCTGTCGGGCTATTGTAAAACGATACTGGGCAATATTATTATTTATGTTATAATAAAAAAATATCAAATCACTTGGGTTTCTCTGCAGCATAAGGGATGAAGTTAGTGTTATCAATAGTCTATAACGGCAATGAATGAATGAATGAATAGAGTTTTATGGCCCGTCGACAACTAAGGTCATGTTGGGCGCATAACAAGTAAATGAAAAGTGCCTTTGAGTAAAAATGAAGATGGATTGAAACAGTAAAATGTAGAATCAAATAACAATGGTAGATATAACTAACAATCAATAACTAAAACCGATCTATACGAACAATAAAAATCAAGACAATCATGAATAGGTCTATAAATTATTTATAAGCACCTAAAATCATATTTTGCTATACAAATTGATGGCTTTCAGGAAGTCAAAAATAAGTTCGATTCTGACGCTTTCAAATAGCTGCCTCATACTGTCAGCCTTGAAATATTGATCTCTGTACATAGAAAAATCAATACAATCTATAAAAATATGTTTGACAGTAAGAGGAGCGTCGCATGGAATACACATTGGAGGTTCGTCTCCTTTAAGAAGAAATGAATGCGTCAGATGCGTATGGCCTATGCGTAAACGGGCTAAAATAATTTCTTCACGGCGATTTGATCTATAGCTAGGTAGCCATTCACCAAGATCCTGTTTAATTGTGTAGAGTTTGTTATATTTGTTTGCAGGATCGTTCCAACAATTCTGCCATACATCATGAATAAAACTATTTATCAACGGTTTAAAATCATTAAAAGGAACTTCAAAAGGTAAAACATCAAGTGATAATGCCTCCTTGGCAGCCTTATCTGCCTCTTCATTACCACGAATACCAATGTGGCTAGGGAGCCAGCAAAAAACGAGATCAACATCATGAAGTTCAGCCATTTTATCTAATAATCTAACTGTAAGGGGATTGTCAGTTTTCTCATGTTCAATCGCTTGCATACTTGACATAGAGTCAGTGAAAAGAATGTAGCTTGTAGTCTGAACTTTGGCAATACTATCAGGTGTTTCTTGCTTCTTAATCCGGCCATCTTGCTAACAGCAACATGAAATTTAATCTTACCATAGTATTGCCAAATTCATAGCCTGCACTTGCATAATCAAGCCTGAATAAGCTTAAAAAATGTAATAACCATTTAGAACACTCCCTTAGAATAGAATGAAAGTAAATTGCACGGATAGATTTATCTCCAGGATAGAATGAAGTATTTGAAAGAAAGAAAAGTGCAAAAGGTATACAAAGAAAAAAACAAAGTAATTACAAACAAAAATGACATGTGTAATGAAGTATATAGAGTGTGTAACTAGAGTTCGGTTTATCGTTATCATCTGACGTCCTCAAATCAATTAGAAAGAAATATTTTCGATAAGGTGTAGGGTTACTGAGAGTGCTTATTCAACTATTATCCCTATGACAAGCCTGCGTCACGTAACAGCTTCTAACAGATTTGAGCATCAATAATTGCATTTTGCATTTGAACTGCGATATTCTTTTGAAGACATTGTTGGGATTGATAATAATATTCGTGTCTACTTACACATGTTCACAAGCGATCAAATTACTTCAAAATTGGAAAATTACATTTTCGAACAAGTAGAAATTGACAATTGACAATTCACAGCTGCGGAAATAGGAATCAATTGACCAGTCAAACCATTTATTTAGATGAATAAGAGCCTTTAGAAAACATTATTAGAAGTGATCATAACATACATCGTCATAAGCGAGCAAGTAATTTTAAAATTGGAAATTGACATGTAGGGCAAATAAAATTGACGAGTCACAGATAAGATTTTAGGAAACAATTGACCAATCAAACCATTCATTTAGATGTGAAGGTCCTTAGAAAACATTATTGGAAGAAATAAAAGAATAAATCGTTGCAGTCGATCCAATTACTTCAAAATTAGAAAATAACATTGTGGGAAAATAGAAATTGACAAATCGCAGCTGTGAATTTTTGAATCAACTGACCAATCAAACCAATCATTTTTATGTATGAGAGCCTTTAGAAATAATATCAGAAGTGATCATAACATACATCGACACCAGTGATCCAACTATTTAAACTTGAAAAATAACCTTGTATGGTACATAAAAATTGACGAATGGCAGATACGAAAATAGGACTCAATTGACCAATCAAACTATTCATTTAGATGAATAAGAGCCTTTAGAAAACATTATTAGACCATTCATTTAGAAGTATAAAGGCCCTTTGAAAACATTGTTGGAAAATAATAATTATATTCTTTTTTACAAATACACGTTCACAAGCCTCCCAATCATTTCACAAAAGGTAAACAATATTTAGGGAAAATAGTAGTTGAAGAATCGCGGCTGCCAATCATTGGTTCAATCAACAAGTCAAACCGTTCATTTAGACGAATTTATTGGTAATGACCACACCTCGTGTACCACATTGCATAAAGCATTGTCGGAGAATAATTATGATAAGACTGATATTGTCTGTCAATGAAAGAATCAGTCGACCAATCATCATTCAGTAAATCGTACATGATCCCTCTGAAAATATTGTTGAAAATGATCGTATTGCTAGTATCTACAAATACATGTTCTACGTGAAAAAGTTCTATTATTTCACGACTATAGAATAACAATGTGGGACGATAATAATTAACGTGTTGTGTCGGTCAATCAATCAAGGAATCAATTAACCAATCAAATCTTACATTGAGAAGTTTAAAAACTTGTTGAAAACATTGTTGGAAATGTTCAAAACTCTCATATCAAAACATACATATTTACAAACGATCCGCTTATGTCATAAGAGGTAAAAACATTGTTGTAAAATGATTATATTTGACAGGTCGCGATTTCCAATGAAAAAAAGGGGGAGTAAATCAATCGAATCATTTAATTAGACGTACACGAGTGTATAGAAAACATTGTTGGGAGTGATCATAACACCCCTGTTAACAAGTAGTTCTTAAAACTCTTTTCAGTAGTAGTTTAGAGGTAAAATAATAATTGACGAATCATTGCTGCCGACTAGGGAATCAATTGACCAATCAAGCCATAACCATGTATTTACTTGAAAATGTCATCGTTAATACTAGTATTTGTATCTACAATTACATCTTCACAAACTTTCCAGTACTCACAGATAAAAGCATCGAAGAAAAATGATAACAGGAAGATAGTATCTTTCAATCAAAAAATAAATTGACCAATCAAACGAAGCCTTTTGAAAACATTTCTGTAAATGATTATGACGTACCTTTTCACAGACGATAAAAGTATTTCATAGATGATTAGTAACACTGTGGAAAAATAATCATAGGACGATTGTGATATCATCCCAAGAATCACTCGAACATACTAAGCCTTTTGAGAACATTGTTGGAAATTATCATACTTGTCTATATCATTATTTCTGATTTGCTACCTAGATGTCACATCCACAGCTTATTAAAGCTGCATTTACGACGTTCAGGCCGCCGACCAACCAATTTATGTTATTCCAATTTATTTTTATTTCATATTACTGGCCTAACATGTGCAAATTAACTTATTATCTTAGTGAGATTATTCAAACTTATTACAGTGTACATGAACTTAACCCTTTCCTGGTCAAACCCGGGATTTTATGACACTGTGATTTTATACTTGAGAAAACATTATGGAAAAAGAAGAGATTGCTTGTAACAAGCAATTTCTCCTTTTGCCTCAACACTTTCTACCACATAGGATGGTATCATTTCAAATTGAATCCCATCTTTATTGTCGTCTGCAACTTCTTTGAATTTAGGCCAGTCTAAAATTTCAAAAAATAAGAAAGGGTCAAGCGATCAAACTTTAAGACGACTGGTACATAATATAACTAGAAAATTGAAATTCTTGCTGACTAATCAATTCTAAAACCCCCAAGCTTAATTGCAAGAAGAGGCAGGCATAGTAGCTATGCAAGTTTTATCACTGATCTGCTTTAGATATTTCAAAACGTATTGATTGTCAATGTAATTTAAAGTTGATTTACTGCATTACATGACACTTTTGTGGATTTTAGGCTTATTTACTGATATTTCCGCTAGTGGAGACTTTTGCCTTGAGACAATCGCTAATGTCACTGAGATTGTGGATCCTTACCGGCTTACTTTTTTCAAATTTCTTGGCATATACGTTCCCATTTCTTGTCCAATATCCGTACAATTGGTCTGATAGTTTCATTTCTCTTAACGATTTTACCAGGTTATGACTTACTTTTTTAAAAAACAGTAAAGTTGTTTCGCACAAATGACCCAAATAAAACATAACTGTATGTATAGGCTCAAATTATGAAATCATAAGCAAATACAAATACTTATTTTATGATATTATTAAGGTGCAAAAATGAGAGTAATTGATTTAAATTTTAAACTTTAGCTTGTCCTCATTGAGTGCTGCTTTCTCACTAGGTTGTGTTTTTTTTTAAATACAAACAAATTTCCTGTTTAGATCAGGATGCATGTGATTTTGATCCATTAGAAAAAATTCCAGGAATTAGAAAGTTCATGGAAAATCGATTAAAATTGGTAAGAACGTAGCGTACACTTAATCATATATTTATAAGCATATGCAGAAAATAGAATCTTATCCAATTTCAAAGATTTGTTAAATGCTCACAATTTCTTGTTTAATCAGGGATGCTTGTGATTTTGCTCCTCTTGAAAAGTTCCCAAAGTTTTGCGGCATTAAAAAGATCGAGGAAAATTGATTAAAATTGGTAAGAACGTAGCGTACACTTAAAGGGATGTATCGATGTTTCTGAAACCTAGACAAGAAAAAATTGTCAATCGCCAAAATATATGCTAAAACGGACGCTTAGCACTTAAATTTGAGTCAGATATTGTCTTCGCGATAATCTGATAGGCTTAAAATGGCCTTTTTTTTGGTTATTTAGGAAATGTTCAGCGGAATTCCAGGTTATTTTTAGGTATCACGGAATTTGGTTGTCGACACCACATGACTTTATTTGCATATGACCCAAAGTCAACGGAAGGTACCTAATTGACAAGCGAAACAATCAATGACCTAAATTATGTCACATCAAATGGTTAGCGCAAAACAATGGTACGTGTCTATTTTCGTGTTAATACTTTTGATAGTTTCGTACTAATCTCTAGAGAAATGAAGAGCGGCTAGCGAACATAACTTCCGATGACGTAATGATGACGTTGTTTGAGCAAATTCAAACTGAATATTGGATTCCAACGGTTTTACGCACCGCGTGAATGATCCAATACTCTTCGCAATTGTCTCGGCTAAATCTAAAAATAGAGTAACAGCCTACGTAGGCTATTAGGAAAATACCGTTGTTAATTCAGATAAACGACCTCTGAATTAAGCAAAATTATTTTTCAGAATATTGTTTTAAAGTAGTATACAAGAGGGAATAAAAATAATCAAAATCTGTGACATGGAAAAAACATCGATACCTACCTTTAATGTTATATTCATAAGCATGTGCAGAAAATAGAATCTAATTAAACCCAAAAAATTTGCCGTTAAGTAATACCGGATTTGAAATTGGCAATTTTAACATTTCCACCATAGTTTAAAAATGGCTTCCAGCTCATGCGTAGATTTGTTTGGTCACGTGATAAACTTGTTATGGATTGCAGTAAATTAAGGACAACCCCGGGAGATTAATTTAGTCAGCCAATCAGAGGCACGACCCTCAGAAAACACGTCAAATGGCATAGAAAAGACGTGTTTAAAATTAGAAATATGAAAATAAGCAGTCGTATATGAATACCAAATTCAAGGCTTCATATTCACCTCTTTCATGAAAAAATATCAAGGTGTTGAATTATTTCGAAGAAAAAACATAGCTTCTAAGACTTGGGGGCACAAATCATGCATATACGATAAGCATCATAAGTCTTGACCTTTACGACTTTTGTTGATTTCTCTCATTGCGTTCGTAAGCTTATAAATATCGACTGAGTCATTCTTTCACAACAGTTTAGATCTTTTTTATAATACAAAAGATTGAAATGTGTAAAATCTGTTTTTACCATTAGTGAAAAGGCCTATTAATTCATTCGTCGCTAAAACTTCCAGCAATGATCCCGACCTCTATCTGCACGTGTGTTGTACGCGTGACATTTATTCTCTAAAAAAGCCGAGACTTTTCTGACTTGAATCTCGGATAGCCTTTCACCGCCTAAAAAACGATAAAACTTTTCGAAGCGTTGATTAATGATAAATTCTATTACAGAATGAAGGTTCTAGCATTTCCCCGGACCTGCATGTGCATGCGAAAATAATTCTCTGTCGGTACTGTAACGATAACGGAAATAGCCGAGCATTATTCCGATATAATCAGGATGCAGACATCGCCTGTAAACGGGCATAATAATAAAAACTCAAAGTCATGTAAACCGGTCAGATTCGATCTACTTTTCATGCGACAGAAAATCACATTCATTGTGGTAGATGTTTTTACATTATGTTTTCACATTAAACTCTGCATGGGTTTGAATTTTTAGCATGGTAACTTTAGCCTCAGATTGCTTACGCAATCTCAGGTTAAAGACTAATCTGTAAGTTACAAATGCCTTTAACGCTATAGTATAAAATGTAAAACATCACACTTTGTGATTAAATAGTGTATTTCTCTATTTCTCGTCATAAATTACAGTTTTGTGCTTTTGTTGTTTAAACCCGAAAATTATTTATTGTTGTTCTAAACTTGGTCTCTGGTAAGTAACCTTTAATTTGATACTGGTTCGAATGAAAAAAGGGTCTCAAAGCCTCTAACAACGATTATTGTTTGATGAACTATAATGCAGTATTTTTCCTACTTTATTTAATTAAAAACGCAACGCAGCAACTTTTAATTTGGTCGTTATATAGATTAAAAATTAAAAAAAAAAAAAAAAAAAAAACTGGTCATTTAACCTTTATGAATACTGTGAATTCTTCCTATTGATTTTTTTGATGGATTCAGAGTTAACAAGTTTTGAAAATTCAGTAGGATGTTACTGTTAGAAGAGAAGTAGTCCAAAGTTAGATTCGATTCATTATTTTACAAAACCCGTCTCTCCCAAACAACTGAACATTTTGAAAATGATATAATACGAAGAATCTATATAATTCGTAGAACACATAAAGACGCCTCTTAAAGGTAGGTATCGATGCTTTGTTCATGTCACAGATTTTAATTATTTGTATTTCCTCTCATATACTAGTTGAATACAATATGCCACAAAGTAGTTTTGCAAAAATCTGAGGTCGCTTATCAGAAAAAAGCAGGGTATTTCCCTAATAGCTTACGTAGGCTATTAATCTATTTGTAGATTAACCCGAGACAGTTGCGAAGATTATAGGGCATTCACGTGGCGTGAATAACCGTGGGGACCTTGCATTTAGTTCAAATTACATCAAACCTACGTCATCGTAACGTCATAAAGAGTTATGTTCGCTAGCCGTTTTGTAAAGATCAGTCTAAAACTGTCGTAAGCATATTCATGAATATAAACACTTACCGTAGTTTTGTGCTAAGCCTTTTATGTGACATGATTTAGGACGTTGGCTATTTCGCTAGTACATTTGTTACCTTCATTTGACTTTGGGTCATATGCAAATGAGGTCATTCGATGTCCACATCCGAATTCCGTAATATCTAAAATTAACCTGGAATTCCGCTGAGCCTTCCGATATAACCACAAAAAGCCACTTTAGGTCTATTAGATTACCACCAAGACAATACCTGACCTAACTTAAAGTATCAACTGTTCGTTTGAGTCTATTTTTCGGCACTTGGCATTTTTTCTTATTAAAGTTTCAGAAACATCGGTACCTCTCTATAAATACGAAAACACCCATTAATAACCCGCTCAGCGTTGGTGTGGCCACGGTTTCAAAAAACGCGGAGTCTTTCAATTATATAGTGAGTAATTTGCCACTCAGCTTACCACCTGTATACCCCGGGAGTGATAAACTATACAGTTACATATATTCAAAGATGTTATTATTATTTTGAATTAGCCTTTTCAATCCATTAACAAACGACACAATTATCGACTTGTTTCAGACGACAATTCAGGCCACTTTGAGATTTGAAACTTAGGCAAAGATAGGGTAGAAAACATTATGAAATAAGCCATTTCTCCTTTTCTCATAATGTTTTCTTTATATCTGAAAATAAACTCACCTTCCCCGGGAGCTGCCTTGATCATTACTGATTTCTCTGCAACAAGTCGTTGGACTGGAACTTGTTCTTGTTTTCGTGGATTTTGGAGAAAATCTAATTGCTCCTGGTCGGAAATGAGTAACAAAAGATTGAATGAATCAATCGTTAGTTTTCCTATTAAACTCTAATGCAACTTCATAGTTGTACTTATACAAACTGAGTTTTTGACTGAGCACCATCGATACTATATCCCCTCACAATATTTTTTTTTTTTTTTTTCAGTACCATCTTTCTTTTTTCGGTGCTATTTTTCACTTGCATTGTTTTTCGTAATTATACGGTCACCTTGGTCAAATATTTGTATTGTAAATTGTTTGGAAATGAACGCATCTAAGTTGGTAGAAGTTGCGATCAAATCCTTATTCATTTTGGAAAGGGAATATGTTTAAATTAACTAAATGGGTTTATAATTATAAAAATGATAAATATGTGATCATGTTAAGAAAAGTACAAAATTGATTAACCGTTGATACATTGTTAACAATAAAAGATTTGTTTTCAGGTGACTCGATATCAATTTCATTAACTATTTGGATAGCAATTGTCATACCTAAAATAACGTACCTCTTCGCAAGCAATAATCTTTTTATTCTCTGAACACCACCTTTTCCGAATTAGGCCTGAAAGAATTAAACCAGCTATTGAACATCGATATCATACCATGCAAGCAAGTACTTGATCTAATACAAGATCCGAAACTGTCCGATAACATCGGCACGAAGCCTTTTAATATGTTGTTGATAATGGAATATCAACTCTTACATTTCACAAAAATAATATTTTTTCTGCTGGAAGGGCTCCATCAAACCATAAAATTCCGAGTTGGCATTCAAATGTACGTTCAATACAAAAATGTTTGTCGAAAAAATAGAAAGCCAAATAAGCAAAATTAATATTTTGAGTAGAATGCTTTTCTCTGCAGTGAGATCAATTTACCAACTAGGAAAATATATGGTAACTACTATACGCAATAGCCCCAGTTATTATCCCCCGCCGTTTCGGCGGAGGGGATATAGTAATGGTCTCCGTCCGTCCTTCTGTCCTTCCGTCCTTCCGTCACTAAACTTGTCCGGAGCATATCTCTGAAAGTATAATTGCTATCAACTTGAAACTTCATAGGTCGATAGATCTTATTTAGGAGAAGTGCAGTGAACAAGAACGATAACTCTTGCTTGCATAATTTTTGAGTTATTGCCCTTTGTTGTTTTAAAGACTAATATTTTGTCCAGGGCATATCTCTGAAAGTATAATAGCTATTAACTTGAAATTTCATAGGTGGAAAGATCTCGTTGAGGAGAAGCGCAGTGCACAGAACCACAACTCTTTCTTGCATGATTTTGGAGATATTGCCCCTTTGTTGTTTTAAAGGCTTAGATTTTGTCCTGAGCATATCTCTGTAAATATAAGAGCTATTATCGAACTCATTGAGAAAAAAGAATTGCAGTGCACAAGGAGCCTAACTGGCTTCAGTTTACTATCAAGCTTTTACGACGGGGGATGGTCATGTACGACATGGCTCTTGTTTTGTATTGCACTTCATCATTTAGATCTATCTGTCCATTTTTTTTCAAACTTGATCCTCCATCAAGAAAATGGATGAATGCTATGATACGAAGTGTGCCCTGGTGGGTATTAGCATATAGTAGCTCGGGTTAATTTTGTTGTATTACTGATGTGTAAGCCATGTTTAGGTACACCAGCTGCCGCCAGTGGGGTAAAAGCATACATATTTTAGTCCTGCAGATATTACCAATATAAGTCACTACACGGTAAAGTAAATTAATAAGTTTTCCAAATACTAGATGAATCGTCGATATGAACTAAATATTGATACGCCAGTCAGATTAAATTATTCATTTTGACCGGAAGTAAAATGTCTACCTCCAACATATATGGAATACATTTCTGTTTTTGGCGAATTCAACGTCGTAACCACAGATAAATGAAGCTTTTTTGAAATTTTAGGATTTTTCTGTCTCCCAAAAACTTCTATGCTGTAGTAGTGTGGGTAGCATTTGTAAGTTACTCTAAACAAGAAAAACCACGATAAAAAAAAAACTTTTTAACGAAATGTTGATCTTTATGAATTATGTTTACCTAGTCAGACTACCTTTACTTCGATATTAGTGTCAGCCTTTATGGATAAGTTTGACAGGAATCTCAGAAGTAAAGGATTTGACAAATCGTTTACTAGTAATTGATAAATAACCACGTATTGCATATCAACACCTATATTGAATAATATGTAAGGAATAAAAAAAGTTCTTTTTATATTCAGATCTGATAGGAACTTTAAGGTAAGTGGTAAAGATACTGAACTTGGCCTTAGCCATGTGACCTTCCATGAATGTGTATAATTGACAGGTAACTATATACCAAATATGAACCTTGAGTCTTGAATATAAAGAAAAAATGGAACTGTTAAGACGTTTTTATATCAAGAATGAAGGACGAACAGTCAGACAAAAGTACTAGGATAAAACACAATGTTTCCGATCTCTTTATGCGGGGGTGTAAGAATTGATGAACAAAACGACTGGTCTTCAAAAACTGACATAAGATAGCACAAACTTTAAATTTTTGACCAGTCATACGAAAAGGAACTTGCGGTTTTTATTTAAATGAATCTAAGACGCATATAGACCTAACCAGTTCTTATTCCAACTCGGCAGTAAAAAAGACAACAAGTACACCAAAAGGGTAGTACCTGTACCTTGGTATTGTCAATTTCAGGTTGGGTTTTATCGCCATCCACCCAAGAACACCCTTTTGGCGGACGGTCCACATTTACTAAAGGACGGCCATTTTCGACTAGAATTGCATGCATTCACATCAAGTAGTAAACAATTAATAAATGCAGTTTACCGATAATGTCTTTTTGAGCTCTCTGGCATGACTTTGATTTCTGACACCACCTTTCCTGGACTAGATGATGGGATCCTTCTTTTAAGAAAGTACCTGTGAGATATTGATATAAAACAGGAACCATTTTCATTGTAAAAGTATAATTTTGATCTGAGGGATATTGGCACAAAATAGAATACGTAGTGAAATGTAAAATATCCTCTTCTCTGAATTTGCCAATAGGATGTTAATTGATTTTGGGTAGGATTATCCCTTTGGTGAGTATCATAATTTTTGGTTTTTGCTGCTTAACAACGAATCGTCAGAAAATCTTCGACACGTTAGTTGAGTGATCGATAAGATCGACAAATCTAGGCAAATCATATTCGATGATCAAGGTATGTCTTTGTTGTTTAAGGTTTAAGTTATAGATGTTCTTGTTAACTCGTTATTAGAGAAATCAGTGTGGAAAAAGATTTGTTTGTTTGTTTGAATGGGGTTTTACGCCGCTTTCAACAATCTTCAAGTTATATCGCGGCGGCTGGGGCACTTAACAAATCCTGGAATCCTTGTATTTCTCACACCAGTACTACCATTACATCTCTTCCTAGCCTCCAGCTGCTATCTCACATAGGTCTACGATTATCGAACCATTGGTGAGAGACAAATAGTCGGAAAGGATGATTGCCGCCTTATAGGATCGAACCCGGGACCTCTAGATTGACAGTCCGATGCGCTACCAACTGCGCTATGACGAAATTGCTTGTTATTCCCAATAAGCCCAGCACCAGACTACAAAATATTAATAGTTCATGCTATTAATTACTCAAGGTCTTTGTTTGCGAATGTGTTATGGGAATAAAATATTTTGCTTGGTTTCATGTGGAATGTTGTGTTTTTAGGGTAAAAAAGATGGTTAAACGACATTTCTTTGTCAGTTAAACCCATTACAACTTAATGCAACATTTTTACGCAGTGAAGAAACAAAGCTTAGAAAAACATTGAAAGGAAAGGAGAAATTGCTTGTAACAAGCAATTTCTCCTTTTTCACAATGTTCTCTGTCCAATATAACAGATATTTATCGATTTAACTTTTTACTTTGGTAGATCATCGGCAACTTCTTTCTATTTGGACCAGTCTAAAACTTTGTCGTTTGATAAAAGCTTCATTGGAATATTAACACGATATAGAATAGAGAATATGAGAAAAGGATTAATTGATTGTAGCAAGCAACTTTTCATTTTCTCTTTATGTTTAAAAAGTTATTTACTTTCTGGTAATCGATTGAATTCCTATTCTATGTCCATTCATGTTAAAATTCAACAACACTCAAATAGGTTTCTGGTCTTAACACATGCCCATTGCTTCAGCAT
The DNA here is from genome assembly GCA_946902895.1 of Fragum fragum. Lineage (NCBI taxonomy): Eukaryota > Metazoa > Mollusca > Bivalvia > Cardiida > Cardiidae > Fragum > Fragum fragum. The sequence continues at coordinate 12,387,727 of OX336376.1, forward strand.
TTTGTTAACATACTGGCAGTGCCAAGATCGCTTTGCTAACGGGTCATTAGGATTAATCACTTTGAATGGTCTGTTAATTGAAATTAAGCGCAGTCGGTAGCGCGTCAGACTCCTAATCTTCATTCATGGGATGTCATTGGTTAGATCCCCGGCGGCGGCACATATTCTTTCCGACATTTGTCTCTCACCAACGGGTACATAATCTTATACCCAAGTGGGATAGCAGCTGGAGGCTAGGAAAGGATGTGGTAGTACTGGAGTGAGAAATACCACGAATCCATTGTTAGGTGCTCCAGCCGCCGCGATATGACTGATATACTGTTAAAAGCGGCGTTAAACAATACAATACAATACGACAAGTTTATTTAGTATTTTGGCCTCTGGCCCATATACATATCATATAACAAATTAACAATAAAAGAGTGACGTATCAAAATGGAAAAACATGAATTTAGTTATATTTAGGAAAGATTAAGAGGGGTAGAAACATTTTTTTCTATCATAAACGATGGCATTAATTTCACAAAAAAGGTTTTCACATTCTAAATTATTTTACAAAGGTATGAATGCATAAACAAAAAGGCATGATAATGTTAAATACTTTGTTTTCTTATTTCGAAAGCATCTATCAAGTATTTTGCAACAATTTTTATTGTCATCAAATCGTTTAATGTAAAAATACTGTAAAACATATGTTTTGTTCTGTTTTGAAGCCAGTGTGTTTTGAAATATTTGATTCTTAAATCTTCATATTTAGCACATTCAAAAAAGAAATGGAATTCATCTTCTATAATTGAAAAATTAATTGCTTTGCAAAATTGGCAAAATCTTAGATTTCTATCAATACCAAGATGTCGTCCCTTTTCGATCATCAGATCGTGGTTACTACATCTAAATCTTGAAAGAATTTTTCTATAACTATATGGGATATCAATGCTAAGGTATCTTTCTGGAATTAATGCAGTTTTGAAATGTTTATATGTAATTGCTTTGGGAGAATTATCGATATTAGATAGCCATTGTTGCCCAAAGCAGTCAGTAAATCGTGTTTTAAAAAGCTTTATGAAATTCAATTCGTTCCCAATATCATTGTCAATCCATACGTAACCAAAACCATAAAGATAAAGCATATTTTTTTATGTTTGTTGCCTAAGTTTGACGTCCTGATGAATCAAGCTCTTTTAACATTTCGTAACATTGTCTTGGGTATCTGGAATTATCCATCCGAATTAATTGTAGCCAATATTTTAAACAGGTTGTCATATATGTAGTGCACAACGGGAGTCTGCCACATTCGCCTAGAGCCATTGCATCGCATGTACTGTCGGGAAGGTGACAGACCCTCTTTCAAAATTTAATTTGAACTCGTTCAATTTTTTGAATAACGCTGTATCCCCAAATTTGAGCTCCATAACAAAGTATTGGCTTCACAACAGAGTCAAATATTTTAAATAAATCTTCATTTTCTAAAAATCAAAAATATCTACGCATGGAGAAAATATTATTTATTGCCTTGTGTGCTTGAAGCGATAACATTTCATGTGTTTTACTCCATGCTAATTTTGACGAAAAATATAGTCCAAGGTATTTATAACATGAAACAATTTCTATAGAACTATTTTTGTAGAACCATTTTTCTATTCGCTTGACTGTTCCTCCATTTCTAAATACCATTATTTTGCTTTTATCTACGTTAATTTTCATTCCCACTGAGTCTGAAAAATGTGAAATACTGTCGATTTGCCTTTGTAGCTGAACAACAGTATCAGAAAAACTTGAAACGTCGTCTGCAAAAAACAAAAGGTTCAACTCTTTGACATTATTTGAAACAAATATACCTTCCTTAATATTTTGGTTGAAGTAATGGACTAGATCATTAATAAAGATGGCAAAAATCGACGGACTTCCGGTGCAGCCCTGACGGGTACCAACAGTACAGTTGAAATATTCCGTCAAGGCATTTCTAGTCTTCACGCAAGACTTCAACTGACCATACATAGATTGTAAGATATTAAGAAACTTTCCACTGATACCTTTTCGCAATAAGGAATCCTATAATTTATCGTGATTAATGTTATCGAACGCTTTTTCAAAATCAATAAAAATGCAATAAAATCGACCTTTTCTCTTTGAGAGATACTTTTGTACCAATGACATTAGTGTAAAGCAATTATCTGTTGTAGAATAACCTATTCTAAAACCAGCTTGTTCTTCATCAATTACATTATATTCTGTGCACCAAGAAGAGAGCCTATTAACAAGAATCTTTGTAAATATTTTACAGATACAGTCAATCAATGATATGCCCCTATAATTATTTGGGTCTAAAAAACTACCATTCTTGTGGATTGGGGTAATAATGCTATAACACCATTCTTTTGGAACTGAACATTTATCAAATATTTCGTTAAAAACCTGTTTAAGATAGGGCAAAGTATGATTTAGCGTATGTTTATATATTTCAGCACAAATCCCATCTGGTCCAGGTGATTTATTATTTTTCAGTGATTTAACACTTTCTATGATTTCTTCATTTTGAATCGGTTCGTTTAATGGATCACAATTTTTGCTTAGGTGTAAATTATCCAAAGTTCGACTAACATCATTTTCATCATTCACTAAAGGTGTTGCATTAAGTAAATCCTTAAAATGCGATATCCATTGTTCCGACGTGATTTTCGATCCGTGTTCATTTTTAATTCTAGAGGACTTGAGAATACCCCAAAAATTTTTGGGATCTTTTCTGCTACGGATGAGTTCCGTTCTCTTCGTGCATTGAAAATCTTTCTTCTTTTGTTTGCATATTGATTTAAAGCTATTTCTTTTCAATTTATAATCTAAAAGATCAAACTGACTATTTGTTCTACGAAACTTGCGCAGTGACATTATTTTACTATGTTTAGCTTTGGAACATTCTTCATCAAACCATTTGTTACAAGTGTCTGACGGTGGTGATTTTTTACTTATCATCGATTCGACAGAGGAGCGTAATGTACAAACAAAATCATTTAGATACTGTAATGACGAATTACCCATTTCCGCCGTTTTCTGTTGAAAATTTGAATAACATTCTAAAAACTTTTATCAAAATTTTCTTTAAATTGTTCCTTCCATTTGTATTTCGGCCAAGGAACCTGATCTCGGTTTTCGTTATATTCAATCGTTCTCGAGTGATTTTGGCCATACTCAAAACTAAGAGTACAATGTAAAGGGAAATGAACAGACGAATCGTTATCAAGTATTTGAAAATCAATAACAAAGGGAAATAACTCCGACGAGCATATCATGTAATCAACTACACTTGCACCGTTGTTCGCGGTGCAAGTAAAATTCCCATCAGAATCCCCAAAAAGTCTCCCGTTCAGTGTATGGACATTAAATGAACAACATAACTCAATTAATGACAAACCAAACCGATTATAAATTTTATCTTTAGACTTCCTAGCTTGTGAAAAATTGTCTGCAGGGTAAGAATTATTGTCCCCAATGATAAATGAAAGATCGTCATGACTAATAAAGTCCTGGAGATCTTTCATTCTAGCATTAAAGTCTCCAGCCAAGAATAAATTTGTATTTGGATATTCTGAAACAATATGGTTTAGTTTTTCAATTAAATCATCAATACCATTATCATTACAATTCCTATAAATAGGAGAATATTCAGGTGAAATGTACGTAAAAATGACAATGAAATCTTCACAAATAGGGTTAACAGTAGATAAATTTACAAACAATACAACACATTCTTCTAAATTATTCGCTATACGACGAACAATACCAGAATCAGTTAATGATTTTTTAACAAAGGCAGTTACGCCCCCTGAGCCTCTTTTAGCAGACGGCTTTTTAACTCTCATGTAATCGTATCTCATAAAACTTGGAAGTATATTGTCAAATTGATTAACATTATATCCCCAAGTTTCACAAAAACCAATCATATCATAGTTTTCACATAATTTATGAAAGTCAGAAACATTTTCATATTTAGATAAACCTTCAATATTCCAAGAACAAATATTAAGATTAAATGTCCTATTGTGTACAGTGTTACTAGTGTTTCTACTAACGTCAAGCTGTGGGCCTCGACCACATTGCTAGTCTTTAGCTAGGGGTTCAGGTAGCTTTGTTTCGGGATTGTAAACGAACGTTTTCTTATCTACCACAAGCTTGTCATACCGTAAATAGCCACGTTTCCCGGAATCGAAAGCTTCCTTTAAGAAGGGCTGAAGTAGTTTTCTCGTTTTGCGCACATATTCCGGGAAATCTTCACATATATAGACCTTGTTTGTATCCGTATTGTCTTCCGTCGGTTGTTCTTGTTCGCGTCGTAGTTTCGTCGTGTCTTTGTATTTTTTTAGAATTCTGTCTTTGTCCTTATAAAATGAATAACTGAAATTAATGGCAATAGAGTAGTGGTCCAGAATGTTATAATTTTTGACGAAAGATGATAGGGTATATAATAATATGTGACCACCGACATCCTTTAGTGACCACCACCATGATTCCGATACGATTGGATTTGCAGGAATGCAGAACGAATTAACTTGATAGCAGAAGACAGTTTGACCTTAGTTATCACACTATCACATGGGCATGTGTAATAAATTCTCAAGTAGAACTGCATACAGTGGAAATGATAAGTTTGTTATTGTCATTCCGGGGAAGTATTATTCCAAAGAAAAGCCTTTCTATTTGATACAATAGGTACTAATTGTGATACTATAGGTCCTAAATCGGCGTCCTTTAAGAACGTCATTTTTTTTAATCATTTTACATACTATTACCTCTCTGTACCCCAGTATACTATGTATACATATATTTTATGTCAAGTAAGTGTAGTGAAGAACAAATAAAATTCTTGTCACAAGCAATGTCTTCCTATCCAGTCCGGTTATCTTTCTGTTTACCGTGATCATTCATTGAACCATATCTTTGACGCATAATACATTTGATATTTTTCACCAGTTTTCTTTCAGCTTCAACTTTATCAACACCCTGATAATTATTTTGAAGATTGTCATTTATTGAAATACACCTGTGATGGACCTTAACTTTTGGATGTTAAGTGATAGGGACTTATTATATCAAATAAAGTCAAAGTTTATTCACTATTAAAGCTGTTATGACAATGTATTTTGAAAGGCAAGGAGTAAGGTCTGCATATTTCACATGTAGAATCCTTATGAACATACCTTTTTGGTGATATAATTCTAATGTCAGTTGCATATGTTAAAGTCGCTATTCAAGGTCAAATGTATTAGAAATAGATATAATTACTCACTGGTAATAGACTTTGACTCCTTAGTAAATAGGATTTCTTTTACAAACACACGAATTTTGTGGAGAGACCTTTGAACTAACTTCAAGGTCAGGTCGTTTTTTACTGCGAAACTTTATTAGGAATTAGCCTTCATCATATTGATATGAAAACATGCGTACACCAACGAACAAAACCCAGTCGAAAAGTCATTTAACGGTGTAAATAGTGCAGTTTGAAAAGTACATATACATTTGATTTGTGTGAGTTTGTATCTGGATATTGTTTACATATAAAATTTTAAATGCATTATAAACTAAGGTAAATTACAGCAAGTAACCCTTTTTTGACTGTGTAATAAATAGGCTGTATACTAATTTTGTGAAACTTTTGTCGGTTTCGCGACTTAAACGTTGTAACTTTTTGTAATAGGTTACCGAACATATGATTTCAAAATAATGCTGTTTGATATCGAAGTTGAACTTCCTGTCGCAGCTCGATGATTGTGTGGCCCAGAATCTATCAATTGCTGTAACGTGTGTAGACAATGAATCAAGAGACGGGAGGTTGTTTTCTTGAAATAACCCAATATCAAAAAGGCCAACGCGATTTTTGCATTTACTAAATTTCTTCTCTTCATGATTTCATATTCGATTAATGATTAAGGATGACATTCCTATTCCAGCACTGACAACATAAAAGGAAGGAAGTTCACACACATTCTACTTAAACGATTGAATATAATCAAATCAGATTATTCGCGTTTATCACGTAAGTGTGTGCGTGCGCGCCTGTGCAGAATAGCTTTAAATGGTTTTCGAATGCACCCACAACAAAATAACACAGTATATTAATATTAACCACTACAGAGAGATTCCTAAATAGATTAACACGAAAACTTGACGTTTTAATAAAAAAGTAACGAGTGATCTTCCTACTTGATGCAGAACAGATTAACTTTTTTTTTTTTCACTTTTATACTACGAAGCTTAAAGATGGCGAAATGAGATTAATTACTTTTGCATTTAAGGTGTTAATTTCCACCTTTCATATTCGAGTGCCCCATTTTCAATGGACTCTTAGCTTTAGGTGGATACAAAATCCAACGTTTGAGCTATACATACAGCTCCGCGCAGAGCTTCCTTTACAGGCAAAAAATCCTTACATAGGGGGGAATTTCAAATTGGTCTAAAAATATAGAACTGAGTGTCTACAACTCACCATCCTATCTATAAAGGATACCGAAAACGACAAGCGCAAACTCCTTTTGCTGTCGGAATCAAATTGATATAGAATTGTGATTCATGGATCATAATAAACATTCATTTTTGAAATAGTAACACCGATTGACCAGTGATGGATACAATTTCATTTTCAAATATTAGTTTTATGGAATCCCCAACTTAACACTTTTTTTGCAAGACGAGTCGTACGTTGTATCAATTGTCATACTGTTATGTAGTTTCTGCTTGGAAAAAGAATACAATCTAAATGAAATCCTACTGTGATGTATCAAAATATTTTGCCATGTTTGCACATTGTCCTGAGAGAGAGAGAGACAGACAGACATACAGACAGGAATAGAGGGCAGAAACATAGGCTACATAAAAATTCCGTTCTTTGAAGAAAAACGACAAAACATGAAAATCGTTATTAACTACCGCTCTTTTACTATTCCAGTACCCACTTTAAAGCACCGCACTGTCTTTATCTAGGGGAGACTGATTCTTGTGCGACGAAGCTATCACTGACCATCTTTAGCATAGTTTACGGGTTTAACTAATTACCCCACCCAACCCTGCATCTCAAGGAAAAGAAAATTACGTGTTGTAATGGGTTAACGAGACGCTAGCTGAGACAATGTTAACACATAGAAATCAGACGATGACATTTGACAGATCTATTGGGTTCCTGTACGTCGCTATTATGATATAATACAATGGCCTTTGACCGAGGTCGAGGAATATAAATAAATTCTGCGAACAGGGGTCTTAAAGATAGCACCTTGAAAAATACCAATTCGTGTTTAACAAATGATTGAATTGTCTGGGAAAATACGATTGTGTTGTTTCTGGAGACTGATGGAACAGGCTCTACTGAAAAATTTAAAATCGATCCTTGTCAGACTGGCAAGACCGACATTCTTTGACACGTTTCGTGCTTTGGAGAGTGTTTAAGTTTTGGACGATCACTCTAGTTTACCCTGTTAATTCTTGAATTACTATATCTTACTTATATCTGGTGGATCAGATATCTATTTCAACTAAAAAAAGAAAAAAATATTGAAGAGACTGACTGAGAAAGAGCGGGAGTGACGTTAAGAAACAGGAGACATTTTTAAACGCAAGTCATGATTTTATTGTTAGTGTCGTCATTTAAAAACGAGCGTTATGATTGGTAAAAAAGAAATATGCAAGAAGTTTTGTGCTTATTAGTCATTTTGGAAATGTGTTTCAAAGTGATAGTTAATACTCTCAAGGCTTTGCAAAGCGAGGACCCGCTTTAGTCAGCTTGTGGCCTAATTATCCCATCAATTAGATTAATAATAAAAAAAATAAATAAACGACTTATGATCTTAATGCCAAATAATCAATCGCTTTTAATCATTTTGTATATTTATTTAGAAAATAATATGATTTTTATCAGAAAATCATAGCCTTTGAGATATCAAATTCATGTGGGACCTCCAGACAATCCGTCCCTTAATGCACCAGCTATTTGTAACGTCTGGGGGAGGGAATCGAACCCCCTAACATGATTTTGAGAAATAAACAGAAATACATGACCCCGATAACACAAAATAATGAAAGTGTAGTGAAACGGTTTGTTTTAACATGTAGTCCCTTTTTATGCCCCCTGTATCGATAAGGTATTGCATATACCCATGTTGATGATCACCCCTCTCTCTCCCTCCCTCTTTCTCTCTGTCTCTGGCTGCCTGACTCTTTCTCTCTCTATCTCTCTCTCTATCATTCTATCAACTAATCAATCAACCCCCCTTTCTCTCTCTCTCTCTCACACACACACACACTATCTACATAGAGGCTAAAAAGTACATTAAATTACCGAAATAGATCTGTGTGGTATATTGGTAGAATACACACATTGCACGCGAGAGCCTCCTAGCTCTTTTATGGGCTTGAAAAATATGTTTTTCAGATGAAACAAATTATGTTAATGATGGTGTTAGTTTAAAGAAGAATATAAAACTAAAAAGATAGAAATGCTATGAGAAAGAGAGATATTGCTCGGTAAATATTTTTATCATACATAAATATATATATATAAATAAACATGATATCTCAGTGCACTTTCAGTTCGTTGGATAGAATATTCTAATTTAACCCAGACGACAAATTTTAGGCTGGTCAAAATTAAAGGAGTTTCAGAAAACAATTTAATATTCAAATTTATGATTTTTATAACTTTATGAGTAGAAAACATTGTTTCAAGCGATTTCTTCATTTTACAAAATGTTTTCCCAATTGTTTTTTCTTTCGGGGCCCCAGAAAGCGTCACTGTGCTGGAATTGGTTAAAAGATCTTGCAAGTTTTGTACTTGATATGCAACCCCCATGATACCTGTATGTCCATTTACAATCACTTGTCAAAACAAATCGTTTAATGCTTTAACCGGATAATAGTATTCTAATCCGTTCCAACACAATCCCGCTTTTTGCGGAAAAAAGTTTTAGAAAACATTCAGAAAAGTGAAAAAAAAAAAAAAAAAAAATGCTTGAAAAAGCAAATTCTTCATGACCAACAATATTTTCTACCCTTATAGGATTTATTTTATTTATTTATTTTAAGTTTCATCAATTATTAATCGTTGTCTGCAACTTTTGTTTATTTAATTTGAATCAGTTTAGAATTGGGTCGTTTTAGCTCTACTGGCCAAAGGCGAGACGAGTCATAGCGATAGCGTTTTCCCGTCTGGCATCCGTTCGTCCGTCCGTTAACTTTTCCTTGTTAACGCTCCAGGGTCCACAGTTTCCATCATAAGGATCGTTTAAAAAACTATTAATGTTTATGTATAAACAGATAATAACGAGGCGATGTTTGATGACGAGTTTTATATACATTCGGTATTTTATGGAGTCGAGTACGAAATTCTACTTCCGTGAAACACCAATTCCTATGACCAACTGGAACGGAACGGAACAGAACAACCTATAACAATTAATCATTTTTTATACATATATGTTGAATAAGACCGAATGCTTAAGAAAAAATGTACTCCGTTGCTATCGGATGTTTCAAGTTTGCTAGTAGTCGACCGTTGTACCGTTATCATACTTACAATAAATGTGGCTACTCGCCGATGGGGGTTAATAAGTTAACTGTGTAGTCATAATCGTTAAGAGGTCATCGCATAATGTCGCATAATGTCGGAATGAATAACTAAATGACAAAGATTAATTAAAAGATACAAATAAAGAATTAAAGCGCTATTTCAATTGTCCAACAATTTTATCTATATTTCGTAATTATACCCCTTTTGTACCCCACAACTTGTTCCGTTCCGTTCCGGAGAATATCAATAGCCGTTTTAACGCCACTTTTAACAGTGTTTCAGTCATATCGCGGCGGCTGGAGCACCTAACAATGTTTTATTGGTATTTCTCACATAAGTACTACCGCTACATCCTTTCCTAGCCTCCAGCTGCTATCCCACTTGGGTTAACGATTATCCACCCTTTGGTGAGAAAAAAATGTTTGAAAAGATATTAGCCGCCGACGGGGATCAAACCCATTAAGACATAAGACTTGAACGGTTTAAGTTACATGCAGTTTCAAGAGGACTACGATCAGGCTCCCGGATAATAAGACTTGAACGGTGTAAATACAATAGAAACAATAAACATGCATAATGTAACAAGAGCCGTCGGAGACGGATTACGCTCCCCGAATAGGCTTTTGTCACAAAACTGTATGTCATTATTGGACAAAAAACTTTTTATTGAATGCAACTACAGTTTGAGAGTTCAGTTCACAAGAAAGAACTTGGTTCACCAACATCGATATTCCGCCCAAAATATGTGATAAAATAAAATGGAGAAAAATATCAATAAAACTTTATTTTTCAGTTAAACCTGTCTTTAAACTATACGAAATAATCATTTATGGAATTATTATCAGTGTCGCGGCTTTCAAAGTAATCTATCAAGAATGCGCATTTTCAGGAAAAAAGCGAAAAAAACGAGCATTTTAACATGTTTGAATGTAAAACTTACTATCAACACATGCTTGTCCCGGACATCGCCAACCATATCAAAATCTACAAGGAAATGCTTAAATTGAAACACTTTAAAATTAATGGGACACGCTGCAGCTGATACCGTACTTTTACTAATGCGTTTGTCGTTCATCGGTACTATCTTCTTCGTTAACACATATAATTCCATCCAGACAGAATATATTTAATTTAAAATGACCCAGAAACTGTATTTTGTGAAGAAGATTAGATGTGGCCAGGCTAGCGAACAGGTATATTAATTAGTTTATTTGAAACTTGGGGAAAAGGCCCGTTTAGAAAAATTCGTTATACCGCACGAACATTTCCGAGTACGAAGGGATTTGTTGCCACCGTAACAATGCAGCAGACAGACTCCTACATCTGAGGAACAGGATCGATTACCTACTGCGAGTAAGTTTTGTTTTTGAATTAATTTTAATTACAACAAGAAATATCCAGATGACGACAGACAAACAATATAAAAAAACAACATTTTTTCTGTTACTTTCTTTTTCTGCTTGTGCGATTCATTGATCAATATCAACATCTAAACATTTCCTGAGTCCTCTTTTGGTGAGTAAACATTTTATAACGCTGAATGTATAGAGAAAGAGAGAGACAGACTATCTATCTATATATACTGCCTAACTTCCCTTTTGAGTAGAACAGAGAGAGAGAGATTGAGAGAGAGAGAGAGACAGACAGACAGAGAGAGATTTTTATCAGTATATTGTTATCATACTATTTAGTATACACCCTCTCTCACAAGATCACATTATTTTTCAAAACATATGTGATATTTGTCTTACAAGTTTAATGCTGTATTTGCATTCCAGTCTTCTTCAATCAGGCTATATTTAGATTTCTGACGAGGGTAAAATGGCTATATAAATGAATATATGGATATAGATATATGCACGTTGTTTTAAGAAAAATGATGCTTACATAAGCTTTGATTCGCTAAAATTTTCCCACTGAAGTCTTTGTGATTAGATATATCCAACCTTTGTTGTTGTTGTTTTGAAAGACTTCCATTGTTCCTATAGTAAAATTAGAATTTTAGTTTTTGTCGCAAGTAATGTATTTTCTTTTTTTTTTTTTTTTCAGATCACATTGAAAATCCCCTCGACAAGTAGAAGTCACTCAGGATGTTTCGTTTGTAAACGCCCAGGGCCAAAACTTGTTAGTTTGTCCGCGGAAGGCCGATTGTCTACATTTTTGGATCATAACGTCGTGATACCAGCCGATTCTAGATGTTGTCCCGTTCATATTAATGAAGGAACGTTGAGCCATTCAGCTGTTTATAACATCCAGACCTTCACTGAATCAACTCACTTCAACAGAACATCTGTAAATTGCCTACTCCAACAAATGAGATCATTATGCCTGCAACAGAATAAATCTTTAAACTTTGATACCCTGAATGATTCAGACTACCCATCGCTGACACGGCTTACGCGTTCTCAATTCGATGATGTATTCACCCATCTTTCAGACAAGTTGAAAAACACACCTAACCGCTCTTCTAGAACAAGTCTTGGTATTTTTCTTCTGAAACTATCTTCTGGTATGTCAGACAGACTTTTATCAACTATATTTTGTATCAGCAAATCAAGCATCCGTCGTGCAATATGTACAGTAGGACAAGCATTCATGCGCAGCTTTGTACCACTTTACCTTGGGTTTGATAGTTTAACCAGAGACTCTATCATCAGAGAACACACTCGCCCCTTAGCTAAAACACTGTTTGGTTCAGCTGAAGATCAAGTAATTCTTGTGATGGACGCCACATATATCTATATCAACAAGTCCAACAACTTCAAATTCCAAAGACGGACATTCAGAATTCATAAGGGTCGTCCACTTGTAAAGCCTATGGTGGTAGTTTAAACAACTAGTTATTTTGTCACTATCGTTGGTCCATATCTGTCTGACAGCAAGAATAATGACGCTGCGATATTAAATCATATGCTGAGGACAAATACCGAGGATATACGGGGGTTTTTGAAAGAAGGTGATATTTTCATTGTGGATCGTGGATTCCGAGACTCTTTGGCACTTTTGAAGGACCTTGGAATTCAAGCCGAAATGCCGACAATATTGACCAAAGGACAGAAAAAAAATGACAACTGATGAAGCCAATACAAGTCGATTTGTGACAAAAGTAATACCATTTTGTTTATAAATAGTAATTGAACAAAGTATTATTTCTGCTACTAGTAACTCATAATTGACAAATCGCTGGTCCGCTTACTGACTCACTAAGCTCCGCCCATTAACTCCGACAGGAAGTTCCGCTTCGATTTTGAATAAGCTGTAGTTAAGGCGTTTAAGTCGCCAAGCCAACAATAAAGGTAAACAAAATGGTGACAAATATTAGAGCTGATAAGCTCAGGTCTGGGCTGAATACTCTATTTGATTTGTCGGTTGATTCCTTGATTGACAGCCGCGATTAGTCAATTATATTGATAACACGTCAAATCAGGAAGAAACATTTTGATCAACGGAGAAATTGCTTGTTTCAAGTAATTTCTCCTTTTCCCAAAAACCTTTGTCAATATAATTATTCAGAGAGGTTAAAAGCGGGATTGAATGGGAATGGGATAGTTGGCTTATTGTATTGGGTTTAATGCAACTTTGAACAATATTTCATTCATGTTATACTTCATCGACACCGATTCCTTCTATTTTCATTGTAATGGCGGCCGGTCCATAAATCAGTATATCGCCCGGGGCTCCGGGCCGATAAATCATTATATTGACAGGCGCGCGTCGTGTATTTTTTACGATGAGGTAATTCGCACGCTTATGACGTCATTTGTCTTAGTCAGCGTTCGGTGTAAACAAACAAACATGTCGCTGTCAAAACCTCAAAATCGTTTCGCTACTCTTGACGAGGGAGACTTGGATAAGCTGATAAATTTCAAAGGACTCGAAAAACACTAAAAAGAGCAACAAACACAGCTACGAAAATATTCGTGTATTCTTCATTTTTCACAATGTTTTCTACCCAGAAAGACCAATTATATTCATGAAAACGTATTGGATTAACTTAAACCATTGAAAAATATTTTGTCTATTTCTAAGTTTTTTCATGTTGGATAATTAGGATTCGGTATAATATAACAAATAACACATGGCATTGCGGGCGATATGCAAGTTTATGGACTGGTCTGTCGGACCTCAGATGTTATATGGACCTCAGCTTCGCTTCGGTCCATATAACATCTTTGGCCCGACAGACCAGTCCATAAACTTGCATATCGCCCGCAATGCCATGTGTTATTTGTTAAATATTGCGGCGAAAGCTAGAACACCTTACCATGAATTCCAGGATATCTCACACAATCACTGCCACAACATCTGTCCGAGCCCCAAGCTGTCCATCACATTTAAGTTTACGATAACTTACACATTTGAGGGAGATAAATGTTTGAAAGGATATTCGCCGCCGCGAACAAGCTGTAATTGACTTGCGAAAAACCGGGTTATCAGAAAGTCGGGGAAACAGAGATCTGTGAACTATCATCGTACTGAAACATTTTAAAAGTCAACAACACGGCGTTGTTCAACACGTAACACGTAAATTATATATTGCAGAGTATCATCTATTGCATCAAAGATGTGGTAAAACAAACTTAAAAACAAACTTCGTCTTTACTAGTCGTATCGTGTTTGACAAGATTTAGACCCAGGTTAGATTTACGGTATCTGTTTGATTCGTTTTGTGTGTGTATTTTCTATTTTCAGAAAAGGTGGGTAGTAGAGTCTGCTAATTCAAGAATTAAGAGATTTAAGTATCTCGATAATGTGATGCCAAATAGCCAACTGCCCTTTATTGGCGACTTTGTTAGAATCGCTTGTGCACTTTCAAACAAATACCAAATACCCCCATTAGCTCTCTTGCAAATGCTGAAAAGGACGAGGAAATGGCTAACGGTATGATTGCACAAAGAAGAAAAACAAATGAACTTAAAGATCTAGTTGAGGAGAAGGGGCTTGCTAGGAAAATGAAGGTGCGGAAAACAGTAAATCACATGGCGCTGGATAATTTTCCTAGACTAAAAAATGAAAGGTTAAGAGAACTCACTTTTGGTGTTTACCAATTACGCATGAGTGCAAATTACATTCAAGAGCACCTAGAGGGTAATAGTGATTTTTTTGTCAATGTAGACCGGCCCGGCCTACTCTGCGTAAAAATGCAAAGTAGACATACTTCAAGTAAAAAGTACATGATGTGGATAAAATTCACGGATTCCATGATACAGGCTTGGTTTTGTCAGTGCAAAGCTGGTTCACGCACTGTAGGCATGTGTTCACACCTTGTAGCAATTATCTGGTATTTGTCTGCTACAAGGTATGAACAGAGTGACAAGATTGGTTAACGTGATTGGAGTGTACATCTTGCCGATGCTGCATCGATGGAAGTAGATAGCGATTCAAGCAGTGAAAGCAACTAGAGTTGCGGAAATTGAAGTGTTATTTTCTAGTTATTCTTTTGTTTGAAAATCCAAAATGGTGAAATATTCATTCATTGTGTATTATCATTGGTTGAGCGCGAAAACTGCATTTCTATCTATATGAGCTGTCACAGACAAATAAAGCTTAAAACATTGACTTTATAGAACACATTTATACGGAATGTCTATCATTTTGACTGTGCAACTTTTGCTCTTAAACAATTATGGAGAATATATTGTCTGCTATATTTGTCCTGAAATATTGTCCATTACGCCTAAGGTAATGCAGCTTTTACGGATATTATCAGAAATCTATTTACTCATCAACTTGTCTTTATCAGTAATCGAAATTTCTTAAGTAATAAGATAAATCTGCTCTTTTTTGTTATGCACACTACTCCCTTTGATTTACCGTACAGATATGATGCACTGCATTTGTAAGAGGAAACGGCCGACAGACATTT
Organism: Fragum fragum; assembly: GCA_946902895.1. NCBI lineage: Eukaryota > Metazoa > Mollusca > Bivalvia > Cardiida > Cardiidae > Fragum > Fragum fragum. The sequence goes on from OX336376.1 coordinate 12,403,143, forward strand.
TCGATTTAAGATTATCGAATTTATAGAAAGATAAACTCTTCACTGTAAAAAATAATTCGGCACTTTACACCAATATTGGTGGCAACTTTGCTGCCACCAATAATGGTGTAAACTTACACCTGTTTTAATACGGGAAAAGTCACACTAAAAATAGTGTACAATATATCTGTGTTAAGTGTAAAGTAACACTGTCAAACAGTAAAAAACATTACACCAATATTGGTGGCAGCAGAGTTGCCACCAATATTGGTGTAAATTTACACCATCGTAAGAGTTACTTAACACCGACGAACAGAGAAAAACATTACACCAATATTGGTGGCAGCAGAGTTGCCACCAATATTGGTGTATCTTTACACTGTTGTAAAGGTAAATTAACACCGACGGACAGAGAAAAACATTACACCAATATCGGTGGCAGCAGAGTTGCCACCAATATTGGTGTATCTTTACACCATTGTAAGAGTTTATTAACACCATACTTAGTGTTACTTAACACCGATAAACAGAGAAAATATTACACCAATATTGGTGGCAGCAGAGTTGCCACCAATATTGGTGTACCTTTTCACCATTGTAAGAGTTCATTCACACCATAAATAGTGTTACTTTACACCGACAAACAGAAGAAAACATTACATCAATTTTGGTGGCAACTCTGCTGCCACCAATATTGATGTACCTTTACACCATTGTAAGAGTTCATTAACACCATAATAAGTTTTTTTCAAGATATATAGGCAGAAAAAAATGTTACACCATTATTGGTGACAGCAGAGTTGCCACCAATAATGGTCAATCTTTTCATCACTATTAGATTTTGTTAACGCCATAATTAGTGTTACATAGCACTAACAGACAGAGGAAAATGACTTATGATTGACTGCGTTTTTTTATGGAAATTAAACTTGACAGGAACCCAGGGTCTGGCCAATCAATCTTTATCAATTTTCATTTAACACATTCCCTTACAATCCAGCTTTATGACACCCCTGAAGAAAAAGTTTAGAAAACATTCTGGAAAATGACAAAATGTTTGTTCCAACAAATGTCCAAAATGGTTTCAAACCTGAAAGACAAAGATATTAAAAAATCTCATCAACTATACATTGTCGTCCACAACTCGTTTGAATTTGGACCAGTCTTAAATTTCGTTACCTGGTAATGGGTTGAAGTCTAAAAAACAGCAAAGATAATAAAATCCAAAACACATCAAAAGTTTACCTTTTATTAAACAATGACCAAACTGACCAAGCAAGCATCCAAGAATATTTGTCTACACATGGTAATTGAAATTACTAATTTTAGTTTTGAAAAGTATTTGGTCCATACGCTAGAGTACTATTGACAGCAATATTGAATTAATTTAAAATAGATTTCTTATAAAACATGTTTCACAGAACTATCATAATCAAATCTCTGGAAGCATGATTTCCTTTGTCAATATTTGTGCCCTAATTCAGTTCAGGAATCAAAGAGGGACACATGTACTTGCAGATATTTTTTTCTGTTTGTGATTTATCATACTCTACCACTATAATTATCAATTGAAAACAAAATAACATATGTTGTCCATATCAAGTTATGGTACACCATGGACTATAAAAGCTTGCATATTAATGTGTTAAGAAATGCCAATGTACATTAAATCAGAGTATTGATCACCAATACAGGGTCAATAATATTGTCAGTCTACAGGATTGACACTAGTATTGATCATTTATTGCTGTTATTGAAAATTGACCAGTACATCTATTACATATTATTATTGTCAATAGTATTGACAATTTATGGGTTGTTTAAGACCAATTATGTATGCATACAACTTTTTCAATAAAGTCTGATAACAAAAACTTTGGTGAATGTGGAATTGAACTTTTTTCCCTTTCTTATCCCTTCATAAATCATAATTGATTTTAGTGGTCTACAATAGACTACTCAAGAAGTTTTGGAGAAGAAAAAATGCTCATAATTATCCTTTTCATCTGCACCTTCTTTCAATTTGAACGAGTCTAAGATTTTGTCCTGTTGTAAAGGGTTAACTCCTGGGTTACTTTAACCTTGTTTATTTATCATGATAACCTTTAGCAAAGAAGAATACTTAACAAAACTATGCTTTGCTAGCTAACAGTACTTTCAGTACTTTGATTTATCCATATGTTGCACCTACAACTGCAAAGAAGTTCTTCTTCTTCTGAAAGTCTTTTTAAACTGGATCAGTCTAAATTCATGAAATATATCAATAGGCTAAATATCGTATGTGGTTTGAGCCAAGTTTGTTCTTTAGTCGTCTTCCTCAAGGAGCAACAACTGGGCCCAAGATTATAAAACTTATTTTACACTAAGCAAAAATTTACCCAAGATTTTAATTTAGATGAATGTTTTCCCTCACCAATAACTTGACAATACATTTTACAGATGACAACTTACTTACATCATCTTTAATTCTGAAGCATTAATTATAGAATTACAGCAGAATTACAGATTTCACCCTAAGTTGAAGATTGAGTAATTTCTCAGTTGAGCATGAGGAAAGTTTTGTAGACAACAAAACAACATAAACAAGTGCATGTCCCCCACCCGATTAAAAAAAGTATTTTCTATAGTTAATCTTTTCCCAAACAGGACCTGGTTTTGACGTCCCTAATAGTAAGCTTAGGAAAACATCAACATTTTCTCCTTTTTCTTCAATATTTTCTATACTTTAATGTTCATTATTTCTTTATTAAATAAGATTCTTTTTATCCTCAGCAGCAGCTTTAAATTTGGCCTAGTCTAAATTTTTGCTGTTTAGGAAAGGGTTAACCAAATTTGGAGATATAAATGTAGGCAAGATAGAGAAGACAATAAATAAAAGAATATGAGTGCAAAAGCGCACAAGTAATGATCAAATGAAATTGTCAAACTAAATGATGTTCCAGACACATCCACTTATCATGGATGTTATATTTTGAAAATGTAAAATTAGACATATCAAAGGACAATAACTGAAAAAAGGGCATGGCAAACTTTGAAGTTGCTAGCACTTATGGTTTAGGAGATATGTTCAAAAAGAAAAGTACCGGTTAAAACAACAAAGGGCAATAACTTGAAAAAATGTGCAGGATAGAGTAACGGTTCTTGTACACGACACTTCTCCACATTGTAATCTATAAGTGTGTCTAGTTTGAAGTTGCTAGCACTTATGGTTTAGGAGACATGATCCAGACAAAAATGTGACTAACGGGCAGATGGACTCAATCCAGCAAATCTATAGTCCCCCAACCAGTAACCAGTGGGGGAATAAAAAATCTTTTGTCTTTCCTGGAAAATCGTGCTAGTATCTCTTTCGAAAAAAATTTTTTTCTAAGTGCAGTAACATAAAAAATGAGTTTCTTAAACATGATTACCTTAATTAAATGCTTAACTTAACCCATTCCCACACAACAAAATTTTAGACTGGTCCAAATTGATAGAAGCTGCAGACGACAATTTAGAGTTGATGGAACTTCGAATTTCTTGGTCTTTTTGAATAGAAAACATTGTGGATAATGAAGAAATTGCTTGATACAAGCAATTTCTTCATTTTCCACAATGTTTTCCAAAGTATTTTTCTTGAGGGGCGTAAAAAGGAGGGCTTGAGTTGGAATGGGTTAAATGAGATTGTATTTGACTATATATCAGATAACCTTGATCTTTAAGATTTAATACAATAAGTTTAACCAAACAAATGAATACATGTTTCACAGCTTGATAACCACTTTGACACAACAAATGGCTCTGTTAGAAATAAAAAAATCTTCTGCTCAAGTCTTAAATGTTTTTTAGTGGGAAACAATAAGTATTGCCTATATTGCCAATTCTATTTCTTTCTAAACTTAGTACAGAAAAGGGAAAATATAAATGGTGCTAAAATCATCTAACATACTTCCTCTATTAACCCATTATAACAAGATAAAATTTTAGACCAGGCCTAAGTCAAAGAAGTTGCAGAGGACAATTATAATTTGGTGAAATTTTTAAAGTATTTACCTTTTGGGATAGAAAACATTGTGGATAGTGAAGAAACTGCTAGTCACAAGCAATTTCCTCATTTTCAACAATGTTTTCTAAATTGTTCATATTGAGGGGTGTTTAAAAGCATCACTGTTTGAGAATGGGTTTAGTGGCCACGATTTAATTCTAGGTAAAAAACAAAAGAACTTTTCTTCTTACAATCTCAGAATTTGTACAAAAGTTGTGAAAATACTGCTTGGACTGCGGGGGGGGGGGGGGGGGGTTAAACCGTTTGTGTATAAACTTACAGAATAATGAAAATTAACCCTAGTCATGCTGAACACAGAATATTCCTGTTTTGTGCAGTTTTTACTCAGTAAACACGACCTGTTTGTCCTTATCAGGTCAGAGTTGTTTATGAAATTTATTCTATTGACACAAAACTACTGCATCCTGCGGTTTGAGTCCTTTGACTATAATGCGATTCTGAAAAGTGATTTTATTCAGCATGACAAAGGTTAACAACACACCAAAAGTGATTCACAAAAAGCGCAGAACTGATACCAGCTTGACATTCTCTTTCCCATATCAAGTTAGATAGTCCTATTACAGGAAATACAAGTACTTAAATTATGGGTGGATTATCGAGAAATATCCATAGATTATCACTTGGTTATCTCACCACCAAACCAGCGAAATTACCAATACATTACCCTTCTTTCGTTCATAACACCCTATTGAACGTTATATGATTCGGGCCAATTAAACACATGACAACATGATGTTGCCTAGTAATCCTAAAATTGTCACATTTCGTCTCATTTTTGCTTTAAGGAAATAGAATAGAATTGTTTGCTTATTACTTAAGATTTCTAAATCTTTCAAATCGTGAACAACAAAAGCTATATTTTCACTCATGGCTTTGCCACTTATGAAATAAAGTTTTTATTGTTCACTAAATAAAAGATAAATCAATCTTACGCTGAAACAATTATCCTCTATTTACTTACTTTTTTATGAATCCAAAAAATAAACTGATTAAGATTTGACTGTCAAATTACAGAGAATTTCCTTTATCAGCCATAAACTCTGGAATAGCCGATTCAATAAAGTACATTTGAAATATGAAAACCCTAGCACATAACTATTAAGCAAGAGGCACATGAGGGCCAGAGACACTCTACTGACTATCATTTTTTTCTTAGTTTAATCTGGTTTTTTTAGGAACTTTATTACTTTAAAAGAATTTTTAAACCGAGAATAACCAAGCAGACTTCCTCTCCTTCAATATATTTTTAGTATAAATCCTTAGGACTTCTTTTCCTGTGTTTTTGTTCCATTTTCACAAAGAATTTTCCTTACACCCATGGAAGTTTCAAGAGAATCAGTTTATATTTGTGAGCTTTCATGTAAAAACTGAGACAATTTTGAGTGAAAAACAGTAAGGCCCCTTTTCCAGTGTATTCCATGGGATCTATCATATTTTTACAGTTGTTGATTGATTGAATTGGGTTAATTGTCACTTTTAACAGTATTTCAGTCATATCGTGGCGGCTGGAGCACTGGATTCCTGGTATTTTTCACACCAGTACAACCACTGCATCCTTTCCTAGCCTCATAGCTATCCCACTTAGGTTTATGATTATCCATCTATTGTTGAGAGACAAATATCAGAAAGAACATGTGATGCCACTAGGGATCGAACCCATGACATCCCATGATTGAAGATTGGGAGTCTGATGCACTACCAAATGCCCTATGACAGAGGCACCAATTTTTACAAGAAACCATTTTTATGACCTTATAACCATCCTGTTAAAGTTTAAAGAAAATCAGATAATATTTTTGGACTTAATTGCATATCATCCCCTAAATTGAGTGAAATTCCATTAGGCCCCTTTTCCCGTGTTTCCCAATAGACTGACCCCATTTTCAAAGGGAACCTTCCTTATGACCTTACAATCATTCTGTGAAAGTTTCAAGTAATTGTGGACTTTTATCGCTTAAATGAGAACATTTAGAGTGACTATCCATAAGGGCCATTTTCCAATGTTTTCTATTGGATCCACACTATTTCGATAAAAACCTGAGATAATTGTGGACTATTGCATACATAAGAATATTTTGAGTAAAATTCCATAAGGCCCCTTTTCTCAGATCTACCCCATTTTCGAAAGAAACCTTCCTTATGACCCTACAATCATCCTGAAAAGTTTGAAGGAAATCTGATAATATTTGTAGACTTTTATCACATTAACGAGAATATTTTGAGTAAAAAATCCATAAGGCCCTGTTTTCAGTGTTTTCCAAAAATCAGCCAAATTTTCGAAAGGAACCTTATTATCCCAAAATCATCCTGGGAGAGCTTCAAGGAATTCCGATAATATTTGTAGGCTTCATCAAGTAAACGAGAATTTTTAATGGATAGACGGGCGGGAACCATGTCATTGATACAGCTCTTCTGACCTTCGGTCAGTAGAGCTAGAATTATTGCAGGTGTTGAAGAATTCAATATTGATAGATATGACCTTTAGAAATGATCATGGCCTTGTCTGAGGACCTAAGTTTTATATCAACAAATAGGTTTTACCAAATGTTAGTATTTAACATTCAATAACTATAACCAACCTTTAAATTTTGTTTAAAGTCTAAAAGATATATTATAGTTATCTTTTAGATGAAGAGATAGGACAAGAATTTATATACCCCTGATCTATTTAGACTTGATCACTGTGAAAGTATGAGCTCAAGTCAATAGCTCAGAGTGAAAATGTTGTATCTGCCTATAAACAGATAGACAGTTACAAATGTTTCACTCTGAGCCATTGAGAAATTGTGTGATATACCTTTGTGTAAGTATGAAAGAGTCCCTAGCTTCTTTATCATTTAACTGCCAAGGCAATTCAATTTCTTTACTTATTTCAGTATTAACAAGTGCATGTTGCATTAGGATGCAATACAGGAGTCCTCCACCAAATTAGAAAAAGTATTTTTTATTCTTAACCTTTCCCCAAAACAAGACCTGGTTATGACGTCCCTAATAGTAACTTAGCTTTGGAAAACATTAGAGAAATGAAGAAAATGCCAATAATTAACATTTTCTCCTTTTTCTCAAATATTTTCTGAACTTCAATTTTCATTATTTCTATATTTGATAAGGTCAATTTTGTCGTCTTTTGCATTTGGGAAGGGTTAACCATATTTGGAAATATAAGGTAGACAAGACTGAGACCACGACAATAAATAAAAAAAAGATTATTATCAAGCCCATGGAAAGCCATGACTGGTTTTGACATCCCCAGCAAAAAATGCTTTCGAACTCGGAGGAAAATAACCAGCAAATTATTTCCCTTCCTAACATTTTGTAGACAAATTTAATTTTCATTATGGTGATTTGTTTTTTTGCAGCAGCTTTGAAATTGAAGACATGTAAAATTTTATTGCATGGAAAAGGTTTCAATTTAGAACATTTCAATTTGAAAGTGTCTGCAGATGAGCAAAAAGGATATGATAAAGAAAGGATTTGTTTTATGATACATCACAGAAAATATAGAGGGACAAGAGCCATGTCGGACATGGCCATCCCCCCCATAAAAGCTTGATAGTAAACTGAGTTGTGATTCTTGTACACTGCACTTCTCCTTAATGAGATCTATCCACCTATGAAGTTTCAAGTTGATAGCATTTATACTTTAGGAGATATGCCCCGTAAAAAATCTAAGTCTTTCAAACAACAAAGGGCAATAACTCCAAAATTATGCAAGCAAGAGCTGTGGTTCTTGTGCATTGCATTTCTCCTCCATAAGATCTATCTACCTATGAAGTTTCAAGTTGATAGCTAATATACTTTCAGAGATGTGCCCCGGAAAAAATCTAGGTCTTTAAAGTAACAAAGCGCAATAACTCCAAAATTAGGCAAGCAAGAGTTGTAGTTCTTGTGCACTGCTGTTCTCCCCAATGAGATCTATCCACCTATGAAGTTTCAAGTTGATAGCATTTATACTTTAGGAGATATGCTTCGGACAAGCTTAGTGATGGAATGATGGACGGAGACCATTACTATTATCCCTTTTGCCAAAACGGCGGGGGATAAACAGGAGAATATGCAGGTTGTCAGCATTCTTCTCTTTTGCTTCAATGTTTTCCCAAGCTTTTTCTATATAAAGGACCTCAAAACTGGTCCCGTAGTGAGTGCAAAAGCGCCAAGTAAAGATTAAATGATATTGTCAACATAAATGCAACACTGAATTGCTTCTTAAAACTAAATGCAGAATTTGTCCATTTTTCTTGAACTTTGTATGGCAATTTCATATCAGACAATGAGTCGTAATATGCAAGAAGGGGCAAACTTCGGATCCTCTTTCTAACTCTCAACTTCGGAGACAACATCAGCCAAGTCAAAGAGTTTTCTGAATTCTAACCTTTTTCATGAAAATTTTCTACTCTTTTAGCTAAGGAATGATGTACAATTTCAGGGGCTGAAAACCTATCTTCTAACCTATCCCAAATTCTTACTAAACTTCTTCCGGGAAAATTTGCATTGAAGCTGTGTGTAGTCAAGGCTTGTTAACCCTCTCCTGTTTTGAATTTCAAAGGTTTTGCAGATGAAAATTTAAAGTAGATTTAATTTGAACAAGAGCCATGTCTGACATAGCCATCCCCCGCTGTAAAAGCTTGATAGTAAACTGAGTTGTGATTCTTGTACACTGCACTTCTTCTCATTGAGATCTATCCACCTTAAAGTTTCAAATTGATAGCAATTATACTTTCAGAAATTTGCTCCTGACAAAATGTGTTTAAAACAACAAAGGGCAATAACTAAAAAGTTAGACAAGCAAGAGTTGTGGTTTTTGTGCACTGCACTTCTCCTCAATGAGATCTATCGACCTATGAAGTTTCAAGTTGATAGCAATTTGATAGCAATTATACTTTCAGGTATACGCTCCGGACAAGTTTAGTGACAGAATGATGGACGGAGACCATTACTATATCCCGTTCGCCTAAACGGTGGGGGATAAAAATAGCCGTTTAGTAGGGTAGAAAATATTGTGGAAAAAGAAGTAATTTCTTGTTACAATCATTTTCTTCTTTTTCTACAATTTTTTCTCAATTATAAATTTACAGGGACGTAAAAACCAGGGATTGAACAGGAAAGGGTTAACTTGAAATAGTCACAAAATATTTAATCAAAAGGTTCATTTCTTTCAAAGCTGCAAACTTAGCCCGGTAACAACACTTAGGAAAGTTGCTCTCAAGAGCATAAAAAATGATCGATTATCATCAAACTTAAGTAATCTAGTAAGAAGTAGCTCTTTCTCAACTCATTACCAGACTGCAAAGTCTTAGACTGGTCCAAATTGAAAAGAGTTGCAGACGACAAAGATTATGAAATAGTAGATTTTTTTAACTTTCTGGGTAGAAAACATTACAGAAAATGAAGAAATTGCTTGTCACAAGCAATTCGTTCGTTTTACACAATGTTTTCCCAGTTGTTTTTCTTCAGGGGCATCAAAAAGCGCCACTATGTGGGAGTAGATTAAATGAATGTGACTTGTGATGGGATGTTTACACTTGTTTTTGACGACACAAATTTATTGGCATCTGCTCTTAAAGGAACACTTATCAGATAATCATCAACTTTAGCTAATGAATTTATGAAACATTCTGTTTTCTCAACGGAAGTGAAAGGTAGAACTGTCAAATTCAGTTTACGCTATAGATTAATCGCAGATCTTTCTAGTGACCTTTCAAGTTCTGCCTCTATATAGGCAATGTTCTTTTGATCTTCACAGCTTTACTTTGACTTTTTGTCTTGCTTTTCTAAAACCAAATCAATCTTTTCCAAATAACATGATGCATTAAAGGATTCCTCCCTGCAAAAGTCATTTTCTTTCTCTATTAAAAGGTATTTCGAATATTCCTTACAAACATCCATTAGTTTGACTTTCATTTTATTCAACCCAGCCCTTAGTACTGCCTTCTCTTCTTGATTTTCAGTTTTTGTACATAATATCAACTATTTATCGATATTCTCTCTCATATTTATCAATTTCTGTCTGAAGTGCTGCATATTTCATTGAATAGTTGTTCACCCTTATCTGTCCACTCCTCACACGATCTCTAGCTGTGGTGCCTATGTCTTCCATAAATATGAATCTTCCTTTACTGGTGCAGCCTTGTTCACATCTTTATAGGATTTTAACTCTGATTCAAAGTGCTTTATGCGCAGGTTTCTTACTGTAATGGCACTCAACATGATAATGATTAGAAGACTGTTTTCCCATCCCATCTTTATTAGCCATTGTATAATTTGTAGGAAACTGTAATACAAATACAAAAATGCCTCATAATATCTCGGTCTATCTTGTATAACCTCTAAATCAAGTACCCACAGCATAGGGACAACACAGGGTAAATTGTTTGCAACATGACAGTAAACAACTGAATATTCACTACCATGATGCAACCAATACCAAGACTAGAACATGACAAAATGTCTATCCAAACAAGCAAATTACTTCAAATTCTCTCAAGGTACCACAAAAAGTTAGCTATACCCATGGAAATTGCAGAAGTATGCATGTGGCTGTATTTAAATGAGACAGTTTGTAAAATAAGATACGGACCGAAATGCCCCATTATGCTCGACACCATAATCTGAAGACTCTATTAGGTAAACAATTTACAAATAAAATGATGAATTTAGTGGTAAATGGATTAGCTACTAAACTTGTACTTTAAATACTGAAAGTGAAGCCATTATTCAACATGCACAACATGTGCTGAACGACCAGAGTCCACAATATCTGCGAATCTAAACTTCAAATTCACTGTACTATTCCTCGGCAAACCCAACTATAAGCAAAAAATTACTTGTAGTTCTACCTTATTGAATTAAGCACCAAACAAGATGCATGTCTACCCTAAGAATCCACAGATAAGGTCAAGAAGATCTATTATAACAGACAGGTGATTACTCCACCCAATATTTTTAGTAAACTGACAAGGGCTAAACACTTTCCATAATTAGATATGGATGCATGTAACAGGCCCTAGACTAAGAGAATATTAAGACTGAATTATTTGAGTAATTGTTACCCTATGCACAGCCATCGATTGAAGGCAAATGTGAAGATACTCTTCTAACTTGATTGGTTTTGCTCACCGAAAACACAAGATGGCGCCACCAAGTTTTAGGTTACAGGGAACTATTCCGTTTTCCGTAGGCGACCATTATAAGAAAATTGCATATAGCTCATCCCCAAAAATTGCAAGGGAGTCAAACCATATATCAAATTCAAGAACAATCACTCATCCGTTAAATTAACTGAATTGTGATATGGCATGATCCCTTTTATCAATGACTTATGACGTCATTTTTAAGATAACCCTCTTCGCGCAGCTAGTTTTACTGCATTCTCCGAAAAATACCCCAGGGTATAGAAACCGCCCCTCAAGAGGCGAAATACATTAAAATGTTATCCTTTTCGTTCCTAAGTTATTAACAGAGTATCAATTTATCGGATCAAATCGTTAGATTTCGTCTTGATATTATATGGACCAATCAGAGGTCACTTTGATCTTTCTTTACATCACCGTAGTATCCCTAGACAAACTGTGACAGATGGCGGGAAACTGTATTAGTTCCCTGTAACCTAAAAGTAATAAAACATTTTTTTTATTATTGCATTTTATTACATCATAGCATAAATACACTTATTCCGGAAAAAATGCCCAAGTTTAAGTCGGTTACGTAATACGTGTAGTGAGATATGGCCACAACCCTTTACTCAGTGAACGGAAATTCATAACAGAAATGTGTTGAGATATAAAATTCTTCCTAAACAGAAGAGACGCCTTTAACGTTCAAAAAGTGCAATGTGAAATCAGTTTAGAATTTATTGTGATACAAATTATTGTTTATCAGTTTCTTCTCAACAGATTAGATATCGATATTTACAAGGAAATCGGTATTTCGATTTTTTATGATTTTTCTTAAACATAACCCTTATCCTTAACAGAATTTCACTAATTACAGGCATTTAATAGCCTCCGGTACAATTGTTTTCCAACAATATTTCTTAAATAAGGTATAAAGTTATACACTTATATACTGGCAATTTATATATAAAAATTAAATGAGTTTGGTCGAATAGATTCGGCACAGATAAGCCCGAACCCTTCACACTGGTCGGGTGATGCAATATGCATGTACGCACGATAAACATGGTCGACGCAGCCAAGTATTATTAAAACCTGCGGTTTGTTCACGTGATTGTGTCTGTCTGCCTGTAATAAACATTCTTAGGTCATATCTTTCTATTGAAATAGTTTCAAATGAATTCTAAAGTGCAGATAACCCTTATCTTTGAAACAATTTTGGTACCCGTCTTACGTCTTTTTAGACTGATAGACCAATTTTTATCGGAAATGTTTCTTTAAAATATCATTTTCTCACACAAAATTATTTTTTTACCTTTTCCCGGTGATTCTAAAAGCGTTCGGTGGAATAGATTTTTGACAGATAAGCGTCAATCCTTTACCCTCGTATGGCGCAAAATTGGGGTTCCCGCACTAGAAAGCTGCCGAACGTCACATAGAAATAATGAAATCAACGTTTTTCTACTCGGAATCGTGTTCTCCTTTACTCAATGAAAATTCCACTGGGGCATTTCACTATTTGAATTATACACAGATGAATTTAAGAGTAAAATAACCCTTATCTTTAAAACAATTGAGGATTTTTTCCGATTTCTTTCTGATAAAATGATGCTATCTAATTAAAAAAGATATTACAAAAATCATTTTTCTTGCATGGAAACACGTCTTAGATATGCATTAAACTTCAAATTAAATTTTAAAGCAATTTTGTGAAATGGATATTGGGTAATAAAGTGATTAACGCTTCACACCGGGCAACGTAGGAAATGTTAATGTATTCCGTCCGTCGTTGTCGGATTTCACCAAGAAATTGACAAAATAACATTTTCTACTCCGAACGGGACTCTCTTATTACCAAGGAGCATTCTGCTGCCGAATTTCATACACAAAATCTATTTTCACATTATTTAGATTAAAGAAATTACCCGAAAAACCCTTATCCTTGTTACAGTTTTGCCACATTTTTTATTTCTTTTAGACGGAATACCACATTTTTATCCATAAATTTTCTTAAATAAATCATTTTATTTTCACGTAAATAGATTTTACTCTTCGACATAAAAGTATTTAGATGCATTTGTACCCATAAGCCTTTATAAACAAGGACATAACCCTTTGCATCGGTTCCTAGTAAAAGTCATGTCCGTGTACACTATACTTACCGAACGACGCGTGTGATATTAGGAATTGGACTAATTCGCTTTATTCAGGTCTCTGTTCTATATTAAACACTTTTTCTGCCTGACTTGAAGTAATGAGAGTCCCGAAAGGCGAAAATTTGAACGAAAAGGGTTTCAAAACAATGCAAAATTATGACGTCAGCGTATTTTTAACAGCTAATCGACAGTAACTATGGGACGAATGGTCCCTTTTTGCTTGACATACCGTTGAATTATCATTTTTTTCTTGGGTATTTAAAAAAGAATTTGTTAAGATAGATTACATCAACCGGAAGAAGAAATAATTTGAAGGTCAAAAAGTAGATCGACCGTAGCTACCTAATCTATTGCATTTAGGTTACAGGGAACTATTCCGTTTTCCGTAGGCGACCATTATAAGAAAATTGCATATAGCTCATCCCCAAAAATTGCAAGGGAGTCAAACCATATATCAAATTCAAGAACAATCACTCATCCGTTAAATTAACTGAATTGTGATATGGCATGATCCCTTTTATCAATGACTTATGACGTCATTTTTAAGATAACCCTCTTCGCGCAGCTAGTTTTACTGCATTCTCCGAAAAATACCCCAGGGTATAGAAACCGCCCCTCAAGAGGCGAAATACATTAAAATGTTATCCTTTTCGTTCCTAAGTTATTAACAGAGTATCAATTTATCGGATCAAATCGTTAGATTTCGTCTTGATATTATATGGACCAATCAGAGGTCACTTTGATCTTTCTTTACATCACCGTAGTATCCCTAGACAAACTGTGACAGATGGCGGGAAACTGTATTAGTTCCCTGTAACCTAAACTATTAGGCTCATAGACTAGGAGACCCATAGACTAGAAGATTGGAACACGAACAACCCTCGACATTTATTTACACTTAAATTGATAGGTATTCGTTTACACAATCAGATCTACACGTTGATAAACAATGTGGCAATTTGAGACGTAATCGGACAACCATCTATCCCACAACTAATGAAAAAAATAGCGTCACTTCTATGCTTTATGGAAACGTGACTGATATAATCAAGATCATTATTGACTTCCTTTGAACAAAAGCCACTCTGCATGTCTATATTCTGGATGTGATCAGTGAAATGACGTTTATTTACCTTGGCGCTATCTGTCCTGCTTGAGCGATTGCAGTAGAATCATCAGTGACTCCGAAATGTACAAAAATCTCAAACGGATGCATTCACGGTAATAAGCGCAGCAATCTTTACCGGAAGTAACTCTAACAACCTCAGTAACACAGGGCGTTCAAAATTAACACCAATATTGATGTCGCTTTTACAAGTCGCGTTAAGATTTTAATCAAAGGCACGTATTATCATTTACAGCCTTTTTGTACAAATATGGTAAGCAATGTTAACTAAGGACAAGTTAAGTAACGAATTAGTTTTTGTGTGTGTGTGTGTGTATGTGTGTGTGTTATTGTTGTTGTGTGTTTTTTGTTTTCATTCGAATTCAAAGATTTCCTTCCGGAGATAAGGCTGATTGGGATTTATTTCACAAATTGTTTATTTATACACCATATGTCGCGTAATTTATATGAATGATTTCTCTTGTAAAGTGCATACTCAAATATATATTTGTGTGTAGAAATGTTACCCAGATTTCGATATTTCTATGTATCTTTTCACAGCCGCGCTAAATTTTGGACTGAGACTTGTCCATAATACGTAAATAAACCTTTTCCATAGCGTATATCTACACTAGTAGTGAAAAAAATGCAGTTTACTCAAATTGGTATAAATATAAGCTCGTTTATGCTTTTGCAAGATTTGCACCTAAAATGATTTGACTTGAAATCACCACCGAAAAGGTATTTAAGTTTCCCTGAACATAGCGTATAGTAACACTAATGGTGAAGACAATTGCGATCTAGTTTAAAAAGAAAATATACACCACAAATTGATTGAAGTTCCACCAATTTAAGAGTAAAGTCTCTCTGAATTATGCGTATAGTAACACTTATGGAGTAAACAGTTGTTAACAAGTGTAAAAGGAAAGTTAACACTCAAAATGGATTGAAGTTTCAACATTGAAAGAGTAAAGTTTCTCTGAATTTAGCGTTAGGTAACACTTATGGTGTAAACTATTATGAAAAGATTGTTTACACCAAAAATGGATTAAGGTTTCACCCCAGGAAGAGTATAGTTCCTCTGAATAGTGTAAACTATTGTAAGCTAGTGTGTAGGGACTGTTTTCACCCAAAATGGAGTGATGTTTCACCATTGAAAGAGTAAATTTTCTCTGAATTTAGCGTATAGTTACATTGATAGTGTAAACTATTGTAAACTAGTGTAAAGGGAAAGTTTACACCCAAAATGGATTAAGGTTTCACCCCTGAAAGAGTTAAGTTCCCCTGAATAGTGTAAATTATGGTAAACTAGTGTAAAGGGAAAGTTTACACCCAAAATGGTGTGAAGTTTCACCATTGAAAGAGTAAATTTTCTTGGAATTTGGCGTATAGTTATCTTAATAGTGTAAACTATTGTAAACTAGTGTAAAGGGAAAGTTTACACCCAAAATGGATTAAGGTTTCACCCCTGAAAGAGTTAAGTTCAACTGAATAGTGTAAATTATGGTAAACTAGTGTAAAGGGAAAGTTTACACCCAAAATGGTGTGAAGTTTTACCATTGAAAGAGTAAATTTTCTTGGAATTTGGCGTATAGTTACATTAATAGTGTAAACTATTGTAAACTAGTGTAAAGGGAAAGTTTACACCCAAAATAGTGTGAACTTTCACCATTAAAAGAGTAAAGTAACACCAAATGTTCATTGCTGACTATACACTATTTTTCGTGTTATGTAACACTAAAGTCGAGGTAACTATTCTCAGAAAGTGCGAATTCACACCTACTTTGGTGTAGAGAAATGTTACACGAATATTGGTGTTGCTGTCAACCTTTTTTGGTGTAAGTTAACACACTTTTTTTACAGTGTTCGAATCACGTCATGGTTAAAACACGCCCCGTCAGGTCAAAATGCTATTGTATATTTCTGTTTATTTATCGTCTGTGTCATAGCATTTGCCCCATATTTGCACGACCCTAGAAAGTATTTGTTACGGGGGATAGTTAAAAAAGACTAAACTGAATACCAACAAAAAGGCTTTGTCACAAGCAATGCACATATGAAATATGAAGACTATATCTGTAACCAATCAAAAGTTATGGCCAATATAAGTTTTTGCAGGACAAAAAATAAAGCTTTTGTTAAGCTTATAACATTAGGCTCCATTTCCCATGACACGTTTTTAAACGTAAATTTTCGAAAGCTTAAGGTCAAAAGGATCTGATTTGCTACTCAAAACTGAAATTTCATAAAATTCTGATTATTTGACCAGGAGAAATTGGCAAAAAACTTTAACATTAAGGCCCCCTTTTCGATTACGCAGCCTTAAATTGAGAAAATTTGCTAAGAAGATTATATAAGAAGTTTCATCCAATTGGGCCCAGGGGTTCATTAGATATGACGTCGGACGGACGGACGAACGGACGGACGCGCGAACAAGCCGGCGACTATAAGCGGGAGCATAATAAGAGTAGACCTCGATCAGCATCCTTTAAAGTTGTACACACCACAATACATGTATTACACAGCAGGTCTAGAACGAGAATGGGACTTGAACGGTGTACATACATCAGAATAACACGTGTATTCTACAGCCTACGGTAAGAGTAGACCCCGATCAGGATAGCGAATGAGACTTGGACAGCGTATTAAAATCATTGTCGATCTAAACCGGTTTCCGGAATTGTATGACGAATTACAATTGAACGCTTAATATTGCCAAAGAAGATCAATGCCATCAAGCTCCTGAAAACTTAAACGGCGAAAAAGGCCAAAAACAAAATATAAAGTTGAGATCTAGTAGCTTGGTAGTTTAAAAAGAATAAGAGCCTATGCACGTCTAGATCTGCAATTAGATTGATTGATTAAATAAGGTATAACGCAACTTCCAACAGTATTTCAGTTATACCGCGGCGGCTGGAGCACCTAAGAAAGGTTTCCTGGTAATTCTCACAACAGTACTTCCACTACTTGATATGTTTGTTTGAATGGGGTTTTACGCCGTCTTTGGCATTTTTTTTTTCGCGGCGGGTGGACCACCTAACTATGGACTTCAGGTATATCTCGTTCAAGTACCGCCATAAAATCCATTCCTTGCCTCTAGTTGCTGTCACATTTAGTAGTACGATTAAACATCCATTGGTGAGACACATACGTCGGAGAGGATATGTACCGCCGCAGGGGATCGAACCCATGCCACCCTATTATTGAAGATTGGGAGCCTGATGCGCTACCGACTGCGGTATGACCTACTGTGGTAATTGATCAATCGCGTCTGTCAGTCAAATGACCAGTCGACCAATAAAATCGTTCTTTTAGACAAGAAATTAGTTTTGAACTCCAACATTGGTCGCCGTTTTGTTAAGTTTTTTTTGTTGGTTTTGCGACTGAAACGGCGTAACTGCAGCTTATTTCAGTTGTAGTCACGACGTTTCAACTAAACTATTTTTTGTTACATGCTGCTGGCCATAAATTTTGCAAAATAACGCCCTTTAAAATCGAAGCGGGACTTTCTGTTGGATTCAATAGACGGGGGCCTAAGTAGTCAGTGGGCGGGGCCAGCGATTGTACAGTTTGAACAAGTTATTAGCTACAAAGAAAGTTTGAAGCCCTAGCCGTGCCGAAAGCTATGATTGGAAAGAAATTGGAAACAAATACAATACCGCCAATAACTTGGTATGCATATATCTAAACTCCGGCAGCACATGGTATTCACTGAAAATTGACATCAGACTTATGTGATGTACAAACTTGTTTAGGATACTTTTAGTGATTACCCATTTGCCTGATGTTTATGCAAAATTATGTAGTAGGCCGGAGATTTTTAACCTTAAATCCCAGACTGTTTGCAAGAGATCTAATGAAAAATGCAACAAATTAACAGTTTCTAATTTTAATATGCTGTTTGTTCACTATCTAATTTTTAAAAATGATCAGAAAAATCTGCAAAAAAAAAAAATTTAAAAAAAATTCATGGTCATTTCATGCAATAATTTCTATTAAAGATGTTACATTTTTCATGCGACCTGCAGTCCAAAAATAGTATTGCATTCTGGGGACAGAAATTTGTATGCATACTATATATGCAATATAAAAGTTCGTGTTTCAAAAAAAATAAATAAATAAAATAATAATAATAATAACAATAGTATGAATTATATATATGGTTAAAAGCAAAATATTGAAAAAGAAAATATTGTGGGAAATGAAGAAACTACTTGTTACAAGCATTTTCTTCTTTTTCCACTCTTTTTTCATTGATTAACTATCTATGTTTTATGAACACCAGTGATTGAATGGGTAAGGGCAAAAGGGTCGGGAAATATAGATTGGATTCAAATAAAAAAACTAAAGACTCCATCAAATTGGTCCATTTTCATTCAATCAAGGAGACTTTCACTACAGGAATTTGATTAAGTGTCACCCAAGGATCATTCATGAGCAATTTTTTTTTAACTGACCAAGAAGTTTGTAACATTTAAAAGAAAAGGCTACAAAGGGAAGAACTGACAAACAAAGATTACACCATGACAATAGCCTGCTGGCCTCTAGGCCAGTGAAGCAAATAAATAAAGGATGTCAATTGGGATGAATAAATTAGAAAGGGATAAATGAAATGGTAAAGTAAAAAAGAAAGTATGAAATTCTTTTAGGAAAGTTAATATATTTTGAATGGGGCCAATCTGAAGAAAAAAAGAAAGAATGAATGAATGATATGACAGCTTATTTCTTCTGGTCTACATTTAGATAAATCAATATTAACAGGTTAGTACCCTTTCGAAAGCCTATCTTATAAACAACTCTTGCTTGTAAAGGACGGGCAGGTGGTGAAAACTAGGATCAGACTGCACATATCTGCAGGCTGATCTTAGTCTTTACCTACTGCTAAATCAGGAATATCCCAGGTTCAGCATGACAAGGGTTAATCAAGTGATACTTGATATATGTCTGGATTTCACTAAGCGGTATAGATTATAAGATTGACTGTAGCAGGGGATTATCTGTAGCAGGGGATTATCTGCATTTTTTTTTCAGGACAAGTATTGCCACCTGCCTGATGAGACCCATGAAGGGATTGAAACGGTATCTTTTCAAACACTCTTTTTTTTCCTTGTAAATTTGAAAAATAAAAAAGAAATGTAAAAAGCTTTATAAACACATAAAAAACTTGCCATGGAATGCCTATTAGCTTTTTATGATTATTAAAAGATTCCGAGGGTTGACTCTAGTAACCGGTATATTTCAGGTAGCTGATGAGTAATTTTTTGTTACAATTATTGTTTAAAGTGTGTGAAAAAATGTTCATTCTCTGAAGAAAAACAAAATATATCAACCATCAGGAAAACACACATTCTAAATATGTACGAATGACAACCAGTCCTTACGTTAATTTTATTAGGCATAAAACGACGAGCTCATGCGTTAGGTTTTTACAACTTCATAAAAATGTTTCTTCACAAAATTCATTGGAAAACAAACACACATTTTCGAAAGCAAAACTTGTCTAAAATTAAGAGTGTTTTATAAATGCTTTTTGAGAAAACAACTGTTTGGCGACGACTCAAATGCTAGTACGGATATGAAAACACAAATTGCAATTGTGCAACGAAGCAATTGAAGACGAAACATATTTTGTTGTAATATACCCTTAACTGAAAGGTTTGTCAAACTCTCTTCGTTAAATTAAAAAAAAAAAAATATAGTTTCCATTATTTGATAACATAAGTGCTTCAGATAAGTTTAATTATATGCTAACTAGTAAAAGATTATGACCTAAATGTTCGAAGTATATATTTCATTTTTATTTGTATGATAAAAGGAACTTGATAATGAATGTTTAACAAAATTCTGTTTTATATTGTTGTGTAAAAATGTAAAATTCCTTTTGTATTGTATATGGAGACAATCCTGTTACTAAGTTTTAGAGAAATAAACAAATAAAAAGAAATATCTTAATTTCCGCTTCAGGTGTCTGGGTATCATCGCCAATACTGGTTCAACTTTCCCCTTGTACTGGTTCAACCTCCACCGGCCTTGGTGTGAAATGAACTATATGACCAATTGTGTTTAAAACCATTTTTTGTAAACTCAGAATGTAGAAAATATCTGTCAATCTTTTAATATTGTGCGAGAGATGTTGATAGTTGACACGGCCATTATTATAGCAGTCTATGTGTAGACAGGACAGCCCAGTTGAGTTTTATTCAAAAGTGGTTCTTTTTACCCATTTTAACTTGAGAAAACTTCAGACTGGTCCAAATTGAAAGAAGGTGCAGACGACAAACTTAGGTTGGTAAAATTCTAAAATTCGTTGTCATTTGGGGTAGAAACATTGAGAACATTGAAGAAATTGCTTGAATCAAGCAATTTATTCCATGTCCTAAATGTCTTCCCAGGGCGTAAAAAGGTTGGATTATGTGGGAACGTGTTAGCAATTTTCCCCTACCCGACTGAGATACTGTATGCAAAATATGAAATCTTTTGTTAATTACCTTTGAGAGGAGATTTAAATAGTTCTTCTATATTTCATTGTTAAATCTAGGTTCCCAGAAAATAGGGCGAGGGTATTTCGGTAAGAGATCATTAAGTGATGAAACATGAAACTATCAATGTCCTAAGCGTTGCGGTTTCGGTGATGAATATTTTAAGGTTTTATTATTATTTTGCTGCCATGATAACAAGTGTTCTTCATGGATTCCAGTAAACTCAGATAAAATGACTGAATGTGACCTTATGATCATTTCTGTGAAGTTTGGTTGGAATCCCGAGTATATATATTGTTTGGGGCGATATTTTTGTAATTGTAGACTGAAAGTTGAACAGAAAGGACAGATAAACAGACGGGTGGACGAAAAACGATCGATATCACTTTGTATTCAGGTTAGCTATAACGCAACCTAAAACCTTTCACCTTGTGATCAATTACTTCTTTTATTTGTCTGAGTAATTTATGTCGGCAAAGCGATCTACACTTCTGCTTTAGAAGTACATGTAGTTCCGTTAACAAATAATGATCACTTCAGGCAAGGAAATTCCTTGAAATCTTGAAATGACGTAAAGGGGAGGGGGGTATACGCTATAGAGACAACAAAGGCAGGCATATTAAAAAGGTGTTGTTTTCAATTTTACAAGTTGGATATCATACTTTGTAAAAAGCTTACACAAAGAAAGAAAAATATCCTTAAATAGACAATCAGTTGGATAGTAGTTATAAGAGTGAATAATCTTCATATATAGACCTTCGCTCGAAAAGGAGGATATCTCGAATGTTGAAAAATATTGAATTAGAGACCCTTTTAATTATACGAATTATTCTAATGGAGAAGAAAAGTTACTTAAGCTTGAAAATAAATCTCTGACACATTTACGTGTAACCATTTAGAATTCACTTTTGCTTTGTAACTGTCATGTCATGGTTCATCATTTATATTGACCTTGATAAGCCACTTTTATAATAGTCATTTTGGATAAATAACTGACAAGGGTGTCTTCCAAAGGCTTGGAAGAATTCTTTGAAAAATCCCTGAAATTTATCGTTTACTAAAATCGGGGGGGGGGTTTGAATAATACCTATTTTGTAGTTTCAAAGAGGTAAAATATTTAAGCAATGTCCGAAGATTTTGCAAACATATAGCTGAAATTACAATCGGGTTCTATTCAAACACAGAACCATTCTAAACTAATTTTATTTCAATTCTAATGTGAATAAAGATCATTTCAGCATTAAGCTTCAACCCGAATTTCCGATGGATTCGTCCCGAAATGGACTCGTTCCGCGTTGACAAAACTTGTCCAAACCATAAACTAGTGCAAGTAAATGTACCGTTATACTGACTTGTAAAAATCGAATATGCCCGATGTGTTTAGGATAACTCTGTATAAATATACCCGGTTGTTTATTACTTCTTCTTCATTTAATTTTGATTATTTGTGTTCCTTAATGTGGTCAATTTTGGGATATGTATATAAGGAATATTGTGCTACGATAGAGATACAACATCTTGTATTTGCTTTGATCTGCGGAAGAAAATTTTGATATTTCACGAGACACAAATATGTTGTATCGCAATCGGAACATAATATTCCATTATTATACATATTTTCTATCAAATAAACACTATGAAACTATAACATTAATCTGTACTTTTTACAAGTATCTCCTTTCTCCTCTACCAGTCTGATTACGTTTATTCGTATTATAATTTCATATACAGAATGAAATGACGTTATTTAAGCCTTCCGTATATAGAACCGTATTTAACACTATCAAATACGGATTTTTCCCCGACGAGTCCGATTTTGTCTGTGTGGAATGTATATATTTGATTAGTAATATTTATAAGTATACGTGTCAACATGTTTTCGAATCCAGTTGACCAAATATTCGACCTACCAAAATTGAAGACTCAAAGTGCACACAGGTTTTCCCCCTATGATTTAGTAGCATAGCTTTTAGTAGCATAACTTGTCCTAGATGTTACAGGCTCAAGCTTCAAAGCAAATTCAAAAAAACGCAACCTCTAGTGTAAGACACATGGCGGACACCATACGCTTCTAGATCAGTGAAGATATTACTGACCAAGTTTAAAGACAAAGAATAACGTAATTTTAAGTGTATGCAAGATGACAAACGACGGAAAAAGGACACCATACGCCGCTACGTCGCTAAAGATATAACACAAAGACAAAAATATAAACCTAACCTCTAGTAAACAACAATAAGACACATGACGGACACCATTCTCTTCTAGATCTCTAAATATATTACAGCTACAAGTATCAAATCAACAACAACATGACGCCCGTTTAGATCACAAAGGATATTACCGACACAAGTTTAAAAACAAAGAATAACCATGTTACGTTTTCAGTGCACACGAGATTAATTATGACGGACATGATACGCTTCTAGACCACAAAGGATAAAGTTTAAAGAAAATAAAATAACAATCTCTATTTTGTACAACAAATTGAAATATGACGGACACAATACGTTGCTAGGCTACAAAAGATTTACGGAAAAGGTTTTAAAAGGGAGGTATCGATGTTTCTGAAACCTAGATAAGAAAAAAATACCTAGTGCCAAAAAAATACACTCAAACGAATATTACTTTAAGTTGAGTATGGTATTCTAATATGTCTAAAGTGGCTTTTTGTGGTTATATTGGAAAGGGTCAGCGGAATTCCAGGTTGTTTTAAGATATCACGGAATTCGGCTGTCGACATCGAATGACCTCATTTGCATATGACCCAAAGTCCACTAAAGGTGATAAATTTACCAGCTAAAAAGCCAACGTCCTAAATCATGTCACATGGAAGGGTTAGCGCAAAACTACGGTTATGATTTATTTTTGTAATAATGCTTACGACATTTTTGGACTTATCTTTACAGAATTAAAGACCGGGTAGCGAACATAACTCCTGATGACGTAATGATGACGTTAGTTTGATGTAATTATAACAAAATGAAAGGTTCCAACGGTTATTCGCATCACGTGAATGATCTTATATTCTTTGCAACTGTCTCGGATTAATCTAATCTAGTACCATACCTTCGTAGGCTTTTAGGGAAATACCCTGCCTTATTCTGATAAGCGACCTCAGATTTTTGCAAAACTCCCTTTCGGAAAAATGTATTCAAATAGTACATGAACGGAAATGAAAAAAATAAATCTGTCACATGAAAAAAACATCGATACCTACCTTTAACCAATTCCAACACATTTCCTAAAAAAGCTTTCGAAAACATTGTGGAAAATGAAGAAATTGCTTGTATCTAGCAATTTCTTCATTATCTACAATGTTATCGATTTAAATAGACCTTTTTAGCTCACCTGAGCACGAAGTGCTCATGGTGAGGTATTTTGGTCGTCCTCTGTCCGGCGTGCGTCGTCCGTCGTTTGTCAACAATCTTTAAATGACATCTCCTCCCAAACCGCTGGGCGGATTTCAACAAAATTTGGCAGAAATGTTCCTTTGGCGGTGCCCTTTAAAATTTATTTAACCAATTGAAATCCGTTAAAAACTCTGGTTTCTAGATCACAAAAGATATTACATAGACCAAGAAAAAAATGTAAGCTCTATAGTGTTCACAAGGTGAAATAGGAAGAACACCATATGCTCTAGGAGACACAGGTATTACTGACACAAGTTTAAAGGTAGGTAATAATATTTTTTCATGTCACAGATTTTAATTTATTTCCACTCATATACTATTTAAACACAATATGCCGAAAAGTAGTTTTGCAAAAATCTGAGGTCGCTCATCAGAAAAAAGCAGGGCATTTCCTTAATAGCCTACGTAGGCTATTAATCTATTATTAGATTATTCCGAGACAGTTGCGAAGAATATATGATCATTCACGTGGTGCGAATAACCGTTGGAACCTTGAATTTGGTTTAAATTGCATCACATCATTTGTTCGCTAGCCGGTCTTTAATTCTGTAAATATCAATCGAAAATCGTCGTAAGCGTTTTTACGAATATAAACACTTACCGTAGTTTTGCACTTAGCCTTTCATGTGACACGATTTAAAACGTTGGCTGTTTCGCTAGTAAATTTGTTACCTTCAGTTGACTGGGTCACATGCAAATGAGGTCATTCGATGTTGACAGCCGAATTCCGTGATATCTAAAAAAACCTGGGATTCCGCTGAACCTTTCCGATATAACCACAAAAAGCCACTTTAGACCTATTAGATTACCACCAAGACCGGTCCAAATCGAAAGAGGTTGCAGGCGACAAAATAAAGTAGTGTCGAGGTAGAAAATATTTTGAAAAAAAAAACGGAGAAATTGCCTATTACAAGCAATTGCTTCCTTTCTCACAATGTTCTCAATATTACTTATCTTTCTTTAGTAGATAAAAATGTCTGATAAAGTGGTAATGGGTTAAACTCAGATAAAATATAGGAGAAATGGGTTAAAGTTAAAAAATCACCTATCGAATGTTTCATTTAGAGCTGACTTTTGAACTCCGACATTGGCGAGATTTGTGTGAAGCATTTTTGTTGGTTGGCCCATATTCAAAGGCATGTAACAAAAATTAATACATGTCGGAAGTCACAATTAATTCCCGATCTAGTTATGTTTAACGAATAATTTGCTCAATGTACAATATTGAAAAGTATTATTCCTTTGCAATGTATTGTAATAACCTTCCGAATGACTTTTCAGTCATCAAAATTTGAACATACTTCTTACTCTCTATTACAAAGACAATTTCCTCCCTAATTAAGGATAGCTGGTCACCCCCACTAGAATAAGCTGTAGTTACGACGTTTAAAGCGCCAAACCAGCTATAACGCTGTACTAAAATGTCGACCAATACCGTGATTTGATTGGTCGATTGATTCTTTAATTGATATCCACCAGGCGTGATTTACAGGAACTGCATTACTTTATTTAACTTTATATGAACATTTTTCATTAACCTAAATAAGAATTGTGTCTAATAACACACAATCACTTTTGTTTATAAATTTTCCACTAATATCAAAAGGAACAAGATGTGTTTGTGAAACACTATGCCCCCGAAACAGGAATTCTTTAGAAATGGGAAAAGGGTTAAAATTTCGACCTTTACCTTGATGGAATGACCTTTCAAAATGCGCCTTGTTGAGATCTATCTACATACCAAATATTTGAATTGTAACTTAATCAGGGTTGAAGTTATAGGAAAATGTTTAGTTGGCAGGTTAAGTTTTGCAGACAGACGGACAGACAGATAGCCGGTCACTGGTAAAACAATATGCCCCCGATTTTATCGATTCGTAGGAATAAAAATGTGTAACCGAATAAATATGTATATAGAACAATTATGCATATTTGTAATGTGATTAAAAGGGTGGCAATAAAAATCTTTTTTATTGGTTTGTTCTTGCATTCTCGGTCATCGATTCTATTTTCTATTAAAAAGAGTGAAACAACTCAGTCAGCTTACGCATATCGGTCTTATTAAGGGATTATTATTATTGTTAGACAAAGTTTCGTTTAAGGAGTCGATGTTAGATCATTTTCAATCTCCCAGTAACTTATAGAAGTGTTCAATGTCGGAGTGTATCTTTTCATGCCGAGAATCTGGCACTCCATTTCCGGTATCGACGTCACATCCTGTATGATGTTCACACTGTAACACAATGCATCGAGAAGACATAAATACGCACACTTTTGTTGACTGAGGACCTTCTCCGTGCTAAGGATTGGACCATTTCCTACCGCCGACTTAATGGATGACATCTGCAGTTGATCTGTAAACAAACATGTTGATAGTGTAAACAAGCAGGTCTATGGTGATAACAATAAGTCTTAACCTTTGTCATGCTTAAAACCGAAATATTCCTGTTTTGACAGAAGGTACAAAGATCAGCCTGCACATATATGCAGTCTGAAAATAGTCTACACCACCTGGGTTTTTAGTTCACCTGAGCACAACGTGCTCAAGGTGAGCTATTGTGATCGGTAATTGTCCGGCGTCCGTCTGTCCGTTCGTAAACAATTATTAAAAAATGTTCTTCTCCCAAACCATAAGGCCTTAAGCTTTGATATTTGGTATGTATCATCACCCATTGACCCTCTACCAAAATACTTCAAAGAATTACTGTACTCTTATAATTAGTCCTTTTCTCTGCGATCCCAGATTTTACAGAGGAAATCTTAAAAAAAATTCTCCTTCTAAACCATAAGGCCAAGATCTTTGATATTTTGTCTGTATCATCACCTTTAGACCCTCTACCAAAATACTTCAAAGAATTACCGTATTCTGAAAATTAGCCCTTTTCTGTGCGATTCCTGATTTTACAAAGGAATAAAGAAGGAAATGTTTGAGAATCTTCTTCTCCCAAACCATAAGGCCTAGAGCTTTGATATTTGGGATGTATCATCACCTATTGACCCTCTACCAAAATACTTCAAAGAATCACTGTACTCTTAAAATCAGCCCTTTTCTGTGCGATCCTAGATTTTACAAAGGAAATCTTAAAAATCATCTCCTCCTAAGCCATAGACCAAGAGCTATGATATTTGGTTTGTATCATCACCTTTAGACCCTCTACCAAAATACTTTAAAGAATTACCGTATTCTGAAAATTAGCCTCTTCTGTGCTTACCCTGATTTTACAAAGAAATAAAGGAGGAAATCTTTGAAAATCTTCATCTCCCAAACAATTAGGCCTAGAGCTTTGATATTTGGTATGTATCATCACCTACTGACCCTCTACCAAAATACTTTCAAAGAATTACTGTACTCTTAAAATTAGTCCTTTTCTGTGCGATCCCTGATTTTACAACGGTAAAAAGAAGGAAATCTTTGAAAATCTTCTTCTCCCAAAACATTAGGCCTAGAGCTCTGATATTTGGTAGATATCATCAGCTATGGACCCTTTCGCAAAATACTTCAAAGAATTACTGTATTCTGAAAATTAGCCCTTTTCTGTGCAATCTTGATTATACAAAGGAATAGAGGAGGAAATCTTTGAAAATCTTCTTCTCCCAAACATAAGGCCTAGAGCTTTGATATTTGGTATGTATCATCACCTATTGACCCTCTACCAAAATACTTCAAAGAATAATGTATTCTGAAAATTAGCCATTTTCTGTGCGATTCCTTACTTTTGATAGGAATAAAGAACGATATCTTTGAAAACCTTCTTCTCCTAAACCATTAGGCCTAGAGCTTTTATATTTGGTATGTATTTGAGCTTATACTTCAAAGAATTGCCTTATTCAGGAAATTAGGGTTATATGGTGGGATCATCAATATACCTAAGATTAAAAGAGAAAATCCTAAAACATCTTCTCCAAAATAATTAGACAGAGGGCTTTGCTATTTTGTATAAAATAATAAATCCATGAACCAACATACTCAGGGGAGCGATTAAGGACCATCATGGTCCTCTTGTTTGTTGTTTTTTTCTTTTCTTTTCAAACTAGAATTGTTAAAAAAATCAAAAGAAACATTTAACCACAAATATAGTGATTCCAGTACTTTAGCCCTTTGATTTTAATGCAACAGCTCAAGTGCTCTCCCAAATGAGCTTATGAGGCTGCCTAAGATATCGTTCAAAAACATTTTAACCCTTTAATATACATCGCTCAAATCATAACGCGATTTCATTGGCTGACAGTAATTTGAAAATATTTCATTTATGCGTGTAAACAATCAATCTATTTATTGAACAATATCCAAATACATTGAAAGGAAGACAATTTCATCTCGTTCATTTTATCCTTGACGCCATTTTTTTCAAAACTCTTCTATTCCTCTCATTCAATTCTCAATTCAAAATCTTTTTCTTTAACAATTTCAGCATATTATTGTCTGTAATAAAACAGATTATTCATTGCTTATCATAATTGGTAGATAGTTAGCTACTATCATTGACCAATAGATGACCAGCTCTGACGGAAAGTTCCACTTCGAAATTAAACTATGATAATTTAATTTTTAGTTTCGTCTATCAAAAACGAGCGTTCTGATTGGTCGAAAAAATTATTCATAACTCCATGAACAAAATTTTGAGCACGCAGCGATTTTGTATGCTTCCGCACAAAATAGTCCCATACAAAAAAGGTATCAAAATTTGTAAAGCTTTTGTTTCTTTCGCTCGATGCTATTAAATTATAAGAAATGAATAGAATATTTTTTGTTTCATGGAGGTATGAACCGAAAAACCTAATCACACAATGTGATTGGCCAATAACGTGTGACAAAAAATTGAATAGTTGGTTGGCGACCTAAATGACGTAAAATACAGATTGCAAGAACTATTCGTTACGACGTTTAACTCGCCAAACTAACTAAAATGCATCACATAAATGTCGGACAATGTCTGAGTTTAAAGTTCACTTTGAATCTAAACGAGTGATTTGACTGATCGATTGATTCTTTGACTGCCAGCCACGATTCGTTAATTGATCGGTTACTGGGCCCGCCCATTGACTCTGCAAGGAAGTTCCACATCGATATAAATCTAAGTTATTTTTCAAATTTTATAGTTAGTTACATGACAAAAAGTGAAATTGCTGGTTGTCGACCTAGTCGTCGTAATTACAACTTGAAAATGTTATATTTACGACGTTCTAGTCGCCAAACCAACAAAAAATGATTTACATAAATGTCGAAAAATGATGGGATTCAAAGTTCATTTCTAGTCTAAATGAATGTTTTGATTGGTCGATTTATACTTTGATTGACATTCGCGTTTACAGACTGAATAAGCTATTTACGAGCTTTAGTCCCGTCATCAAAGACACAACTTTACACAAGAATCAGATGTAAAAAAAAAAGGTAGCTTCGGACAGCAGGAGGAATTTGGTCAATAGACGTTTGATTGCCAGCTACAACCAGTCCCTTACGTACAAAGTCTTGAGGATTTCAATTCTTGTTACTCTTAAACATTTAAACGCTAAATACCCTCTTTAGCATAGTTTCATATCAGTTTTGTTTCCCAAATAAAACAATAATTGAGCAACAACTTTCAATTTACACCAAAAAACTGTGTTCGTTATCTATTGCTGTGGCTTCTAGTTCCCAAATGACATAATTTTAGACTCGTCCAAATTGAATGAGCTCACAGTCAACAAAACAATTTGAGTTTGAATAGAAAAATTAGTCCATATGAGAATACATCATTGTACGAAAAGGAGAAACTTTCAATAGCTATATATTTCTTCGGCGCGAAAAAAGGCAAGATTGTATGGTAATGGGTTAACCTTATCGGATGGCAAGTTTGGATTTTACTAACCTTTTAATGGGTCGACGAAGACTTGAAATTCACAAATAGTGAGATAGGTGTTGTTTCTTTCCATCGAAATCGTTACCCAGCGTCCCGACAGCCCGGGGGTAATCGGTCTGAACTCGTAGGTACTGCCAATACTTCCAGCATGATATGCAAACACTGAGTAAATGAGCCTATCAGACGAAACTTTTATCAGAACGTTTTGTAATCTGGTACCTGAAAATGAACTCAAGAAATGAATTTCGTTTATTAATGTATAGCGAAATCAATTGATAGTGAATTGATTTAGTGTGATCGAACATAATACTAAAAAATACAAACCATTCTAGTTTTCTGGTTGTTTCTAGGAGTGTCGCGAATTATATTACGATCAATTTCCTCGATTTCTAACATTATCTCTTGAGAACCATATTTACAAGTCGCCCAGTAACAATGTCTGTATGGAAGAGATATGAGCGCGTGCGTGACATTTTCAACCAATACATATGTGCGCCAAGTAAAGACTCAGATCAGCCTGTGCATATGCACAGTCTGATCAGAGTCTTCACTCTGCGCTCTGTAGATAGATACTGACCCAAAGCATCTTTAAACAATCAGCGAATATTCTAATTGTCCCGAATGGCTGTCGATGGTGCTCAATGTGTGCGAGTCACGCACATGCGAAATTGTTGGAAATGTCACGCACAGGCTCATATTATAAAAGACCAATTGCAGCTGTCAATAAAATAACTAGTCTACTCATGAAATCATTCATTTACACCAAAAATAAGTTTTGAACATTGGCCGCCATTTTTGTTAACACTTTTTGTTGGTTTGGCGACCTAAACGTCATAATTGGAGCTTATTCAAGCTGTAGTTACGAGTTTTAGGTCGCCAACCAACTTTCATTATTATTATTTCTGCTTCTGGCCATAAATTTTGCAAATAAACGCCGCTTAAAATCGAAGCAGGACTTCCTGTTTGAGTCAATCGGCGGGACCAATTGTCAATATGTCCGTTTTTTTTACATGATTTTGTAGAATATGCTAATCATAACATGAACATTCACGTACAAAAATAGATATATAAAATACAAAGAGCATAATCAGTTTGGTTGTTGTTTCGGTTTTGTTTTTTCTATGTATAAAAAATCCCTCAGAAGTTTCAGTTTTAAGGCTTTGGAGACGATTCAGAAGGACGATTTATTTCCAACGCCATTATGTTACAAAGTACTCAAATAATATATAACCAGTTTATTATTCTACTGCTAATATTTCCGAGAGTTTTATTTTCATAAATTACTTT
This sequence comes from Fragum fragum, assembly GCA_946902895.1. Classification (NCBI taxonomy): domain Eukaryota; kingdom Metazoa; phylum Mollusca; class Bivalvia; order Cardiida; family Cardiidae; genus Fragum; species Fragum fragum. The sequence goes on from OX336376.1 coordinate 12,434,559, forward strand.
CTTCCATTAATTTTTTACTTCCTCGGGACTGAAATTCATGTACATAAATATTAGGCGGAGTGTAAAAAGATTTTTTACATCAAAAACAAAAGAAATAAATTTATGTAGAATTAAACTAAAATCTACTTTTCAAATCCAACTTACCCTACGTATTTTATTTTTGAGGCAGAAATAATTTAAACGAAATAAATGTCAACAACCTGATAATTAATTTATCGATTCGATATCAAAAGGAATAGACATTGTGTGATCTCTCGGTTTCCAGACACAAACGTAATCAAATAGCTCAAGCATTTCGTGCCATTACTTTTTTTTTTATCTCGTTGTGCAGTTATAGTTAAAACCAATCGTAGACCTATTTCAAACAATTCCGATTTTTACTGAAAAAGCTTCGGAACACGTCGTTGAAAATGACAAAATTGCTTAATCAAGTAACATATCTACTAAGAAAGACAAATAATTGAAAAATTTCACCAACTTGAAATTTTTTTCCGCAACAACTTTGAATTTAGCACCGTGCAAAATTTTGTCATCTATTTTGGTTACTAGAAAGATTGACGAATCTTGGAGTAGTTTTATACTTACAGTTTTTAGTTATTGTCTTTTGGTGGTAGATGTCAAGCTATCCTGTATTTCCCTTGCATCATTGATACTTTAAAAAAAAAGTCTGTTATGCAACACGATGTTTTTTTTTTTGTTTTGTTTTTTTTTGTCTTGGCTTGAGAAAATAGACTAATCTCGTATTTTATGACCTTCGGTGTTTATGGGACCAGTTCTCAAACAAAAGTAGCTATTGCTTATCGTGGTGAAACTTGATTGGCTCCATATGGATCATTTCTAGTGACATTATCAAATTTTATTTTACGCAGAGAATTTCCGGTAATTCGCTTCTAGGCATGTAAATATGTTATAACTTGTACTCACTCTAGCTCAACCATACCCATCCAATGACGCTTTTTGCCGCCCCCAAGAAAAACGATTCGGCAAACACTTTATGAAATTAAGAAATTACTTGCAACAAGCAATTTCTTCATATTCCACAATGTTTTCGATCCAGAAAGTTAAAAAATCTAAAAAATTCATAAGATTAATATGTCGCCTGCAACTCCTTTCAACTTGGACCAGTCTAAAACTTTGCCTTCTGGTAATTAGTTAACTCGACCTCTATTCATATGGAATATCAAAATTTACCTCGATATCGAGAAGCAATATTATAAAAGGCGGCTAAAAATGATGACATTTTTGAGTAATAATACCTGCGAGAAGTGTCTGGCAAGTACTTTTATATTTTGGTAAACTCCACCATAGAAATACTTCCGGGTGGTTGAACCGTAAAGTAGTCCGTTCGGAAAATTTGATTTCCACTGTTTTAACATTTTAACAACAGCAAAAAGCTTAAATTTAGGTTCTGCGGAGTTAGGAACTACTGGTGTCTGGCGTGCATGTGATTTATTGAATTTATCTTGGAACCTTTTCTTCATAGAAAATGACTTTTGAAAATTGAACACAACTAGACGATCTCATTCGAACCTAGAGAATTTCATGAGCGGGTGTTTTCTATGAAAATTTGCCAAATATCTTATCCTTAACGGTACCATTTTTCCAGACACAATTTCCATGCCTTCTCTTTGAAACCGTTTGATAAATAGGGAATACAGTAATATAAAAATTTCTTATTACTCGCCTGATTATCGCCACGCGTAATGTATGTATATTTGTAGGAATACTTATAGGTCTAGCATAAACACTGCCAAGAATATTTGGTGCTTCCAAAATGGTGGATGGGATTCATTCATTTCCAGCGAAAAACCCTTTTCATATATGAATTATTATATGAGACTTTATACATTTATAGATCACAATGTGTAGAAGTGTCATGTTTAAGAACAGTAACTCTAGCCTGCCCTTTTTTTAGTTATTGCCCTTTGTTGTTATTAACTTTACATTTTTGTCCGGGGAAAATTTCCTAATCCATAAGTGCTAAGACCTTGAACTTTTATACACTTATAGAAAACAATGTGGAGAATTGTCATGTTCAAAAAGCATAACTCTAGCTTGCCTACATATTTTTGTCCGGAGCATATCTCCTAAACTAGAAGGGCAAAGACCTTGAAACTTTATACACTAATAGTCCACGATGTGTAGAAGTGTCATGATCAAGACCGGTAACTCAAGCCTGTCCTTTATTGATTTTAACTTTTTTTTGTCCAGAGTATATCTTCTAAACCATGAGGGCAGTAACTTTAAACTTTATACACTTATAGATCACAATGAGGAGATGTGTCATGTACAAGAACCGTAACCCTGCCATACCCATTGCTTGAGTTATTGCAATTTGTTGTTTTAAACTTTGTATTATAAGAACCGTTACTCTCCTACGACTTATTTTAATTTCTTTAGTTTTTGCCTTTTAATTATTCTAAATCTTAAATTCGCAATATCTAACAACCATGATAAGGGGATGTGTCTGGAACATCATTTAGTTTGACAATTTCATTTGATCACTACTTGTGTCCTTTGCACTCATCACGCCTCTTTGAAGAGACGAAGTTTATCCTATCTTTATCCAATCCTTTTTCACTTTTGCAGAAGTCTTCAAATTTCTTTAAATTATTCGGTGGTTTATTGAGAAATAACAGTATATTATCATTTGATAATCTCTCTGCAAAGCAGTGAAATTATCAAAAACGTTGACCCTGCTTTCGTTCATTACTTTTTATTTCACTTTATTTGAGTGGAGTCCCTAAAACAAATCTTAGTGACATCATGATGACGTTGCCTAGTAATCATGTGCAAAATGAGGCGCTTTAAGTAATTTTGTCTCAAAATTTCCACATTTCGTTCTACTTTTGCATTTAAGAAAAAGAATAAGTGTTTATTTTTGGTGCATTATCAGTAAATCTTTCATTTCATGAACAACAAAAGCCGTATTTTCACTCTGCCTCTCTTGAAAACATAGCTTTTGTTCTTTACTCAAGATAAATGGATCCTTCACTAAAACAAACAATTATCCTATATTTAAACCTTTCATTTTTACACTTCTCCAGAATTAATGCGAAAGGGTTATAAAAAGACTTTTTAATCCGGTGGGGGACTCCAGTATTGCATCGCAATACGATGTGCACTTGTTTCTTTTTGCCTAAAATGCGTTGAAAAGCAGAGCATTGCCACTTCATGAAATATTTAACTTGAAATACAAGATTGTAATTTAATCAAGTTGTTAATGTCATGTAATTATCGTATCGTACCATGCTTTCATAGTTTTCCATCAATAATTCAGGGGTCCTTGTTATATGTATTTTCCTCACCACTATCAAGAGCAAATAATCGGTTTCACTCAAGAAATTTAGATATTATTTATAACGGGAATAGAGATACGGTAGAGAGAACTTATTAAATTTTACCAAAAGGATAGTTCAATACGATTTTTCCGACATTTAAGAATGAATATCAAAGTTTTCCTAAAATAGCATTTATCGGAAATATGGCCTTGATATCCAACCTTTTGAAATGTCCTTGATTCTTTAACAAACATCAGTTTATATGCATAATTACTAATGAAAAATGAGTATTGCGGATTCGTTCTAGGAAAAACAGTATAAAACTGTTTTGCATGAATGTCATATTTCTCATGTATGAAGTATTTGGAAGTGATCTTGACCTAGGAGATAATATTTGAGACAGGCGCTCTTTATTTTTAAAAAGTCCTCGCAACAGTTATGACCAACCCTTTAGTTTTGAAAGACATTGAGTTCTCGTACGAACACTCTGTTTTGTGTACACTTTGCCCCTTCAAATCCAAATTCTCTAATTAAATCGATTTGGTCTCTACCGAAATGTACATGCGTCCTCCCAACCACCTAAGAATTTCAAATCATTGAAAAACTTTTGTTATCCACGTGTCAGCCGGAGGACATAAAACAATAATGCGCGAAAATGACGCACCGTGACAGTTCGTTGAAATACATCTTGTCGCACCAAGGTCGGCGAACTTTCTACCTATCTAACCCTTGGCACATTGAATAGAGAATTTCTGTACGCATGACGTCACAGAACAGAAAACGAGTCTGGCCAATCGGTGTTTTTTAAAAATCATCTTAAAGGGGCGGAGTCTCGGATTACAGTTCACCTTGTCCGCATTTGTCTACCAATTATACACAGTTGCGCGTTTAAGTCTTTCCGTCGTTTGCAATATTTGGTGGAAAAGATTCACGCAAAACGTATCCCTATTGAATAATGTATTCGTCGCTTTTAATAATTGCATTTTGATTAAACCAATTTACAACGATTTAGGAAATTATAACTCGGAATTTAGCTGTTTGCTAGAATTTTCAAGACGTTACCGATTTGAAATTTTTTATCTTACAAACAAGACATAATTAAAATGATATGTTACCTAAATGTAATAAAGCGATGAATCGGAGTAACAAATTTACTTTTAAGATATTACAAAAGGTTTTTTATAATCAAACTAAGAAATGCATTTTATATTTTAAATTCAATGTGAAATGAACCCCTTAATACGAATTACACGAAACCATAAATATATAGACTTTCGAATTTTACTTGAAACAAAGTAAAATATAGTTCCTAATCAGTAGTTCCTATTTCTATCGTATTAAACCCATGTTATCCAAATTTTATTTATTCACGTAAACACCCTTATGCAACCACTGCTTAGTTTCATTGTTCATTGTTCTATTAAAAGGACAGTTGTTTCAATAAGTTTTAATTTCTACAAAATTGTAAACACGAAATCTCCTCCCCCCTTCTCTCTCTCTCTCTCTCAATGATTTTATAAGGACTATTTCAAGCGGTGTGTGTTTATTGTTTTACGAAAAATCAAGATATAAAACATATTTTAAGACATTTCACTGACAACTTAACTATGCATGCACAAAACGTTTTGCATGTAAAAGTAAATTTCATTTATCAATAATTCAAAGCTTTAAAAAGATGAAAACAAACAAACAAACAAAAGAAATTTCAAGTTATCTAAACTTGTTTTCCTTCTATTAAAATTCGTTTGTCAAGTTTTATGTAATAGCCGGGGGCAAAATAGAGAGCGGTATACAACATCTGGCAACGTGAAGGGTGCAGTATACAGTTCCAGTCTACAAATATTCGAACTGGCCATGGTCAGAAAATGAACTAATTAAAAAAACAGCATTTTTAAGGCATCGTTAGGGCTAAAAAATGTTTCTGGTGGCATAAATTTGAAAATTGTGGCAAAAGGTGCCATTTCAGATTTCATATTCTTTCAATTTCTTCTTTGTTTCTACCACCTGGGCCAAAAATTCGAATGCATGGCTCTGTAAAGCTAGGTGTTAAATTGGACGCAGAATTTGTGGTGGGGTAATAGGATGCCAAATAGCTAAAAATCGGAATGGATGGGGTATGTCTCTTATAATTTTATCATGTTCTATGTAGTTTTTACTTTCTATTTAACATGGTATGATTTGTTAAGTCCCCTGCATAATTTCTGTGCAATATCGTGGAATTGGCGCAAAATTGCCCGAATTTGGCGTGGCGTTTTGTTGTTGTTTGGCCAAAACTTTTTTAAATACTATGCATCCTAGAGTGTGTTGGTGAGAACTTTTGACCATTAGCGGAGGCTTTGGACCTAATGAAAGCTATAATGTGGTTTGTATCATTTCAGGTTGAATTTTGAACAGCTTCGGATTTGATTTCCAAAGTACAGTGTGTCGGCTGCATGAAATACAGGTTGGAACTGTAGGCTGCACCCTGACAAGACAGATTATGTTTCCTGAAGCCGTATGTAAGAAACTCTGTGATTGGTAGTCACAGAAATCGCGCTTAACCATTTGGTTGGTTGGCTAAAAATAAATCGCACAGAAAATACCTATTCATTACGTGAAGGGATATTAGAGAAAAAGATAATCTCGATGTCCCTACACTCGTATTGATGGTTGAAATATTAAAAATTCAGGTCGACCTCCTCGATTATGCGTCACCACAATGATCTAAAAATCATCTACATTGCTTAAAACGGTTGCTGATTTTGGCGGATAACAAACATATACCCAATTTAATTGAAAGAAAAGTTGATCAATATTTGTCATTCAACTGGCCTTTTTCTAAATTTTGTGTTCAACCATGCCTACAAGGGGGAAGCCATGCTCATCATTTTTGTATCGGGTACACTCGCCTTAATTATACTTTTGTTCCGGAAAGGGTCCGTGGATATTTTTTCGTTTCGCCCCTTTTATACATCCAGGAATAGCAATGACTTTCGATTTTATTTTGCGATAGTTTATGAACTTTCATAGTTGAGACATGATTTAAGAAGATAATGAAAAGATAAATAGAAATTTTGACCACTTCTTACATCATTTGTTGAGGCACTCTTAACAGATTCCCCTACATACAATGACGCTTTTGGACGCCCCCAAGAAAGCCATTTGGGAAAACATTGTATTATAGGAAGAAATTGCTTGTAACAAGCACTTTCTTCATTTTACACAATGTTTTCTTCACAGAAATCTATGATTTCATTAACTTAAAATTGTCGTCTTCAAGTCCTTTCAATTTGGGTTATACTAAGATTTTGCCATCTTGGAATGGGTTAAATGAAAAATAAAAGGGATTTACGATAGTTTTAAAATGGAACTTCATAAATAAGTCTTCGACAATTTACAGATGCTAGATTTCTTTAAAGTCATATCTGCCCTCCGAGGAAGAAAAAATATTTGAATTATCTATCGCTTATTTGGTCACTAAAGCAAACAATGGCCTTCTTAATATCGACATGCAAAGTTTTTTGATGCTTGTGGAAGGAATTTCTTATTTTGTATATTGACTATATGAGCGATGTATAAAACGTTTATGGTCGATTGATCGCTCTACATATAGCGGTACAAGCGGTTTATATAGTACAAGTGGTAATAACAGCGTCGCTAAGCTTCTAGCGGTAAAACGGACATTATCGAGGGATTCCGTGATAGATCGTAAGTAACGAGAGGTCCAGTTTTGGTTGACACGCTCACCTTTCGTCGCTCTACTAGGCATATTGGCGTGTTACGAATTAAACTGTTTAACAGGATCTAATAGTGAGGCAGAGTCGTATGCTGAATCAATTATGTCTAGCCAACATAATTATGCGTGTTGCTACGCCAGTTCACTCTGGCAGGGAACGTCATAATTCGGACACTGCAATAGGTTCGGCAGTTGAAAGGTAGTGAAAAAGGCCAAGTTTTCACCAAAATCTAGACGAAACCTTGATAATAAATGTCAGGTGCCTGATTTAAGAACTAATGGTGCAACGCCGATGACGTCGACAGACGTAAATAACGTCGCGTGCGAAAACAATATGAGTATTGAGCGGTTAATAGAAAAGTTATCGCAGACATTTATATGCTTTTCCACTCAGTCAGTGAAAGGGTGGATAAACTTGAAATGGGGCTTGAGCAAAAATTGCTACTTTTGTTGCCCGACTGATCGAAAAGCGGGTGAATAGTGAAATGAATAAAATACGCCTTGACGTTGAAACTCATTTAGGTTCAACAAAGAAACATTGTAATCAGGGGTCTGCAAGAAAAGTTTAATGACAACACAGTGAATAGAGTAAACAAACTCTTCAAGGATGTACTGAAATTAAAAGACAATGTCTGTAGTAAAGCCGAGAGAAAGGACTCAAATCGGAATCTTAACCTGGTGACGGCAATCGACTCAGTTGATGACAAACGCCAACTCAACAGTTTTCACAGGTCTACATTCATCATGATGAATCACAAACCAGGCGATTATTGATGAATAACTTTCGAGCTATCTTGAAAGCGGTCAAGGGTCATTACTTGACTCTCAGGTGATCGCGAGTAGTGAGACGGGATTCATAACGTTAACCAAAAAAACGTTATTCGGCAGCCGCGAATTCTATGGATTATGAGAATGACTAGGGGCATGTTCAAAGTTCAAGGGCAAATATGAATTAATCTAGTGATATTGCTGGCAGTAATCGCAAGAATGGTATGGGCAACGCGAGAGGTAGTCGCGGTCGTAGTCGAGGTCATAGTCGTGGTTCCAAAAACTTAGGTCAGACACAGTCGAATGCTGGTAACCGTCGTGGTGAACACTATTAGCTGAATATTAGGTTTGGAACGTCCGTGGTCGATGTAATGATCGTTCGTCAGACAAATACTAAATTGTGTTTGTTAAATGGTAGAAACTATGTCAATAACGATTTTACGCCAGTCTCTGAGAAGGGTGCCTCTGTATCGGACCTTGGTATTGTAAGTTACGGCTCCCTAGATATGTTTTCAGACTTTACAGTTACCCGCACGAGTGACCTCATCAATGAGGTAAGTGTTGGATCGAGATTTGCTGGGAGTAGTATCCCAGACCACTCTCTGCTAACGTGGAAATTGAAACTTGATAATCTGACTAATCATGAGCATGAGGGTTGTGATGATGTGCCTAGCTATGATAGGTTCGATCGTTAAGCCTTTGATTGTATTTTTATGAATGATAGAGATCATTAGTCATGTGAATAAGACAATAGATGCCCTTGAACAGGGTTTGCAAACACAGAATGATATTGACTTAGTGTATATTGATAGTGTAATTCTATCAATGCTAAAATATACGACTCTATTCCATTTAAAACTGTTTACAGTGGAAAGTGTTAAAAAACGCCGTCCTAATAAACCATGGTGGAAACGATCAATTAACAAATCTGTGGTCAGATTTAGCCTTTGCTGAAAAACAATGGCTAAAATGTCCCAGTAGATCAAAGAGATGAATTCTAAAAAGTCAATTCGTGTCAATAAGAAAACAATTTGATAGAGCGGTTCAAAGGGCCAAACGAATACATTGGTTTACAATACAGCAAGATTACTTGACAACTGTATTCTAGACAAAGGATAATTTTGGATATCGATTGGTAAAATTGGGGTTTGGCATGATAAACCAAATAAAATCCAAGATGAGGTATTGTTAGATGATGGCTCCAGTGGTCGTGATTCGGATGAAATTCTTTAAAAAAAAGGCAACGTGATTTTTGTTCACTACCAAATAATCATAATTCAAAAGAATCTTTTAAAAGATCTTTTAACAATAGTACCGAGTATGATTTAGATTACAATTATTCAATTTCAATAACTGAAGTGAAGCGTGCAGTAGATGCTGCTAAAAATGGAAAAGCAGTAGGGTTTGATGGCATACCTGCCGAAGTGTTAAAGAATGATGCAACAGTGATGTTTCTACACTTGCTATTTAACGAATGTTTTAATAATGGAACTATCCCATTATCTTGGGGTAATTATGTTATCAACCCTATCCCAAAGTCTCCCGACCTTCAACCCAGAAATCCCTGGTCTTACCGAGGTATCTCGTTAGCAAAAAATGTACAAAATATACGGTCATATCCTAAATGATAGACTCAGTCGATGGATCGATTCCAATAAGGTTATTGTCGACGAGCAGAACGGTTTCAGAGAGAAACGCAGTACCCTCGATCAACTTTGACCAGTATTATTGAGTCAAGAAAAAAGTTGAAACGACCAACTTTTAGCGCGTCCATTGATTTCAAAAAGGCCTATGATTTCATTAACTGTGATTTTTTATGGTTCAAACTGTTCAATAATGGTATCAAAGGCTAAATGATATCGTCCATACAATCACTTTATAGTTCAGTAACGACTTGTGTTAGAGTTAATTCTCGCTACACCAACTGGTTTGAAATAACGTCTGGTTTACGTCAAGGCTTTTTGTTGTCGCCCTTGTTATTTAACGTCTTTATTAACGATCAATCAGTACAATTGAAGTCGTACGAGATAGACGTGTCGTTCGCAGATGAAAAAGTCTGTATTTTGATGTACGCAGATGACATCGTTTTACTGGCTGAAAACGAGAGCGATCTACTTAAAGGGAGGTATCGATGTTTTTGAAACCTAGATAAGAAAAAATTACAAAATGCCGAAAATAGACTCAAACGAACATCTAATACTGTAAATTAGGTCAGGTATTGTCTTGGTGGTAATCTAAAAGACAAAGTGGTTTTTGTGGTTATATCGGAAAGGCTCAGCGGAATTCCAGGTTATTTTTAGATATCACGGAATTCGGTTGTCGACATCGAATGATCTCATCAAGGTAACAAATTTACTAGCGAAACAGCCAACGTCCTAAATCATGTCACGTGAAAGGCTAAGCGCAAAACTACGGTAAGTGTTTATATTCGTAATAACGCTTACGATAGTTTTTAACTGATCTTTACAGACCGGCTAGCGAACCTAACTCCTGATGACGTAACGATGACGTTGGTTTGATGTAATTTTAACTAAATGCAAGGTTCTAACGGTTATTCGCGCCACCTGAATGTCCTATAATCTTCGCAACTGTCTACGTAGGCTATTAGGGAAATACCCTGCTTTTTTCTGATAAGCGACCTCGGATTTTTGCATAACTCCTTTGCGGCATATTGTATTCAAATGGTATATGAGAGGGAATAAAAAAAAAATAAAAATCTGTGACATGAAAAAAACATAGATACCTACCTTTAATGGTCCAGACCAATGGTGTAATACAAATTTTATGACGATTTATACTGATAAAAGTCAAGTTGCTCACTGCCGACCGGAGTCGTTTAGTAGAACCAACAACTCTTTTTGTATTGGAAATCAGTCCATTACCGTTGTTAGCGTCTACAAGTATCTAGGTCTTATGTTACATGAACATCTGAACTACGGTGTTACTTTTAAAATGGATTCTCAAAGTGCAAGTCGAGCACTAGGGCTAGTCATAGCCAAATGCAAGTCTATTGGAAGTATACCATATAACGTTTTCTCACAGCTATACAACTATATTGTATTGCCTACCATAAGTTATGGTGTCGCTGTATGTGGTGTGAAAACGTATTCGGCTATAAATGCGGTACAAAACCGCGCCATGAGGTTTTTTACTTGGTGTCGGTATATACACACAAAATGCGGCGATGTGCGGCGAAATGGGTTGGATACCGCCCATGACAAACAGTGGAAAAGTTGATTACACTGGTTAAGGTTATCCAATATGGCTAATGATAGGCTGAACAAGCGTCATTCCTCGTGGTCTTTGTCAAATGCTAATAGGTCGTGTAAAAACTAGTTTTACGTCGTCAAAAATACCCTGACAATCATTTAACTAAAAGCAGTTCTTACAAAATATTGAGAATCACTTGTTTACAAAGTTTTGCGGTAATTGGCAATATGTTTGGTATATATCATTATCTATATACCCTCTACCAAAATACTTAAAAGAATTTCCATATTCTGAAATTAGCCGTTTTCTGGGCGATCCCTGATTTTACAAAGAATTAAACAAGGAAATCTTAAAAATATCTTCTTCTCCTAAACCATAAGGCCTAGAGCTTTGATATTTTGTATAAATTATCATCTATTGACCCTCTACGAAAATACTTCATAGAATTACCGTTTTCTGAAAAAAGGCCCTTTACTTTGTGATCCCTGATTTTACATTGAAATAAAGAATGAAAACCATTAGGCTAGAGCTTTGATATTTAGTAAAAATCATCAATTACTGTCCCTCTACCAAAATACTTTAAAGAATTACTGTTTTCTGAAAATTAGCCGTTTTCTGTAGGATCCCTAATTTTACATAGAAATAAATAAGAAAAACTTTAAAAAAAATCTTTTTCTCCCAAACCATAAGGCCTAGAGCTTTGATATTTAGAACAAATCATCATCTATTGACCCTCTACCAAAATTTTTAAAGAATTACTGTATTCTGAAAATGTGCGCTTTTCTGTGTGATCCCCGATTTTACATAGAAATAAAGAAGGTAAACTTTAAAAGCTGTTTCTCCCTAACCATTGGTCCCAGAGCTTTGATATTTGGTACAATATGTACCAATATATATATCGGGCGTATTTGCGCCGCTCTGCGACGCTCTTGTTTACAATAAACATACTGTGTAAACATTCAATAAAAGTGATATGCAGATTATACTTTAACCATAGATCTATTTACTTACACGAAATAGCAAGCATTATTAAAGTTTTTTTAGTCTGATGATATTATCAGGAAAAATAAAACTTAGATTATAGCTAAAAGCGGCCCTTGAACAATTTTTCATGAAAAATTGATATTGGAAAATTATCTGATTTTACAATATTTATAAATGTCATTTTCATGATAAATATTCTTTTCGCGTGTTAAATCTACTAAAACACTAGAAATTTAATTTTTGCGTTGTACTCCCTATGCCCTATTTTGAAACATCGGTATTTATCGGGTTAGATCGTTAGTCCGTTGGTCATGTCGATAACGACTGTATTTGCTAGTGGAAGCCAGTGATGTCACTGATCTGTAATGGAAACCACATATAGGGAAATTTCCGGTGCAATCGACAAATAGCGTATTTACCCGATGAATTTCGGTGGCATTCGGGTTGTCCTTCGCTAATTATCTAGCGTCCCGTAAGGTGCGATATTTTTTGCTTCTTTTCATTTTATCTTTTAAGGGAAAAATCGATGTTTCTGAAAACTTGATAAGAAAATTTGCCAATTGCCTAAGACTACGCTAAAATGGACGCCTATCACTTAAATGTTGGTCAGATATTTTCTTCGCGGTAATCTGATAGGCTTAAAGATAGGTATCGATCTTTTTTTCATGTCACAGATTTTGATTATTCTTATTCCATCTCGTATACTATTTTAATACAATATTCTGAAAAGTGGTTTTTGCGTAAATCAAAGGTCGTTTATCTGAATAAAAAGGGTATTTCCCTAATAGCCTACGTAGGCTGTTAATCTAATTTTAGATTTAGCCGAGACAGTTGCGAAAAATATTGGGTCATTCACGCGGTGCGTATAACCGTTGGAATCCCGTATTCTGCTTGAATTTGCTCAAACAACGTCATCAATACGTCATCAACACGTCATCAGGAGTTATGTTTGCTAGTCGGTCTTAAATTCTGTAAAGATCAGTCCAAAACTGTCATTAACGTTAAAACGAATTAGACACTAACCATAGTTTTGCGCCACCATTTGATGTGACATAATGTAGGCCATTGATTGTTCCGCTTGTCAATTTGTTATCTTCCATTGACTTTTGTTCATATGAAAATGAAGTCATGCGGTATCGACAACCAAATTCCGTGATATCTAAAAATAAACTGGAATTCCGCTGGAATTTTCCTATATAACCAAAAAAGGTCACTTTAAGCCTATCAGATTACCGCGAAGACAATAACTGACTCAAATTTAAGTACAATAACTGACTCAAATTTAAGTATTAAGCGTCCGTTTTAGCGTATTGTTTGGCGATTGACAAATTTTTCTTATCTAGGTTTCAGAAACATCGATACCTCCCTTTAAAGTGGAATTTTTTTTTGGAGGGGGGTATATAGGAAAGGTTCAGCGGAATTCAAGGTTTTATTTTTTAGATATCACAGAATTAGGTTGTCGACACCGCATGACCGAAAATCAACGGAAGGTAGCAAACTGACTAACGAAACAATCAGCGGCCTAAAACATGTCACATCAAATGGTTAGAGCTTTACTAAGGTAAGTGTCTATATTTATATTGACGATTACGACAGTTTTGAACAGATCTTTATAGAAATTAGGACCGGCTAGCGAACATTTCTTCTGATGATGTCATGATGACGCAAGATTGAGCATATTCAAAATGAATGCGTGTCTCATACGGTCATGCGCTCCGCGTGAATTATCCCAATATTCTTTGCAACTGCCTCGCCTTAACAACCTACGCAGGCTATTAGGGAAATACAAATACAGATTAATCGCCTTTCAACAAAGGTCTGAAAGCATCACAAATAGAAATTTAACGGTTGAGAGCCAATTTTTGGACGGTTATATGTCTTCGATCTGCCACAAAAGATATTCACAAGTCGGTATAATATAAAGCAACTTCGACTCAATATACTGCCTATCATATCAATAAATGCAAGGTTTACCTAAACACATTCGTAAATGCACTCAATATACAAAGACAACTCAATATAACGAATATTTATCTCGATTTGTACTTGCTTGGACACTAAAACTGGTTAACTCAGTTATATCTATAGTTGTTTTGGCTCAAAAGCGAGAGCTTAGTGTACATAAGACAGTCGGAGCTTTCAAGTCTATTATAGGATATATTAAGTACTTACTGCAACAGTCCATTCTGTTAAATACCTTCACGGAATGTATTACATACGTGCCGTTTAAATCCACCTCCAATGAGGGATGGTTTGAAAAGCTACTGGTCGCACATCTCGAATAGCTATACTGATAGGTATCGCCGTCAACAGCCTTTTCAGCGCGTGCACCAATTTTTAGATGAGCTTCCTTGTTTAAAGCAACGTTCACCAATCTTCCTGAAATGTTAATGCGAAACAAACGAGTGCGGTTGTGATAAAATTGAAAAAGGAAAATTGTACTTGGGTAATAAATTAACCAATGTTTCTGTCGACCAATGAAATCACTCATATCGGCAGGAAGTTAACTTTGAACACCGACAATGCCGTCATCTATATCTGAAGCATTTATTTTGGTTTAGCGACTCAAACGTCGTAACTACTACAGCTTATTCAAGCTGATGTTACAACGTTTAAGTCGCCAACCAACCATTCTTCCGCTACTGACCATAAACTTTGCAAAATACAGTCGGTAGATATCGAAGTGGCGGCGCCAACGCAGTAAATGGGTGGATTTGATTTGAATGGTTGGAGCCGGCGATTGATCATTTTATAGATCGCAAAGCATTCAAATTCGACAAAGAAGGTTAGGATTACGTAAATCTGACATTTTTTCCCAACGATAAAAAAATGCAACGAATTTTACAGCTCAGTTGACTGTAATATGTACTACCTTATTACACACTCCGTAACCACCAGATGATGAGTATAGCGCGCTATGTCTCCAGACGAACGAGCGAAAATAGGTTTGTAAAATTTATGGTCGGAAGTATAAAAAAAAGAGCTAAACGATGATTGCTTGAATAAAATGTAGTTACGACGTTCAAGTCGCATGTTAACATCGGATATCAACATTTAATTGCAGTCTAAAAACAAATAATTTGATTATCCATTCCATGGTAGGATGTGTACTTTGAACTCCGACATCGGACTACATCTATTTGAATCATTATTGTTGGTTTTGCGACTTGAAAGTCGTTACTACAGCTTATTCAACCTATAGCTACGATACTTATTTCGACAACCAACCATTTTACAATTTTAAGGGAGGTATCGATGTTTCTGAAACCTAGATAAGAAAAAATTGTCAATCGCTAAAACGGACGCTTAACACTTAAATTTGAGTCAGGCATTGTCTTCGCGGTAATCTGATAGGTTTAATGTGGCCTTTTCGGTATTTGGGAAAGGTTCAGCGGAATTCCAGGTAATTTTTAGATATCACGGAATTTTGTTGACGACACCGCATGACCCAAAGTCAACGGAAGGTAACTAATTGACAAGCAAAACAATCAATGGCCTAAAGTATATCCAAATGGTAAGCGCAAATCAATGGTAAGTGTCTATATTCGTGTTAATACTTTTGACAGTTTCGCGCTGATCTCTATAGAATTGAAGAACGGCTTGCGAACATAGCTTCCGATGACGTGTTGGTGACGTAATGATGCCGTTGTTTGAGCAAATTAAAGCTGAATACGGGATTCCAACGGTTTTACGCACCGCATGAATGACCCAATATTCTTCGCAACTCTCTCGGCTAAATCTAGAAATAGACTAACAGCCTACGTAGGCTATTAGGGAAATACCGTTGTTTCATCAGACCTCTGATTTAAGCAAAATTACTTTTCAGAATTTTGTATTAAAGTAGTAAACAAGAGGGAATAAGAATAATAAAAAAAAACAACACCGATACCTACCTTAACTTGGCGTAAATTACTCCGTTCATTACCGAAGTGGAACTTACCGGAGTGAAGTCGTGACCAGCGATCCGTCAATTGTCACAAATTTTCCTTTCTATTTCTTAACCCTTGTCATGCTGAATAAAATCCTTATTCAGTAATGCATTACAAAGCAAAGCACTGCAAACACTGGCTGTTCGACAGTATTTCCTTCGAAATTTGTTTTTATAAGCTATTCTGACTATTTCCTTCGAAATTTGTTTTTATACGCTATTCTGACTTGAACTGAAAAAACGGGTGTGCAGACTAAGATTAGAATGCACTTTTGTGCAGTCTGGTCTTTGTCTATTCCTCCGGCAAAAGCAAGAATATTCTAAGTTCAGCATGACAAGGGTTAAACAATAACATCAACAACAATAGAAACAAATACATTCTTCAGATTAAACCAGATTTCCCGGAGAATGATCGGTTAGAGCAATTGGTAGGAATATAAAGGAAAAAAGATAGGTGACTAATTATAACAAAAATATCACGACCACCAATCCACCACCATCATCGCAGAATGCTATGAATTAAATTTCTAAAGACAATGCAGAAAGGGAATCGAGTTAGCGAAAGTAAACACGTTTTTATTATGTTTTATAGTTTATTTAGCAATTTATGAGATGAATTTCTAAAACCGAAGAATGATATTAGAAAGTACTGATGTTTTCACACGAATAACACGTATTCCTTGAACAAAATATCAATTTCTGTGAGAAAAGACGATAACATCTCGTACTGACGGGAAAAAAAAAAAAAAAAAATAGATGAGTATTGCAAAATGAAATGAAAGTTTTTGAATAAACTAGATCTACAGTTTGTTCGACTTTCCAACTTTCGAATTTCATGATGGTAACGATAACAATATTTTAAATACAACCCTATCCATTGGTAGGGGAAAATGGGGCAAACATCCTAGTTGGGGTAAAACGCTCACCATGAAATATTGCTATATATGAAATTTTGTGCATATTGTTATTATTATTGTAGTTGGTTGTCTAATGTCTGATAAAACAAAATTTTGCTTTTGAATCTTAAAAAAAACCTGTGTTGTTTGTCAATATTTGTTTGTTGTTTTTTTCAGGCGTTCTGATATAATTTTGAGAATCTGATATACTTTTTTATGCAGCGCATTTCAAAAAGACTACAATTTTCTCGGAAAGAATTCCGTACCAAAGGATGCATATAAATGAGATCTGTTATCATTCAAAATATGAGCATTGTATCTCGCGTAGGCTTGAAATTATTTATAATGTTTAGATTTTTTTATTAATTTTTGCCAATTTTTACCTTAACAGATGACAATGACCTTGTCAGATGACATTGACCTCCGTATCCTCAGATGCAGATCAGGCATCATTACTGCAAATATAAGCATGTATCGTGCATAATCTTGAAGTAATTTGAATATTTAACTAGAGGGCCGTTGGCCCTGGGGCGCTCACCTGAGATAAAGGCTCTTTTTCTTTCAACAGTCTAATTTCATGTTAAGGTTAGGATTATGAAACAAGTGGGCCACAATTACATATAAAGACTATGAACCTGGGAATACAAAAGTCCAAATTACAAATTCCAAGGCTTTAGTGCCGATTTGAAAGAAGGAAAAAACTTTTTCCATGGGTTATGATTTCAGAAATAAGAAAGAAGTCTGTGAACTTATGCTTCATGCCTATACCCCCCCCCCCCCCTGGGTCTGTCCCTGGAGACCCGAGGATCATGATTTTAGCTATTTTGAAAGAGGTCAATAAATTGATGCTTCACGCAAAATATCAAGGCTTTACGCCTTCTGGGTCAGGAGGAGAAGATTTTTAAAGATTATTTGAAATTTCACTTTTGTTGCCATGGCAACCAGAGTTTTTAACGGATTTCAATTCTTTTTGCTATTTTTGATGGGGACCACCTAAGGAACATTTCTGCCAAATTTGGTTCAAATTGGCCCAGTGGTTTGAGAGGAGATGTCATTTAAAAAATTGTTCTTTATTTCTATATAAACCCCTACCCCCTGGGGCTCCTCCCCTGGGGACCCGAGGATCATGATTTTAGCTATTTTGAAAGAGGTCAATATACTGATGCTTCATGCAAAATATCAAGGCTCTATGCCTTCTGGGTCAGGAGGAGAAGATTTTTAAAGATTATTCTAAAAATTCACTTTTGTTGCCATGGCAACCAGAGTTTTTAACGGATTTCAATTCTTTTTGCTATTTTTGATGGGGACCACCTAAGCAACATCTCTGCAAAATTTGGTTCAAATCGGCCCAGTGGTTTGAGAGGAGATGTCATTTAAAAAATCGTTCTTTATTTCTATATAAACCCCACCCCCCTGGGGCTCCGCCCCTGGGGACCCGAGGATCATGATTTTAGCTTTTTTGAAAGAGGTCAATATACTGATGCTTCATGCAAAATATCAAGGCTCTACGCCTTCTGGGTCAGGAGGAGAAGATTTTTAAAGATTATTTTAAAATTTCACTTTTGTTGCCATGGCAACCAGAGTTTTTAACGGATTTCAATTCTTTTAGCTATTTTTGAAGGGGACCACCTAAGGAACATTTCTGCCAAATTTGGTTCAAATTGGCCCAGTGGTTTAGGAGGAGATGTCGTTTAAAGAAATTGTTGACGGACGACGCACGACGCACGGACGCCGGACAAAAGACGATCACAATAGCTCACTTGAGCACTACGTGCTCAGGTGAGCTAAAAATTTTCGGTTAAGTTCTGCTAATTTTGACCTTAATGAATGACATTACTTTGTATGATAAGCTGTTTTAGAGTTTTCTTTTGAAAATCGTTCTTGACAAGTTTTATTGGTGTTACTTTAGGAAGCTTGTGAAGAGAGAGAACAAAACTTAATTTCATGATAGAAATAACATTCTACATATCTTGCAAACTATAATCTTTGCATCTCCACGTCTATTAGCGTCATTTAAAAAGAACTTGTTGGCTCTATGTATTTAAACATCAAAGAACTGTGAGGTTGAATTAAAATAAATTCGTACTACTTTCCAAAAGTGGACTAAAGCGAAAACACGATGTTAAGAGTATAAAGTCATTACTATTAATATCCGAGCTCTTATTCTAGGCACATATCTCCTCTTCATGCTTAGTCATGGCGAATCCTTCTCCATTAAATATCGCTTTTTTCTTAATCAAAAATGATTCTTGCGATTTTCATCAACAAATGCATTAGGGAAAGCCGTCGAAGCTTATAAGGCCTATACTGGAGGGAAATAAAGTATATGTATTATTTAAACCACATTGTATCTTTCTATTAGGACATATTCTCAAAACACAGCCCTGTGATCCTAGGTCAAAGCAGTTTGAAGCGCATACGATGGAACCATAATGAGGAGACATACTCCAAAAGAAGTTTAAATAAACTAATCATCGTAAAGCATTCTCCGATTTTTTAAATTCACCCAATTAGTAGGTAAATAAAGGATTAAACGTAACAGTTTGAGATTACATTTGCTAACTCGATGCGCTTTCTGCATTGCCGGAAGTCCATATTCTGAGATTTCATTAAAGCATTTTGCAATGAAGGAGATGGATTGGTGGCGTATATATATTTATTTATATAAATACTTACCACGAGCATTTTGTATCAAGACTATACACACTAACAAAATAATAGAGATTAGCTCGGAATCAAATCTTCGGTAAAAAACCATGGCTTTGTTCTTGTAGAATTATTTAATTTATTCTAGAATTTAAAAAAGAGGCAAGTTTATTTACTTGAAAATAAATTTTCTTCGTGTTTCCTATGATTTTTTTTAAAAGCATTGATGCTTAAACAAATTTAAAGCAGTAGAGCACTGTTTCCTATTATAAGCGAACAACCTTTCTAATCGAACAAACAAATGAAAATAAACATTCTTTATCTAAATACACATAGTTCCTCTTAACGTATGGATCTACTAATTTGCCACGTTTTTAAAACACTAACTGATTATTGGTATTCTGAAAACAATACAACTTGGATTTTACAAATATTGCAACGAGTTCACCGTTTTTCTGTGTGCGATAAAATATTCAGATGTGCATTTCTTTTATAGCATTCCATTGTTTCAATTCGATCAAAACTAAAGGATAACTTCTTCAAAAGTCTGTTGAAATTTTTCCAATAGTCTCAGATGTTTACAATGTTTCCACTAGATACAATATTAGAATTTTGAATTAAGCCAGTCTATTTAGCTTTGTTTACAATTCAATCATTTTAGAATGGCTCTTGCAAGGAATACCAAAAAGGATAATTTCTGTGCAATTCGTTTAGAAATACATCCAGAAGCAAGGTGTCAAATTGTAGCAAGATACGCCCGTCACACTGCTTGGTCTCAACTAGGGTAGGGGATTTTAATAAAAAAATGAAAAAATGATAAAGGGCATTAACTCACAGGGTATAGTTATGGTTCTTTTGATCTCATGGTCATAGATATTATACTTTCATATATATTCTATGAACAAAGTTTGAAAAACAACAAAGAGCAATAACTAGAAAAAGTATGTTAAAGTGATAGTTCGTGTGCATTGCACTTCCCCTTGGTGAGATCTATCCACGCTTTAAAGTTTCATGATCATATCAATTATACTTTCAGAGATATCTGACGGGAAAATTCAAGTCTGACACCAAAGGGTAATAACTCAAAAATAACTTGATTTTCAAGGTAATGCTTATTTTACTTTCAAAGATATCCCACAGACGAAATTCATGTATGAAAAACAACAAAGTACAATTACTCAAAAAACAAGTATTGTATAGTTATGGTGAGACCTATAAACAAATAGAATTTTAATCATGCCTTTCATACTCCCAGAGACAATTTAAATGGAGGTATCGATGTTTCTGAAACCTAGATAAGAAAAAATTACAAAGTGCCGAAAAATAGACTCATACGAACATTTAATACTTAAATTTAGGTCAGGTATTGTCTTGGTGGTAATCTAAAAGACATAAAGTGTTTTTTTTGTGGTTTTATCGGAAAGGCTCAGCGGAATTCTAGGTTATTCTTAGATATCACGGAATTCGGTTGTCGACATCGAATGACCTCATTTGCATATGACCCAGTCAAAAGAAGATAACAAATTTACTAGCGAAACAGCCAACGTCCTAAATCATGTCACGTGAATGAATGTCCTATAATCTTCGCAACTGTCTCGGATTAATCTAAAAATAGATTATTAGCCTACGTATACCCTGCTTTTTTCTCATAAGCGACCTCAGATTTTTGCACAACTCCTTTGTGGCATATAGTATTCAAATAGTATATGAGAGGGAATAAAAATAATTAAAATCTGTGACATGAAAAAAACATCGATACCTACGTTTAAAGGGGGTATCGATGTTTCTTAAACCTTAATAAGAAAAGAATAACAAGTGCCGAAAAATAGACTCAAACAAACATTTAATACTTTAAGTTAGGTGAGGTATTATGAGGTGGTTATCAAATAGACCTAAAGTGGCTTTTCTGGTTATATCGGAAAGCTCAGCGGAAAACCATGCTATTTTTATTCGGCTGTCGACATCGGATGACCTCATTTGCATATAGCAGTCAAATGAAGGTAACAAATTTACTAGCGAAATAGCCAACGTCCTAAATCATGTCACATGAAAGGACTAAAGCTTACAGATCGGCTAGCGAACATTACTCCTGATGACGTAACGATGACGTTGGTTTGATGTAATTTGAACTAATTGCAAGGTTCTAACGGTTATTTGTTCCAATAATCTTCGTTTATGTCTCGGATTAATCTAAAAATAGATCAATAGGCTATTAGGGAAATACCCTGCTTTTTTCTGATAAGCGACCTAATATTTTTGCAAAACTACTTTTCGGCATATTGTTTTCAAATAGTTTATAAGAGGAAATAAAAATAATTCAAATCAGTGACATCAAAAAACATCGATACCTACCTTAAAGGGCTTTTATGGCCAATCCTTACATGTGTGGACTGTTTTTGGCTACGTTTAGTTGATTGCATGTATTTGTTGTTGTTGTTGTTTGGGGTTGGGGGAGAGTGAGAAGGTATCTAAAACAGGCGGGGCTAATTTTGGTCTCATTTTCAAAAAATGATTACTATTTCTTCTACCTCATTAGTTTTGGGGTTTTTTTTTTAACTAATAGCAAAGGTTAAGGCTAAACTAATATATGTTCATTTACTTCGATTTCTTATCGTCTTATATGTTTTATCGCCATATCTGCCCTCCGAGGAAGGAAAAATAGTTGAAATAATTTATCGCTTAATTGGTAATAAAAGAAACCAAGGGCCTTTCATAACATCGATATGCAAAAGCAGGGTTTGAGTGATGTTCTCTAGAAAGAGTAATTTATTGGGTTTTTTTTTTTTTTGTCGATTTTAATTTGTGTTTGTTTACATTTTCAAATCGATATGAATTCACCCGATTCTTCACCGAGAATCTTCGTGACCTAGCGATTTGTTTGAAAGACTAGCGAAAGTTAAAACGTCATCACTGACGTCATAGTATTATGAAAGCAAACCTTAAATTGTGGTCGGTCACAATTTCAAGTATCGAAGTTTCTTTCATACATGTTGATTTTTTAATTTCAATTTTCATAGCCTTTGAGCCTGGTTGGGGGAAGATATGGCTTTGCGGTTTTAAATGTCTTAAAGTATTTGCATATTACACATTTGGCAATATAGGCTCTTTTATTTTGTGTAGTCTCTCTCTCTCTCTCTATTAATTGAATGATCGTAGATATCAAATGGGGTTTTACGTCACTTTTAAGATTATTTTAGTCATATTGTGGCAACTGGAGCACCTTACCATGGATTTATGGCATTTCTTACACGAGTACCTTGCAGCTCATCCAACGTAGGTTTTCGAATGTCCACACAAATGCCGAAAGAGATATTTGTCGCGGCCGGGGTTCTAACCCGAAACAAAACGGCTAGGAGGTCTGCAAGCTACCACTGCTCCATGGCCGCGCCCCTATCAATAATAGAATCAATGGAACAATCAAAATATTCAGATAGTGAAGACTCCTATCAATCGTTACTTGGCACTTATCGAAATTGTTGTAAATGCGCGTTCTAATTTGAAACCAGTGAAAATAAGATTTTCATACCACAAACAGTTTTATTTATTTATTTTTTATTTATTTATTTTTTTTCGTGTTTCTACTATACGGAATAAGAGCACGATGGTCTTAAAGGTAGGTATCGATGTTTTTCTCATGTCACAGATACTAATTAATTCTATTTAGTCTCGATTACTTTTTGAAAACAATATGTCGAAGAGTAGTTTTGATCATTCGATAATCGAATCTGTTTGTGAAGAAAGCAGGGGTTTTTTTCCACCCAAAAGTAGTACAGAAAATATTATAAATATTAAGCCTAAACAAATTCCAGAAGCTAGCAGAATAGTAGTACGCGACTAGCGCAATGACAGAAAAAGACATTTGGAGAATAGTAGAATAACAGGGTAGAGGATATAATAGGCAGAATGGTAGAATTGCAGGATTATAGCAGAATGAAGTAAGCAGAATGGCAGAAACTGTAGCTTATTAGAAATAATAATGGATCTCCGCTGTCAAACAAATAATAGATGGACGAATCGAATCATTTATATAGACCAAAAGTTTACGTCAACGTTATCAGAACTGTTTTGTTGGTTTACCGACTTATACGTCGTGACTCTGGGTTGCGAAACAACAATTTTCATTCTGCTTAATGTCCCTTGCGATATTTTTTGTAAAATAATGCAGTCAGATACCTCATTCGAAATTCTCTAAGATTAGTGGGCTTGCCTAGCCATCCGTCGAATTAGTGACTAATTCAATATGAAAATCAAAGAACTGATAGTCCCAAGTGTTGTCTAATTCATATGCATTAATTAACATGTATTTTACCCTTGATGATACAAATATTCACTAATATAAATATATATTAGATTATTTGCTCAGTGCGAAGTTACAGTGTGTGATCACTGTGAAACCTTTTCGGAGGATCTTAACACTATATGAAAGGTCTGTAAGTCTAGTAGAAGGTGCTTCCGAGATGGCGGACGGGCTTTGTTAATAAGATAGGTTGTATTTATTTCTAGTCAGAAACTATTGATTTTGATGTCGTCGTGAAGAAATTAGGTTGGAGAACCAATGAGTATAACAATATTGGAAATATTGAAAATCGAAGCGATATATTTTGAAAAATATGTCTGTTTAACTGAATGCAGAAAGTTCCGACAAATCTCATGCTTAGAAGGCTAGAAAAAAGCCTGATCTTTGCGATAATATATAAAATAGTTCGCATCTACTACTCTTCTTTGTTGTAATTACGTTTGAGGTACAAACAAAATTTATCCGCTGTACTGTTCGGTGAAACTAATTTCTGTACGTTTTGGGGCCAGATATGACGCAAAAAGTCTGTACGCTTGGGTTAGAGAACAATGTCGTGTACATTTAACTTGTTATAGAATTTCATATGAAATTCCATGTTTAACCTTTATGTTTTCTTTATAGTGCTCCAACAATGAATGAATATGATGGTCACCTTCCAGTCTATCTACTATCTTTTTATATCTTGAATCTGGTGGCTAAACACCGTCTTTTATTCCTACGACGCATGCTCCATATTTTTTCTCTCCATCACGTATATTTGTCCCCATTAAGAAGTTACATAACTCTCTGTTCAATTAGAATGAAAGTCTTGCGCTGTTTCGTTACAAGTCATGTTAAATGGCAGTAACCTTGGCATTGACACCTTTAGAAGACGGTTGGGACATTTTCTAGATTTCAATTTCTAGTCCCGTTGACCTTTTCTTAATACTGTGCCCGTGTGAATTCTGATTTGCACTTGGATATCGCGCTTTTAATGTTTAGCATGGTTTTATAAAGTGATCCTTTTATGCGAAACCGTCACAAAATCTATAATAAGCATCATTGATAGTGACGGATTTCCGTAGCCCCCCCCCCCCCCTTACGCTATTTATAGAACTATCTTTCAAAAATAACTTGTGGCAGTCAAGCGTCACAGTAAAAAAAGACTTGATCGTCACAGTGAGTTGTGACGGTTAGACAGGACGGACCCCGTGACATGATTTAGGACGTTGGCTGTTTCGCTAGTAAATTTGTTACCCTCAGTTGACTTGGTCATATGCAAATGAGGTCACCCGATGTCGACAGCCGAATTCCATGATATCTAAAAATAACCTGGGATTCCGCTGAACCTTTCCGACATAGCCACAAAAAGCCAATTTAGGCCTATTAGATTATCACCAAGACCATACCTGACCCAACTTAAAGTATTAAATGTTCGGTTGAGGTTTTTTTTTTCGGCACTATTTTATTTTTTTCTTATCTAAGTTTGAGAAACATCGATACCTCCCTTTAAGAAGAAGAAAAAAAGACCAGCTGGAAAAAAACTGTTGGTCAAATTTTCTTTTATCTTTCATTTTAATTCGTATATATGTTACATCTGAAAAGCAATGATGATTTTCTGGTGTGATTGTGGTGACTCAGAATTGAGACGGTCGACTGGTGTTTATAGTGATTCGGGTATCCTTATTTTCTGTTCTCAGGTTGTCACTAGGATTTAAAAAAAAAATCTACGGTTTAATTTTCAATGTGGTTGCTAGGACGCATGTTGATTTCGGCAACTGTAAAGACCAACTGCGAGGAAAATATTCGCTTATATTAGGCAATGTGGGTTTCAAGGGGCTCATAACGTAGGGGGAGTCAAAATGCAGAGGGTACATACGAGAGTTTTCATTGTCTGTCAAATTTAAAATGGCGGACTGTATTGCGGAATTTCTGTCAAGGTCATAATTGGTGTGAGGGCTCTTTTAAATCAATATCGGATGCTTCAAATGTCACCTAATAATTTGTGGTACAACAATTGAATTTAAAGTTCACATTCATGTTACCCCACTTCTGGCATCTAATTTCTTTCTTCCGTATTTTCAGTTATGACTGCATGGTAAAAGATGCAGTGTAGTGCATATTCTTCTTCCTCACGAACGAAGTCACACTAGTAACATTTTCTAAATAAACCACGAAAGCAAATGTGAAAACAGATTAAGAAACTGCGCGGATATTTTGTATCAAAGCAATTCGTTTTCTATTACCCCATATCATGGTCACACTCTTTATTTCAAACTTATGTCAAATTAATGAAAAGGCAGCAAACGAAAATGCTTGTGATTTGTTACCACCTCATGATATTCATTATAATATTTTGATGGAAAATACAATGCCTTTGATTTTAGATTTAAGTAAAAACATAGAACGAGATGGACAAGCTCATATTAAGCTTGAAGATCGGCAGGGAGTTGTGCCCTTCTAAAAGGCCTAGCTGGAACAAAAAGACAAAACCCTACTTTTTACTACTTGCTAATATCCTTAAAGGGAGGTATCGATGTTTCTGAAACCTAGATAAGAAAAAAAAAAACCAAGTGCCGAAAAATAGACTCAAAGGAACATTTAATACTTAAAGTTAGGTCTGGTATTATCTTTGTGGTAATCTAATCGAACTAAAGTGGCTTTTTGTGGTTATATCGGATAGGTTGAGCGGAATTCCATGTTATTTTAAGATATCATGGAATTCGGCTGTCGACATCGAATGACCTCATTTGCATATGACCTAGTCAACTGAAGGTAACAAATTGACTAGCGAAATAGCCAACGTCCTAATTCTTGTCACATGAAAGGGTTTAGGCAAAACTACGGTAAGTATTTATATTCGTAATAACGCTTACGACAATTTTGAACTGATCTTTACAGACGGCCTAGCGAACAAAACTCCTGATGACGTAACGATGACGTTGGTTTGATGTAATTTAAACTAAATGCAAGGTTCCAACGGTTATTCGCGCCACGTGAACGTTCTTTATTCTTCGCACCTGTCTCAAATTAATCTAAAAATAGATTTATAGCCTACGTTGGCTTTTAGGGAAATACTCTACTTTTTTCTGATAAGCGACCTCAGGTTTTTGCGAAAATACTTTGCTGCATATTGTATTCAAATAGTATATGAGAGGAAATAAAAATAATTAATATCTGTGACATGAAAAAAAAACGTCGATACCTACCTTTAAAGCTCCTTGATCTATTGTTAAAATACCTTTTCTAAGTGTAAAAAAATACAAAACAATTTCTTCTTTACCCACAATATTTTCCACCCTGTAGATTGGTTACTTTTCGAATTTGCTCTCGCTTTCATTTAATTGCAATTCTTTCAAACGGGACATGTTGAAGCGGAAAAGACACTTTTAACAGTAAGAAAAAATGATCTTACAGCATCACCTTAATCAGTTATTTCATTGCATGCTTGAAAATTGTGAACGTGGAGCATGGGACCGAGAAAACTTGAAACAGCACTCGCATTATTCGGTCGTATCAAATAGAATTAATCAACCAGGCATTGAAAAGAAAATTTTGCCGCTTAGAATGTTATTACATTAAATAAGTACAAACATCTTACCAAATTAAGCGAAACAAATCCAGTTCTCCTATTTTCAAAATTTGTCAATAGAATGTGGTGGAACGCAAGCGTGACTTAATTTTACATGCGCATTTTCAAGGTCTGGGTTTTAATGTGGAAACAATCGGATGTAATTAATCCATTTGATAATTGTTAGATATTCGTTATATTATCTTTACAAAAAATTTCTGTTTGAGTATCTTGTACTTTTTAATCCGCGAATCCATTTTAACCTAATAACACATCCGACAATTTTATCCCATCCGGTATAAGTAAACTTTCCGAGGTCACCATCAAACTTTATTATGTCTAAAATACGATTTTTCCCAAATACTACACATAGCCAAAAATCGCGGCTACATGCGGCAGATTAGCATGTTTTAGTCGTGTAGAACATTCGTTCGATAAACAGAAAAACATTTGTTCAGTTTATCTTCTCTCATTTCTCTTTGATTCTAGGGACCCTTTATTAGATTCCTTCAAAACATTAAAAAAGAAAGAAAATCAGAAGAAGGAACAGCACTGTGTGCGGTTACCCGCCCTCACGAGTGAAGGGATATCGATAATCTTTTTCTCTAATATCCCTGCACCTAATGTTAGGTACTTTCTGAATGGTTTATTTTTTACCAACAAATCAAAATGTCAAACGCGATTTCTGTGATTGCCAATTAGAGGGTTTCCTACAATCGGCTTCGGTAAAAATTAATAATAATAACAATTTTGTAGAAATCAAAGGGAGATTTCGATGTTTCTGAAACCTATATAATAAAAAAATACCAAGTGCCGAAAAATACGCTCAAACAAACATTTAGTACTTTAAGTTGAGTCAGGTCATGTCTTGGAGTTAATCTGATATGCCTAAAGTGTCTTTTTGTGGTTATATCGGAAAGGTTCGGCGGAATTCCATGTTATTTTTAGATATTACGGAATTCGGCTGTCGACATCGAATGACCTCATTTGCATATGACCCAAAAACAACCGAATATAACAAATTAACTAACGAAATAGCCAACGTCCTAATTCATGTCACATGAAAGGGTTAAGGCAAAACTACGATAAGTGTTTTTATTCGTAATAACACGACAGTTTTGCACTGATTTTTAGAGAATTAAAGGGAAGTATCGATGTTTCTGAAACTTCAATCAGAAAAAAATACAAAGTGCCGAAAAATAGACTGAAACAAACATTCAATACTTACTTATTTAATAACGCTTGCGACCGTTTTGGACTGATCTTTACAGAACTTAAAACCGGCTAGCGAATAGAACTCCTGATGACGTAATGGTGACGTTGGTGTGATGTAATTTAAACTAAATTCAAGGTTTCAACGGTTACTCGCACCACGTGAATGATCATAAATTCTTCGCAACGGTTCGGATTAATCTAAAAATAGAGTTATAGCCTACGTAGGCTTGTAAAGGGAGGCATCGATGTTTCCGAACCTAGATAAGAAAAAAATACAAAGTACCGAATAATACACTTAAACGAACATTAAATACTTTAAGTTGAGTTTGGTATTGTCTTGGCTGTAATCTAATAGGCCTAAAGTGGTTTTTTGTAGTTATATCGGAAAGTTCAGCGGAATTCAAGGTTATTTTTAGATATCACGGAATTCGGCTGTCGACATCGAATGAACTCAATTGCATATGACCAAGTCAACTTAAGGTAACAAATTTACTAGCGAACATAACTCCCGATGACGTTGGTGTGATGTAATTTAAACTAAATTCGGTTATATACACCACGTGAATGATCATAAATTATTCGCAACGGTCTCGAATTAATCTTAAAATAGATTAATAGCCTACGTAGGCTATTAAGGAAATACCATGCATTTTTCTGATAAGCGACCTCAGATTTTTGCAAAACTACTCTTTCGGCATATTGTATTCAAATAGTATACGAGAGGAAATAATCAAATAGTATACGAGAGGAAATAAAAAAATAAAATCTGTGACATGAAAAAACATCGATACCTACCTTAAAGGAAATACCCTGTTTTTTTCTGATAAGTGACCTCAGATTTTTGCAAAACTACCTTTCGGCAAATTGTATTCAAATAGTATACGCGAGGAAATAAAAATATTTAAAATCTGTGACATGAAATAAACATCGATACCTACCTTTAAAGACCGGCTAGCGAACACAACTTCGATGACGTAATTATGACGTTGGCATGATGTAATTCGAACTAAATTCAAGGTATCAACGGTTGAATGATCATACATTCTTTGCAACTGTCTCGGATTGATCAAATGATAGATTTATAGCCTACCTAGGCTATTAAGGAAATGCCCTGCTTTTTTCTGATAAGTGACCTCAGATATTTGCAAAACTACTATAATGTATTCAAATAGTATACGAGAGGAAATAAATAGAAAATAAATCTGTGACATGAAAAAAAAGATGGATACCTACCTTAAAATAAACTGGAGTTCCGCTGAACCTTTCCGATATAACCTGAAAAAGCCACTTTAGGTCTATTAGATATCCCCCAAGACAATACCTCACCTAACTTAAAGTATTAAATGTTCGTTTGAGTCTTTTTTTCGGCACTTGGTAATTTTTCTATCTAGGTTTCAGAAACATCGATACTATAAAAAATGGCAATGGTTACATACGGGGGTTTACGAATACAAAAAGTAGGATAATATAAGTTTGATACACTTGAAATCCACGGAAGAAATGGAAATAATTGATTAGAACCTATATCTTTTTTGTTTCAAGTGGAATTCGAAAGTGTATATTTATGCTTTTGAGTGAAAGGGTTCATTTCACATCGAAATTAAAATATAAAATCCATTTCTTATTTTGATGATAAAAAATATGTAGTGATTTCAAGAAGAAATTGTTACTCCAATACATCGCTTTATCATATTGAGATAGTAAAACATTTTAACTACGTCTCATATGATCAAAATTTTCTCATCGGCAACATCTTGAAAAATTGTAAGATGGATTAAATATGTAGCTTACGGCTAAATCCCGAGTTATAATGCATTGAATCAATGTTCTACTGGTTAAACCAAGAAGCAATTATTATAACCAACGAACGTACAGTAGTACTCAATAAAGATTCGTTTTGCGTGGATCGTTTCCAAAGGTCGGTTGTTTCAAAGGAGGGAAAGGGTTAAATGTGCAACTGCACAACCGGTAGACAATTACAGCCTCGGGGCCTGTGGACTGTATTCGAAGACCCCGCCGCTTTAACACTTTGTAAAAAAAAACTCAACTGATTGGCCCACCTAATTCTCCTTTCCTTGACGTCACGCGTACAGAAATCCTCTATCCAATACAATAGATAAGTAGATTTTTGCAGCGATACGACACCATTTCAAGTTGTTTGTACGCAGACAGCGCGAAAACATTGCACATTGAAACTTTTGGCATAAAAAAATCAAAATATTGAATTAATCATAATGAATCCTTTCCATGACGCCGTTTTACTCAAATTTAAAGATGATTAACATACCTCTAGTGAAAATAGGAACAGTATTTTGAATCCAGCAACCTTCTTTATTAAAGGCATATCTGCTTTCTATAAAGAACAATCAGCCAAAATAATTTATCGTTTAATTGGTCACTCATACAAACAAGATCATTATACAAAAGAAGGTATGAGGGATATTCTCTATAAAGAGTATTTGTGTTTATCAACTTCTGTTAGTATACATTTTGAAATAGATACGACTGCACCCGATTCTTCACCGGTGTGTTGTTAATCTTAAGCATTGACCGTTGTATCTTACTGAACTTTACGGACGGTTTCGTATATCTCCGTGACCGAATAGGTTGATTGAATGACTAGCGAAAGTCATCACTGACGTCATAGTTTAATGTGAACAAAACTTAAATTGTGGTGGGTCATAATTCAAATTATCCAAACTTCTTTCTTGAATTGTTGGCTAACCGCGAAGAATAACTATGATCCAATGATTTCAATCGCCATGTTTTTGTGCATGAAGCATGGTTTCCTTACGAATTTTGTTGTGCGTTTCGGGGGGAGATATGGCTTTAAGCTAATTTGTCAACTTTCAGAGTATGAAAATAGCTTTAATGTTATTTCAGATACAGTGTATTTATGCTTAAATTTGATTTACTGATCTTCACTGAAATGATTATGTAAGCCTTTTGTTTAACTTGTGACGTCGAGGAATGGGCTAATTTTGATCCTGGGGCAATAATTTGTACAATCCTTAATGTATACCAAATAACTACGTTCAGGCCCCCCTGTTTGGTGGAAGAAGATTTTTAAAATTTTCACTACATAAGCCCTTTGTTAAACTTATGACGTCCGGGAATGGGCTAATTATGACCTTGGGACCATTTTTTCTACAATCTTGATAGAGGTCCACCTGATGATGCTACAGATCAAATATCAAAGCTCTCGGCCCTCTCGTTTTGGAGAAGATTTGTTTTTAAATTTTCATCATATAAGCCTATGTTATGTCCGGGAATGCGCAAATTCTGTCTCGGGGACCATGATTTATACAATCTTGATAGAAACCCATCAGCTGATGCTACATACCAAATATAGAAAGCTCCAGGCTTTCTATTTTGGGAAAAGAAGATTCTTGAGATTTCCACTATATAAGCCGATGTTAAACTTGTGACGTCTGGGAACAGGCTAATTTTGAGCCATGAATTATAATTTATACAATGTTAATAGAGGTCAACTAGATGATGCCATATACCAAAACATCAGAGCTGTAGAACTTTTGGTTTGGAAGAAGAAGATTTTCAAAGTAATTAATACGTAAGCTTATGCACCCCCAACCTTTGCCCTATCCCCTCCCCAGCACGGCCATTTCTCGACAGATTTATTTCATGTACAAACTTGATAGTCCTCGTCCTAAAGACTCTAAATACCAAATGTGAATCAAATCCGACAGCCCCTCCATGACAGGTTTTTAAAGATATACCCTTTTTGTGCTTCTTATGGGGCCCCAATGATAACTCCATGACGTGTACAAAGCGCCTTCCAATAAGGATGCTTCCTGCCAAGTTTGGTTGTCATCCGTCCAAGGGTTCTAAAGAAGAAGTCGAACATTTAAAAAGTTAACGCACGCCGACGGACAAAACACGATTGCAACAGGTCATGGCAGGTGACCTAAAACAAGAGGCCCATGAGGGCCTGAGACGCTCTACTGGTTATCAAGTTTTCCGTTAAAGAAAACTAATATTTAAGGAAGTTAATTGCTCAAAGAAGAATGCATAAAGGAAAAAAAGGCTTCATCCCCTTTATCATTTTAAGCAACAATCCTCAAGGCCCCTTTTCCCATGTTTCATGACGGATCCACTCCAATTCCAAAAGAAAGTTACTTTATGACCCTACAATCATTCTGTGAATATTTCACCAGAATCTGACAATATATGTGGACTTTATCACATAAACAGGATTGTTTTGAAGGAAAATCAATAAGGCCCCTTTTCCTGTGTTTTCTGATGGATCAATTTCATTCCAAAAGGAACTTTCCTTACAACCCTACAATTGTCCTGTGAAATTTGAAAGACAATTTGATAATGATTGTGATCTTCATCACATACACAAGAATGTTTTGAATGATAATCTGTAAGACCCTTTTTCCTGTGTTTCGAATGCCACAATTATTCCATGCATCTTTGAAGAGAATCCAATAAAACTGTTGACTTTATTGTGTTAACAAAGATATTAAATTCAAATTCTCATAAGGCCCCTTTTCCCGTGATATTTTACTGTTGGTTTTATCATTCTGTGAAAGTTAAAAGTGAATCCGATGAAATATTGGGAATTCATTATGTATACTAGAATATTAAAAAAATTAAAAAATCATATGGCCCCTTTTTACATGATTCTTGATGGATTGTACCCAGTTCTGAAAAGAACCATTTAAGTGATTGTACAATCATTCAGTGAAATTTTGAAGTGAATCCGGTGAAATCAAGGGACATCATTGTGTTTACCAGAATATTTAAGAAAGTTTTTCATAAGGCCCCTTTTTATGTGAAACTTGCCATAATCAGATCCACTGTCAAAATCAACAATCGGAATGCTGGTACAATCAATCTGTGGAATTTATTGTGCTAACGAGTTTATAGTGAAATCTTCATAGGGCCCCTTTTCTCATGATACTTTACATAACAAACCAAATTTCAAAAGGAACAATTCTAATGAAGGTACAATCATTCTTTAAAAGTTAAAAAGAATCAATGAAAACAGTGGACTGAATTGTGTCAAGAATTCTTGTAACAAAATTTTCATAAGGCCCCTTTTTTCGTGAAACTTAACAAATCAGACCCAATGTACAAAGGAACAATCCTAATGATAGTTTGAAGAAAATGATAAAGACTGAGGTAATAATGATGTTTTGTAATAAAATTTTTATAAGGTCCCTTTTCTTGTGTCACTTAAACAATCAGACCTAATTTACAAAGGAACAATCCAAATGATGGTACAATCATTCTATTAAAGTTTGAAGAGATTCTGATAAAGACTGAGGAAATTGTTGTGTTTATGAGGATTTGGTAATACTTTTTCATACAGCCCCTTTTCCTATGATACTAGACAGATCAGGCCCAATTTGGAAAGAAACAATCCTAATGATGATACAAACATGCTGTGAAAGTTTGAACAGAATCTGATGAAAACTACAGACTTTATCTTGCTGTAAAATTCTTAAAATAAAATTTTCATAAGGCTCCTTTTCCTGTGATACTTGAAGGATCAGGTCTCATGTCAGCATCAACAATCGTGATTATTGTACAATGATTCTGTGAAGGTTTGAATAAAATCCAATGAAAGCTCTGGACTTGGTTACAGGGATTATAGATAAAATTCTCAAAAGGCCCCTTAACCATGATACTAGACAGATCACACCTAATTTGAAAAGAAAGAATCATCTTGATGGAATAATCATTCTGTGAAAGTTTTAACAGAATCTGGTGAAAATTGTTGACTTTATTGTGGTACAATGATTTTAAAATTCAATTTCATAATGCTCCTTTGCCTGTGATACTTGACGGATCAGGTCTAATGCAAACATCAACAATCATTATTATTGTACAATTAGTCTGTGAATGTTTGAAGAAAATCCGATGAAAGCTCTGGACTTGTTAACAAGGATTTATAAATAAAATTTTTATATGGCCCCTTTTCCTGTGTTTCTGGACAGTTCAAACCCTGTTATGAAAAGAATGATAGTTATGACCTTCCAATCATTCTGTGAAAGTTTCAACAAAATCTGATCAAAGCTGTGGGCTTCATTGTGTTAACAGGGTTTTATTAATTGAATTTTCATATAGCCCCTTTCCCATGTTATTTGATGGATCTGAACCAATTCCAAAGGGAACTCTTACAAAAGTATAATTATTCTGTTTGAGAATAAAGACAACCCCATTTCATCTGTGGACTTACAAGCATTAAGATTTTTTTAATTGAATTTTCCTAAGGCCCCTTTTCCTATGTTTCTCAATGGATCAGACCCAATTTGAAAGGAACATTTCTTATGATGGTACAATCATTATATGAAAGTTTGAAGTCAATCAGGTGAAATCTAGGGCCATGATGTGTTAACTAAGATTTTTTTATTAAATTTTCATAGGGCCCTTTTTCCAAAGAAACTTGATTGATCAAACTTACTTCCGCAAGGAACAACCCATTAAATGTAATAATCATTCTGGGAATATTTGAAGAGAATTTGTTGAAAACTATGGACTCTATTGTGTTTACGAGGACTTTTTCAATCCAATTTTTATCGGGCCCCTTTTTCCCGTGGTCCTTGACTGATCATACCAAATTTAGAAAGGAACAATTCTTATGATGGTACAATCATTCTGTGAAAGCCAAACAGATTAAAACTGTGGACTCTAGAGTGTTAACAAAGATCTTTGAATTAAATTTTAACAAGGCCCCCTTTCCTATGTTTCTTGAGGAATCACATCCGATTCCGAAAGGAACAATCCTTATGACGGTAGAATCATTCTGTGAAAGTTTGAAGAGAATCCGTTGAAAATTGATGGCTCTAGATATTTAATGAGATTTTTTTATAAACATTTTCATAAGGCCCCTTTTTCCTGTGTGTATACCGACAACTGAAGGAAGTTCTCTAGGAAAACTATCCCGCAATTGACAGGTGTATAACGCTTTAAGCAATAAAGTTCAAAATTAGCGCGACCTGATTAAATAAGACTGGGAAGTACTTAATCTAAATTAAGTTAAAACTGGAGAATATAGAAATACGGCTAACCCTTAATAATCAATATTGTTACAATCAATATTGTTACAATAGGCCTGAATTTTTGTTGTTTTTGTTATATCGAAATTTGGCTGTCGATATCGAATTGCTTCATTTGCATATGACCCAAAGTCAACTGGAGGTAACAAATTACGGTTAGGGTTTATATTCGTAATTTGTACTGATCTTTTCAGAATAAAAGGCCGACTACGAACATAACTCCTGATCACATAGCGATGACTTAGGTCGATGCAATTTAATCTAAATGCAAGGTTCCCACGGTTATTCGCATCACGTGAATGATCATATGTTCTTTGCAACTGTCTCGGAATAGATTAAAATAGATTAATAGCCTACCAAGGCTATTAGGGAAATACCCTGCTTTTTTCTGATAAGCGACTTCAGATGTTTGTAAAACTACTTTTCGGAATATTGTTTTCAAATACTATATGAGAGGAAATAAAAAAATATGACATCTGTGACATGAAAAAAACATCGATATCTACCTTTAAGGATTGTTGTTCAAATTAATAATCGAGAAAAAGTCCTTTTTTTACATTCTTATTCTTTAGCAATTAACTTAAATATCAGATTTCTTTAATAGAATAACCAGGAGAGCGTCTTAGGCCCACATAGGCCTCTTGTTTTTATATCAAAGGCTATCAGGGAACAACATGCTCTACAATTCAGACACAAGAGCACTGCATGCAGATACCAACGCTCTACTGTTAAAGCGTTAAATAGTTGAAAAAGCTGGAAAAGGGGCATAATTTGTTTTTTAGTGAACATTTTATAATGAACATGTATTCCGAATTTCAAGTTAATGTTGCCAGTATTACAAGAGATAATACAAAATGTCAAATGCTGACATTCATGAATCTATTATCTAGATTATTTTTAACCTGGTGAAAAACTGAATCTTTGTGATTAGAGGGATAATAACAATGGTGAATATTCCTATAGAACAATATAAACACACAGCCATAGGAGGTAAAATAAAATTTTATGAACAATAAAAGCTGTAATATATAATAAAATGTTTGTGAATGGGTTAATCAATGTGATAGTAAAGGTAAAAGAGCTCTCCACAGATTTTCATAGACAATGTAAGGTATATAGGTATATAACAAGAACAGCAAAATCAAGTGCCTGCGCTCAGTTGTTCAATTGCTGCACAATGACTAAAATTAATGTGAATAATTTAAAAGGTGCATGAATTTGATATAAATGCATTTAACGCCCATTATATTGATAGGTATTCTGATAATGAATGTATATTCCAAGTTTCAAGTGGATATCTTAAGTAATGGCAGAGATATGCTTTGGAACGTTTTTGTGAGCAGTTACAGAGGACTCTGAAATGGACAACAAGGGTTTTCTTCAAAAGCAGCCAAACTAATAAATGAAGATTGAAAGAGATGTTATGGGTTGCATGAAAATCGTCGGACCTTGATAATGCTTAACATTAAAAATGCCCCACTAAATGAATTTGGAGAGAATTAAAGAGAACATTTCACATAGACTTACGACTCCACTCTTACAATAATGTATGTCCCTCCGTCTTTCAAAGATAGTTGTCATTCCAATACAATTTATAAGGAAATCGTACAATTTCAGTTGCAAAGAATTTGAAATATCTTTAATGCAATGATACATTTAGATTACATTGTGTAGTGATAAAAAATAATTGAATTTTGTACCTTTTCCATCTATAACTTAACCCTTTCTCGTTTTCTGAGACTTTAGACTGGTTGAAATTGAAAGAGGTTGCAAATAAGACTGAAAAATCTAATTAGATTTGACACGAGACCATCTTAATTGGTACAAAAATATTCTGGCAAAAGGTGCAATTGCTTCGTTAAAGAAATTTCTTCTTCTTCCACAATGTTATCTCAAAGTGTAAAATCAAAGGATTGTAAAATCCCGGTTTTGTACAGGAAAGGGGTTAATGATTAATCAAAGTTGAAAACCCTTCATGTCCCTTATAAATCACTTGCTCATTTAACAAATTATTTATTTCTGAGATCTTTCTCTCCCTCCCCCCCGGGAGGGAATTCATGTTCCTCATCTGACAAGTTAGATTGTACACATTTGATTGACTGGTTGGTTATGTTGTATGGTCCAATCATTCCAACATGATGATCAATCTCTCCAGCCTTCCAAATTATTTTTACCCCTGAAAAAAATCCGTGACAATGTGGTTTATCTTTATCCGAAATCTGACAGTCATTTATCTTTATCCAAAATCTGACAGCTTGATTAGAAAAGCATATCAATAGTCACATATCCTAATTTTCAAAGTAATAGCATTGACAGTTAAAGATATGACATGTTTCTCATAGATCTTCAAAGTCTAAAATTCTAAGTCGATCTTACAATAAGCGTTTAAATTAGAGTAATCAAAGGATATGATCAATTTATGTATGAAATACGGGTTTCTACCAAAATAACAGATTTGCAAAAAAATAAATAAAAAAAATCGGCATTTAAGCGCATATTCCAAGGGGGAATTTTAAGTTAATTTAAAAGTTAGCGTTATAATGTAATGACATATAAGTTTAAATAATACATACAATTACATAGCTCAACATTACTATCAGGTACAGAATCAGAAGAAAAGAGTGGAGTTACTTGAACATTACTTTCCTTAGTTAGTGGAACATAACATTCCCATGATAAAGGAACTGTTTCATTGCCTTTGTAATAATCTTAAGTTAACCATACACTGAAAGACAGGTATCTAAATATACTTCATATTTATGAAGTTAAATTAACAAAATTAAGATTGACCTCTTTACAGTGTCTAACTTCATTGGTAATTAACAAAAATAGAACTGGGACTTGGCTTATATTAT
This sequence comes from Fragum fragum, assembly GCA_946902895.1. NCBI lineage: Eukaryota > Metazoa > Mollusca > Bivalvia > Cardiida > Cardiidae > Fragum > Fragum fragum. The sequence continues at coordinate 12,472,932 of OX336376.1, forward strand.
TGATGGGGACTTTTCATCGAACAAGCTAGAGGCATTTGAGCCCCTGGATTGCTGTTTGGCCTTAATTCAATGGTTCTAATTTTTAGCTCACCTGAGCACGTAGTGCTCAAGTGAGCTATTGTGATCCCCTTTTGTCCGTCGTGCGTCGTCCGTCAACAATTTCTTTAAACGACATCTCCTCCTTAACCACTGGGCCAATTTGAACCCCTTCAAAAATAGCTAAAAGAATTGAAATCTGTTAAAACTCTTGTTGCCATGGCAACAAAAGTGAAATTTTAAAATAATCTTTAAAAATCTTCTCCTCCTGACCCAGAAGGCGTAGAGCCTTGATATTTTGCATGAAGCATCAGTATATTGACCTCTTTCAAAATAGCTAAAAATCATGATCCTCGGGTCCCAAGGGGCGGAGCCACAGGGGGATGGGGTTTATAAAGAAATAAAGAACGATTTTTTAAATGACATCTCCTCTCAAACCACTGGGCCGATTTGAACCAAATTTGGCAGAAATGTTCCTTACGTGGTCCCCTTAAAAAATAGCTAAAAGAATTGAAATCCGTTAAAACTCTGGTTGCCATGGCAACAAAAGTGAAATTTTAAAATAATCTTTAAAAATCTTCTCCTGACCCAGAAGGCGTAGAGCCTTGATTTTTTGCATGAAGCATCAGTTTATTGACCTCATTCAAAATAGCTAAAATCATGATCCTCGGGTCCCCCGGGGTTGAGCCCCAGGGGGGGTGGGGTTTATAAAGAAATAAAGAGCGATTTTTTAAATGACATCACCTCCCAAACCACTGGGCCAATTTGAACCAAATTTTGCAAAAATGTTTCTTAGGTGGTCCCCCTTAAAATTAGCTAAAATAATTCAAATCCGTTAAAAACTCTGGTTGCCATGGCAACCAAAGTGAAATTTTAAAATAATCTTTAAAAAATCTTCTCCTCCTGACCCAGAAGGCATGGTGCTTTGATATTTTGCATTAAGCATCAGTATATTGATCTCTTACAAAATAGCTAAAAACATGATCCTCGGGTCCCTAGGGGCGGACCCGGGGGGGATATAGGCGTGAAGCATCAGTTCAGTCTTCTTTCTTATTTCTGAAATTATAACCCATGGAAAAAGTTTTTTCCTTCTTTCAAATCAGCACTAAAGCCTTGAAATTTGTTATTTAGACTTTTGGATCCCCAGGTTCATATTCTTTATATGTAATTTTGCCCACTTGTTTCATAATCCTAACCTTAACATGAAATTAGACTGTTGAAAGAAAAAGAGCCTTTATCTCAGGTGAGCGCCCCAGGGCCAACGGCCCTCTTGTTTACAAAAATTGTCGTTTTTTCAAACACATGCAACATTTACCCATTCTCAAAATTACTTCCGCATAAGGTCACAGTTGGTAACGCGTCAGACACTAAATCAAAAGATCAAAGGTTCTATTGCTGCTTGTGGAAAGAGTTCTTTGATGCCACGTTTGTCTCCCACCAACAGGTGGTTAATCATAAACATATGCAGGATGAGCAGATGGAGACTTTGAAAGGATGTTGTGAGAAATAACAAGAGTTCATGGGTAGGTATTCCAGCCGCTGCAATATGACTTATATGATGTTGAAAGTGGGATCAAACCTATCAAAATTAACTTAAAGGAAAGGGGTAAATGATTAATCAAAGGTGAAAAGCCTTCATGTCCCTCATATTCTTAAAATAACTTGCTCATTTAACAAATTATTTATTTATGAGACCTTTCTCTCTCCCCCCCCCGAACCGTAAAAGGATTGATAATAAATAAGTCAGAAATTAATGTACTTCATCTGAAATGTAACTGTAAAACACGAATCGGGAATTCATGTTCCTCATTTGACAAGTAAGATTGTACACATTTGATTGACTGGTTGGTTATGTTGTATGGTCCAATCATTCCAACATGATGATCAATCTCTCCAGCTTTCCAAATTATTGTACTTCACTATAACAGTTATTGTTAATTTGTTATATATGATATATATATGGACCAGAGGCCAAAATACTAAATAAACTTGTTGTATTGTATTGTATTGTAATATATAACTGTAATAGCAACTGCATAAGGCAAAACATTTTGGTAGATGGCCATTAGATTTTTAGGTCACCTGACCGAATGGTCATGGTGACCTATTGCAATCATCGTTTGTCCGTCGTCGTCCGTCGTGCGTCGTCCATCGTCCGTTAACTTTTAAACATTTTCATCTTCTTCTCAAGAACTACTGGGCGGATTTCAACCAAACTTGGTAGAAAGCATCATAGGGGGATGCCAATTCAAGTTTATGAAAATAGGTGTTCTGGGGGTCATAGGGGCCCAAATAGGGGCCAAAAAGGGGTAATTTTTGGTACTTCTTTAAAAATCTTCTTCTAATAAACCGTTAATGCCAGAGCTTAAATATTTTGTGTGCATGACAACTAGGACAGGTATATTATAAATTGTGAAATTCATGTCCCTGGGGTCATGTATGGGGCCACACCCAGAGGTCAAAGTTCATCATGTTAAAAAATTCACATTTTCATCTGCTGATGATGAAGTACAAAGCCAATTTCAAACAAACTTGGTGAAAAGCATCATTTGGTAATGGTTATTCAGATTTGTGAAAATAAAAAGGCTGTGGGGTCAGGGGGCCCCTAAAATGGGGACCAAAAGGGGGTAATTTTTGGTAACTTTTAAATATTTCATCTTCTTCTCAAGAACTACTGGGCGGATTTCAACCAAACTTGGTAGAAAGCATCATTGGGGGATGCCAATTCAAGTTTGTGAAAATAGGGGTTCTGGGGGTCATAGGGGCCCAAATAGGGCCAAAAAGGGGTAATTATTGGTACTCCTTTAAAAATCTTCTTCTAATAAACCGTTAATGCCAGAGCTTAAATATTTTGTGTGCATGACAACTAGGACAGGCATATTATAAATTGTGAGATTCATGCCCCTGGGGTCATGTATGGGGCCACACCAAGAGGTCAAAGTTCATCATGTTAAAAAATTCACATTTTCATCTTCTGATGATGAAGTACAAAGCCAATTTCAAACAAACTTGGTGAAAAACATCATTTGGTAATGGTTATTCAGATTTGTGAAAATAAAAAGGCTGTGGGGTCAGGGGGCCCCTAAATGGGGACCAAAAGGGGGTAATTTTTGGTAACTTTTAAATATTTCATCTTCTTCTCAAGAACTACTGGGCGGATTTCAACCAAACTTAGTAGAAAGCATCATTGGGGGATGCCAATTCAAGTTTGTGAAAATAGGGGTTCTGGGGGTCAAAGGGGCCCAAATAGGGCCAAAAAGGGGTAATTTTTGGTACTTCTTTAAAAATCTTCTTCTAATAAACCGTTAATGCAAGAGCTTAAATATTTTGTGTGCATGACAACTAGGACAGGTATATTATAAATTGTGAAATTCATGTCCCTGGGGTCATGTATGGGGCCACACCCAGAGGTCAAAGTTCATCGTGTTAAAAATTCACATTTTCACCTTCTTCTGATGAAGTACTAAGCCAATTTCAAACTAACTTGGTGAAAAGCATCATTGGGTACTGATTATACAGATTTGTGAAAATTTAAAGGCTGGAGGTCAGGGTTGCCTAAAATGGGGACCAAAAGGGGGTCATTTTTGGTAACTTTTAAACATTTTCATCTTCTTCTCAAGAACTACTGAGGGGATTTCAACCAAACCTTTTTCTAATTCTTTCAAACAAAATCACTTGTCTTTGTGCTCTTTTACTCAGGTGACCGTTAAGGCCCCCTGGGCCTCTTGTTCCCCTGCAGATTTTCAAAGCTCAGGGTCTTGTAGATCTAACTTATTTCTAAGTAGAATGTAGGATCCTACTACATAGGGCTAATATTCAAGTAAGATCATTAATTTAAATGTAATCTGGTAATGGAATATTAGTCTATACCACATGCAAAATGTAAAAACCTCTAGACCATATGATTTTGGAGAAGATGCCACTGAATGAAATCATCGAATAATTTACAAATCTTCTCCTAAAACGTTAGGCCAATTTGAACCAAACTTAAAGGTAGGTATCGATGTTTTTTTCATGTCACAGATTTGAATTATTTTTGTTTACTCTCGTATACTATTTGAATACAATATGCTGAAAAGAAGTTTTGCTAAAATCAGAGGTCGCTTATCAGAAAAAAGCAGGGTATTTCCTTAATAGCCTACGTAGGCTATTAATCTATTTTTAGATTAATCCGAGACAGTTGCGAAGATTATATGTTCAATCACGTGGTGCGAATAACCGTTGGAACCTTGAATTTAGTTTAAATTACATCACACAAACGACATCGTTACGACATTAGGAGTTATGTTCGCTAGCCGGTCTGTAAAGATAAGTCCAAAACTGTCGTAAGTGTTTTTAAGAATACATACATTTACCGTAGTTTTGCCCTTACCCTTTCATGTGACCTGAATTAGGACGTTGGCTGTTTCGTTAGTAAATTTGTTTACCTTCTGTTGACTTTGGGTCATATGCAAATGAGGCCATTCGATGTCGTCAGCCGAATTCCGTTATATCTAAATATAACCTGGAATTTCGCTGAACCTTTCCTATATAACCACAAAAAGCCACTTTGTGCCTATTAGATTACCACCAAGACGATACCTGACTCAACTTAAAGTATTAAATGTTCGTTTGATTGTATTTTTCGGCACTTGATAATTTTTTCTTATCTAGGTTTCAGAAACATCGATACCTCCCTTTAACAAAAATGTTCTTTTGTTAAACTTTTTCAAAACTTATTCTTGAAATTACCCATATTTTATTTTTTTGCATTATCTTCTTCAACACTTTCTTTTGCCGCCGTCATATCGCATCCGGTAGCGCGTCAGACTCCTAATCTTCAATCATGGTATGTCAGGGGTTCGATCCCCGGCGGCGGCACATATCTTTTCCGACATTTGTCTCTCACCAACGGTTGGGTAATCGTAAACCTAAATGGGATAGCGGCTGGAGGCTAGGAAAGGATGTGGTAGTACTGGTGTGAGAAATATCAGAAATCCATTGTTAGGTGCTCCAGCCGTCCCGATATGGCCGAAATACATGAACTGTTTAAAGTGGCGATAAACCCAATTCAACCAATGAACGGACACTAAAAATTCTTATATAATACTTTTTTTTTTTCTTTTTTGACAACCCTTTCTGTTTGCAAGTGATATATATTTTCGAATGCAAGGTATTTCAGACTTATTTTGGCCCACCGATTTCTGAATCTTGACAGGTAATCCATTAATCATATCATAAAGACTCTCCAGCTGCAATTAATCTGTCACAATATACGCCATACTTGTAAGTTCGGTAAAGCTCCCCTTTTTTTCGTGGTAAGCCTGAAAAGCAATTGTAGAGTACATTTCACTGCTACCAATTACTTTGAGAGAATTCAGAGAGATATTGCTTCTGCATCTCAGAAAAACTGCAAGTAAGAGTTGCAATTTGATATCTGCAAATAAGCTAACCTTGTAACATTAGAATGTACCGTTACACCAAACCTTTTCACTTGAACACTCTTAAACATATTCCAACACAATCAACCTTTCACGCCTTTATATAAAATGGACAACCTATTTTTGTATGGTGGATTTATGCTTTTGTTTTAAATCTTCTTGGTGAAACAGTTATATTCGGTAGAGCATCTTCTTGTTTAGGGGAGTCTATTACTTGATTGGTGTATCTAATTGAGAATTTTCATATTCTATGGAGCCTGAAATAAACAAGAGGACCATGTTTGTTCTATATGACTCACCTAATAATCATAACGTTGGGCTTTACTTTCACGGATTGCAGAAATTTTGAAAAAAAACATTACTGACCTATAGGTGATTCTGCATTAAAAGTAATTTGGTCGATCTAGAATTAATGGTTTGGGAATAGAAGAATTTTAAAACAGATTTTCTTCTTATATATGGAAAATTTATTGAACCCTTAAAGGGAGGTATCGATGTTTCTGAAACCTAGATAAGAAAATAATACCTAGTGCCAAAAATTACACTCAAGAGAATATTTAATACTTTAGGTTGAGTCAGTTATTGTCTTTTAGGTAATCTAGTAGGCCTAACCTGGCATTTTGTGGTTATATTCGAAAGGTTCAGCGGAATTCCGGGTCAATTTTAGGTTACACGGAATTCGGCTGTCGACATCAAATGAACTCATTTGCATATGACCCAGTCAACTGAAGGTAACAAATATACTAGCGAAACAGCCAACGACCTACATTATGACATATGAAAGGGTAAGCGAAAAACTACGGTAATTGTTTATATTCGTATAAACGCTACGATAGTTTTGGACTGATCCTTACATGACGAACGATAACGTTGGTTGATGAAACTTAAACTAAAATCAAGGTCCCAGCGGTTATTCGCACCATGTGAATGATCTGTTTTCTTTGAAACTGTCTCGGATTAATAGTCAGATCAATAGTCTACATAGGCTTTTAGGGAAATACCTTGCTTTTTTCTGATAGGCCTCCTCTGATCTACTTTTCGGAATATGGTATTCAAAAAGTATTAAAGAGGAAATAAAAATAATTAAAATCTCCGACATTAAAAAAAAACAACATCGATACCTACCTATTTATATAAGGCTTAGAATGATCCCTACTTGTTGATAAGACAAACAGAGAGAAAGACACATGACATTCAAGCAATTTGTGCTAAGATTAGCTAATAAAAAAATAAAGCATTGAATAAGTATCTAACTAACTGTTCTATTCTGTTATATAATATCATCGAAAATATATCTTTTGAAAATGATATCTACGAATATTATAAATTAACAATAAATGGATAACAGTAATTCCTTGAAAACCTTTCAAATTTCATTATTGTAAATACTAACTTAAAACATTTTCAAATTCTTCCAACTTCTTATTGGTACTGAAAATTTTAAGTGAATAAAAATATGATGTTCTATAGAGAGTCAATGTGACAACCTTTAAAAACTTGTTTTTTATGCCCGGCAGAAACCTTATATTTGGCTTTTATAAGCTAAATTGAGCACAACGTTCTGAAGGTGATTTATTATGATCGGTAAATGTCCGGCGTCCGTCTGTCTGTCCGTAAACAATTATTAGAACATCTTCTCCTCTTAAACCATTTGGCTTATAACTTTGATATTTGGTACATATCATACCTATTGACCTTCTATCTAGATACTTCAAAGAATAACTATACTCTGAAAATCAGCCTTTTTCTGCGCGATCCCTGATTTACAAAAGAAATCTTTCAAAGTATTTCTTCCCATACCATTAGGCTTGAGGCTTTGATATTTGGTATGTATCATCATCTTCTAAGGTCAAGGTATATCATTAAGGTCAATATCATTTACAAAGGTCAACTTTACACAAAAATGACCATATTACTGTTATTAGAACACCTTTCAAATTACAAGGTTTATATTTGGGACATAGGTTGCTATCATTTATTGGCATTAGATGGTTGTTGGGTCTAGGTCAACAATCAATGTCACGATCACTTACGATGGGCAACAAAATGACAAAAAACCTACAGCATTTGGCTATTAACCAAGTATCATTGAAGATACATGGGTGACACATGTACCTTTGCATCATTTAGTTGTAAGATTTAGGTCATCCATCTAGGTCAATGTCACATTTCCTTTCTGTAAAAGGTAATTACGGGGTAATGAAGTTTCTCAAAAAGAACTCGTTGAATCTTTTCAAGAGCTGTTGGAGAAAGGTATTCGTTGATGACACACTCCCATTTGATGTGGACGATAGACTGGTGTTACCATGTGCACAGAAAGTCTTGCCAATGATACTGATTAATTCTCTGATTAAAATGGCTGCTATATAGTGAGTATTCCCCAACAATTAACCATACCTACCATCTTTGACTGGAAATGTTTGGTTGATTTGAGTATTCTCGTGTCCAAGTGAGTCTGAAATCAGAAAAAAATGTTAAACACATTTGTTTACTGCTTACAAGGTTCAATTTTGCACTATTTTATAATTGCAGCGAAGTCCTTCAGCTGTAAATAAGGTTATGTAATATTTCAACAGTTTTGAAATATAGATTCCGGGAAGAGTTTGTATCTCAAATTATACTTAACTTGTACTACCCTTTACAGGAGCAACAAAAATTATTATGACTGCCGGTATGAATGGTCTGTTCAGCAATTTTGTAACTTGGAATACTTAATTGCATGATTTACTAAAACAAACTTCAACAGTTACAGCAGTAGACTTGTTTTATTTTATATTTTTTATTTCCTAGAGGTATAAAAGAATTTATAGGCACAGTTAATATTATAATAAGATAAATAAGAAGTTCAAAAATTGTGCTTAACTAGCAATGCACTCATTTAAGAACCAAAATTTTGTGATGAACAATATAAAGACAATAATGTAGTCTTGGATACCTAGTTTTCAAATGTAATTTAGAATTACCTTCTATGACCGGAGGAACTGCATTGTTTTGCACAGTTTCCTGGTCTAGAAAGTTTGAAATTATTTAATTAATTTTTGTAAAATATTACATTAATATTGACTAATCTCTTAAGTTAACAAATATATAATTTCAAAAAAAAAAAATGTTAATATTTTATTGCACCGACTTAATATAATATTTAAGGTCACATTCAAGCATAGGTTGTTATGCCGTATTTTATTGAATTTGATCACATTGATTGTTGCTTATAGTTCAAAGTAGAAGATAAAAATTACCATCGGTTGTGCTGTAAACAGATGCCATATATAAGGATGATAGCTTTGTAAAATTGTTATATTGCATCCAACAACTACCCAGGTCCAGTATAATAAGTCTTTAAATCTAACAAGGAATGTCTAAGAATAACATGAAACGATTCTAGGTTAACAATGTAAACAGACAGACGGAGAAAATACAACCAATTGTGCTGTAAACAGATGCCATAAATAGGGATGATAGCTTTGTCAATTTTTTATATGGCCGTAAAAGGAATTACCAAACAACTACACAGGTTCACTAAAATAAGTCTTTTAATGTCAAAAAAAAAGAATAACATTAAACGGTTCTACGTAAACCATTTTAACAGAAGGACAGACAGTCTGGAGTGCCGGAGCCAAAATATAACTACAGGAGATGTTACCAATTAGAGAATCTGTTCAACACTGTTTTGGTCTAGAAAGGGCATGGTATATATATTCACCAAACCGCTGCTGACTTGATTGACGTTTAAGTATGGAGTCGTAAAACTGGCGATCGTTAAATAGATGCGATCGGCTTTGGATATTATTAAATTGAAAAGTGACCTTTGATGGATTACTAGACGAGACATGCTACTAGTAAACAACTCTGAGGTTTTGCTGCCATGTCCGCCAATAAATCCAGACGGATGTGACAATGCATAAAATACATACATATATTCTAAATATCTACAAGAAGGACCTCCAGACAAGGCATATAAACAAGTATCGCCGAGCAACAAGAAATTGTAGCCAAAAGTATAAATATTTCTATTTAGTCGCGACATAATTAAGGCGAGCAAAAATGTATTTTGTTACAGAATTCAGGATTCTGTCTTCCAACATGAAGAAAAATATGTGCCTTCATGGCATTGATGTTCGTTCCCAACCAAACAGTTGCAAACACAAAAAAAGTTTTCACCCCCAAGGGAAACCTCTCTATCTATTCTGCACAAGTGTTTTTGTTACAAAATTACTTACAACTATCAACAGATGGCAAAAAAGGTTCAAGATCATTCTTCTGAGTTTGCTGTTTATATAATTCAGAAAACTTTTTTTTCATATCCATGCCCCAAAATTTGTTGATCAAGGGATCTGGCACTACTGCATGTGCATCCAACCTTCTATCCATTCATCCGTCCAAATCTGCTCTGGAGTATATCTTATAACCATAATCTATTAAGAGCAACAACATTATCTCTTTCTTATCGATTTAAATAAAAAATATGGTGAATCATTTTCATAGTTACTTGTACGCAGCAGTTATTCATGGTATTCTCTACCATATATTATATCTTCGATAAAGTTCGATCAATTTAAACTGTAGAACCACAAATGAAGGAATTTATCCTTTCACCATTTTCTATCCGAGCCTTGAGTCCCATATACCACTATCGCACACTACAGAGGGATATAAATAGCCAATAGGTACAGTCAACAGGATTTTACATTATTTTATCTCTAGTATTATTGATCAATATCTATTATCAATGCAGTTAGCTTTTTAGAAATAAGAATGTAATATTTTATCATACTTCTCAAAATCCTTTGATGCATCTTTTTCCTCTAAAACATGTTTGATGAATTTCCTTGCTTTCTATTAAGAGCAGTGGGAATATCTGGATCAAACATACCAAATTCTCCGGAACATTAGGCATTACCTTCCCTGTACTTAACATCAAAGATATGTTTCATGAAAATATAAGCGGATAGGAAGGATATGTATTTCTCCAAATCTTGAACTGTCATAAAATAGGTTCACTTGACTACTAGTTCCTGATGATGACAATGTGCTGGAATGTGGGCTCCGGAAAACCAATAAAATGTCCGTCTGGACCAAATTTTGAATTGCCAGACCTATTGGATCGCACAAAACACCACAAATCAGTGTTGTCATTGTGCTGGACCGATTTGCATCGCAAAATTTCCGGAGCCCTGTCTAAAATGCATGCCAAATGATAGACACTCTCCCTAATTATGTGAATTTTGACTTTATTTGAATGTGCAGTCTCAATCAAAAGCATGAGCAGTAACAGAGATAGAATATTTAGCATGGCTTTGAGTCTGATAAAAGTCCCAGTGAAAAATATCAGATTAAAGAATACTAGCAATAGATATTTTAAGGGATTCCAAAATTATTCATACCCCAAATATCGGTTTGGGAAAAAGTCTTTTACCTTATCTTTATTATTCAAACAAAGCTTATATGGGTGTTTTTGTGAAGAAAATTTGTCTCGAACATTCTGTGCTGGATCTCTATGCCATTGTTAGTGCCAGCCAATAACTCTATATCTCCTCTTCTATATGCCTACTCCAACTCTACAAGTACAAGTATTTAAACAAGTAATTATGCAAGATAGTTCACCTTTAAATTTCAATAAAAACATGTCTGATTTACTTGACTTTAACAGGATTGTATTGGAGCAAATATTTCCATTTTTGACCAGTTAAATCAATACCCGCACAATCCTTCCTTTTTTAATCCCCTCAAGAAAAAAATGTAAAATATTGTGTAAAATGAAGCAATTTCCTTTATATCCACAGTGTTTCTATCGCTATAGAAGAAAACATTGAAATTCGATAAACTTATAATTGTAGTACTCAGCTTCTTTAAATTTGGTCCAGTATAAAATTTCGTTGTTTGGGAATGGGTTAGAGAAAAAGGCTACTATTTGGCTTTCAACTTGGACCCAAGGACCCTTTTTATTTGCACATTGTTGACAAGTACCTACATACCAAATATGAACATTTTCATGGAAAAAGTGTTGAAGCAAACATGTGGATTTTTTTGAGGGGTATGTTTTAAGAAGAAACAATTCAGTAACCACTTGCAACCACTTATAGGGCAACCAAAACGGTTGCTTAATACACTTTTTTGAAAGAGATATTAAGAGATTTTGCTTTTAGAAAGGGCATTTCGATTTTAGTTGCTTAATGGACGTGATCGCTTTATAGACATGATCTCTGAAACAAGGTCAAGTGGCTATATCCCTAATCTTTAATGCAAGTGCGAAAGAACATAAGATATAAACAGCAAAATACAAAAAAAATCATACAAATAAGACAGAAAATGATTATTTTACTATGCTGTCTGGAAACTATATCTTGTTGAAATACTGTTGAAATCTGGTATTATTATTCCAGGTCATAGATTGGACCGTGTTTTTCAAGGCACTGGAAAAGTCTTCTTCGTTAAAGGAGTTGGCAAGTTTACATAACCATTTCAAGATCTCAGTCTTGTCGTTTAAGCTTTTTTCTTTCTTTGAAGTCCAGCTTTCCCAGTTTGGTTTTCGATGAAAGTTGCAGAGTACAACTCTGGTCTCTAAATGAAACAAGATGCTTCTATAGCATGTGGTCTATCCATGCACCTATCGACCCATCCATTCATTTATCATTCCTCTCATCCAACACTATGTATATTAAATTTTGTTTTGGTAAAAATATGCATTAGTGTTGATCTTGCATTTAACATGTGACCCATCCATTTATCTACCCTCCATCATCAAACACTTTATCTGCCATATCTTTCCAATAAATGTCATTGCCCTTTGGATTGATAGGCAAACAGGAATTTATTCCCATGCTGTGAAATGAACAGTGTATAATTTTGTAAGATACTATAAAAAGCTATTAAGCTAAACTTTGGATAAAATAAAAATAATAAAATGAATTGTTTGAACAGAATGTCATTAAGGAGCCTTTTAAGAGAAAACTCGCACCATTTTTTCTCTTTCATTTCAAATCTTTTGCCTAAGCAATAAAAAAGCTTAAAGCCACATATTCCCCCATAACACACTACAAGATTAAAAAGACAAAAATACTAGCGGTACAAAAGCATAAATAAATATGACGACTGAAATCAAAATAATTCTACAATTCATGAAAGAAGTTTGGATATTTAAATTGTGACCCACCACAATTTAAGGTTTGTTATATCAAATTATAACGTCGGCGATGATGTCTTAACTTTCGCTAATCATTCAAACAACAAGCTTGGTCACGCAGATTAAAGAAATCGTGGGTCAAATTTAGTCATCAGCACCTCTCCATCTAACAGTAAATATCGAAGATTAACGGACATTTCCGGTGAATAATCGGCTGCATTCGACTCGATCTCAAAATGTAAACAAATATGAGTTTAAATTGATAATATAAACACAAAATACTCTTTCCAAAGACCTTCACTCTTACTCTTCTTTTTCACGGAGAAATGAAGAAGGCTCAAATAAACGATAGATTAGTAAATTATTTTCCTTTCTCGGAGGGAAGATATGGCTTTAATCGATCTTATTCGTATGATAAATAAAATTATTTTATTAAGCAGATTCATTTATAACCATATGCATACACATAACCCATTCCTATGCAGTCCTGCTTTTTGATGCCCATCGAGAAACGGACTTTGAGTAACATTGTGAAAAATGAATAAACAGCTTGTAACGAACAACTTCTTCATTATCCATTATGTTTAAAGCCCAAAAAAGACAAAGATTGTATCTGCTCCACCATTATCATTAAGATGAATAAAAAAATTCCCATATTTATTGTCTATTTTGACCTTGAATGACGACCTAACCAATTACAACACGTTCATACAAACTTAATGTACTGAGACAAAATAAACAAAAGTGAAATATGAAGTTCCTATCATTAAAGTTAAGCCATATGTGAAGGTTTTGGTAGTCAAATAGTTTAGTAGACAGATGTTAAAACATGGGAATAGACAGAAAAAAATAGCCAATCTTTTGCATCAGTGACGAAAAATTAATGTACAAACCGTTATACAATTGTATATAGTAAAGTTTATACCTGTAAATGATCATTTATATCCTCTTCTTGTTCTGCTTTCAAACGATTGACAACAAAATCTTCAGCTCGAAATCTGGTGTTATGGATCTAAAAATAAATATTCAATAAATATTCAGACTACTTTGACTTTTATTCACTTGTAAAGTATCTTTGTATTGTGTTTAATGTATTTTTGAATTTATCTTTCAGTTATATCGCGACAAGGTTCACTTATCAAACGAAAAAGATAGCACGCACAAACACATGAGCACACATAGACACAGACAAAAATGCTGATGTAGCTGATCTCTCTTAGAGAGGTCATAATCTGAGTATGGTCATATTACTGAGGGTCAAGGTTCTTTACCGACTTAGTTTTAAATTGTTTTCCCCTTAATGGAAGTATTTTTTAAAAAAGAAATTTGAAATTTTCCACATTATTTTAAAGCTATTAATCACAGAACATCATTGATTTATTTAGGATTTTTCCCAAAACTCTTGTCCCAGGGTTTTGAAAATGGTATAGTGCTGAAACAACTCACCCAGTCCCTCAAACTCGTCTGGTCATCCACAATTTTATCTGTTGTGGCAGTGTGCTTCTTATCCTTTTTAGACTTGAATAGAATCTTCTATTACATGAGTGAGGTCTTGGCGAGATATTATTTTTGACGTACTGATTATAGTGGTTTCTGACTAATCCTGGGGTGTTGATACCAGCACTAAAATACTCCTTTATGATCTTGGATAACCTGCCATCAATAGGCTCTGGCATCAACTTGAACAATCAAAAGTTGTAAGATATTCAATAAATTTATATCGTTAAACTAGTTTATTTTATTCTGTGTTTTGTTTGCAGATTTGATTTCAGAAGAGAAAATTATCATTTTTATCCCCCGCCGTTTCGGTCTCCGTCCGTCATCCCGTCACTAATCTGTTAAGATGGCAAACATTTAAGGAACTAATAATGGAGAAGTGCAGTGCATAAGAACCATAACTCTTGCTTGCATAATTTTTGAGTTATTGCCCTTTGTTGTTTAAAGACTAAGACTTTGTCCGGGGCTTATCTCTGAAAGTATAATAGCTATTAAATTGAAACTTCATAGGTGGATAGATCACGTTGGGGAGAAGTGCAGTGTACAATAACCACAACTTTTGCTTGCATAATTTTGCAGTTATTGCCCTTTGTTGCATATCTCTGAAAGTATGATAGCTATTATCGAACTCATTGAGAAGAAATGCAGTGCACAAGAAGCCTAAATCTAACCGTCTTCAGTGTACTATCAAGCTTTTATGGAGGGGAATGGCCATGTCCGACATGGCTCTTGTTTCTCCACGACTAATTGGCCACATCACATTCGAACTCCTTATGAAAAAAGACTCGTGCACATTTCCAAGTCTTTAAATTCAAGTCCTGGTCACGGAATAATGGACTTCATGTAAACGTTTATATTATTTGTTGATATCTCCACTATCTCTTGCATTCTCAATGTAAATGTTTATAAAAATCCCAAGGCAACACACAGTTAAAGGGAGGTATCTATGTTTCTGAAACCTAGATAAGAAAAAATTACAAAGTGTCGAAAAATATGCTCAAACGAACATGTAATACTTTAAGTTATGTCAGGTATTGTCTTGGTGGTAATCTATTAGACCTAAAACGGCTTTTTGTGGATATATCGGAAACGTTCAGCGGAATTCCAGGTTATTTTTAGATATCAAGGAATTCGGCTGTCGACATCGAATGACCTCATTTGCATATGACCCATAGTCTAATGAAGGTGAAAAATTTTACTAGCGAAACAGCCAACGTCCTAAATCATGTCACATGAAAGGACTGATCTTTACAGACCGGCTAGCAACAATAACTCATGATGACGTAACGATGACGTTGGTTTTTGTGTAATTTGAACTAATGCAAGGTTCCAACGGTTATTCGCGCCACGTGAATGCTCTATAATCTTCGTAACTGTCTCGGATTAATCTAAAAAATAGATTAATAGCCTACGTAGGCTATTAGGGAAATACCCTGCTTTTTTGTGATCAGCGACCTCATTTTTTTGCAAAACTACTTTGCTGCATATTGTATTCAAATAGATTATGAGAGGAAATAAAAATAACATGAAAAAACAATCGATACCTACCTTTAATATTTTGAGTACTTTTGAGTATTTACTGTGTAAAGCCAGGGGATTTCAATTAATCCCACCCCAGCTGGCGAGGGGATAGAAATCGCCGGCTGTCGTCCTGCAGAGTGGTAAGACCCCATCGAACGGGCCCACCTGTTTGTCATGGGTGGTTGCTCGTGTCGTTTGGTGAAGGGATCCTGGTGGTTGAGTGGTTTCTGGGTTCTGGGATTAGTACCTCGTCTCTGCAACGCACCAGTTTGGCCTGGAGTTAAACGAGACAAGCGGTCAGATAGGACCTGTCTGATCAATCGGCTTGTCATGCCGAGCACCGGACCAGAACAGACTGTTCAATATATGTGTTACCTACGACTTTCTTTAGAATTCGTAAGACACAAAAGTGTAATCACACTTCATCTTTTATTCTTTTCCGGAAAGCCGTGGCTAAAGGGGTCAATCGGACGACCGAGGTGTTTGATCAACTATTTTGCATCCCGGGATTTATTTCAAGCTTGGTTGGCGTATCCATCGGCAGTATTATCTGTTGATCTAGCCCATTCGCTCCGAGTATATCGGTGATGTAGCTCTGGTACTCCCCAAGATGGAAATTCCCCAGGTGACTACCCTGGCCCTCAAAGGAAAACATTTACAAATTTAAAATTGCACGTGCGAAAGCTCGTAGGACTATCAAATAAAGTAAACGTTCGTCTTGTAGACAGTATGTTTCTAGATTGAATTCAAGAGCATCTGTCAAAAAGACTTTGGATATGGTACGGAAAAACAGTGGGAAGAACAAGTCACTTAGTGTTGGTCACCTTAAAACAGATGACAATAAATCATTTTCTTCCAAACATGACATTGCGAATGTACTAGCAGATACATTTGCCAGGAAGTCCTCCTCTTCTAATTATTCACCCACCTTTAAAAAATTTCAAGGTGAAAAGGAAAAAGTCCAAGCTTAATTTTAGTTCCACGAACCTGGAACACTACAATAGAGACCTTTCTGTGAAAGAGTTGAAGAAAGATTTAAAGAAGTGTCATGACACTGCTGTCGGATCTGATAATATCCATTATCAGTCCCTTAAACGTTTGCCATCTCGCTCCCTTCATTGTTTACTTGAAATTTATAATCAGATTTGGAAAACGGGAATAATTCCAGTCTCTTGGCGGGAAGCTATTGTGATTCCTTTACCTTAACCAGGTAAAGTTTCGACAAACCCTTCAAACTGTCGTCCTCTAGCCTTAACAAAATGTATGTGCAAAACCATGGAAAGAATGCCGAAGGATCGTCTTGTTTGGTTTTTAGAAAAAATAATCTGATTACGTCAGTCCAGAGTGGCTTTCGTAAACAAAGAAGCACTATTGATCATCTTGTCCGCTTCGAGACTGTTACTCGAGAAGCTTATTTAAAGACAGAACATGTCATTTCTGTCTTTTTCGATCTTGAAAGTGCTTATGATACCACTTGGAAGTATGAAATTATGAATGACCACTTTGATTTCGGTATTCGAGATCGCCTTCATTATTATCCCCCGCCGTTTCGGCGAAGGGGATAAAGTAATGGTCTCAGTCCGTCATTCCGTCCTTCCGCCATTCCGTCCTTCCGTCACTAAACTTTTCCGGATCATATCTCTGAAAATATCATTGCTATCAACTTGAAACCTCATAGGTGGATACATCTCATTGAGGAGAAGTGAAGTGCACAAGAACCACAACTCTTGCTTGCATAATTTTCGAGTTATTGCCCTTTGTTGTTTTAAAGACTAAGATTTTGTCTGGAGCATATCTCAGAAGTATAATTGCTATCAACTTGAAACTTCATAGGTTGATAGATCTGGTTGAGGAGAAGTACAGTGCTTAAGAACCACAACTCTTGCTTGCATAATTTTGGAGTTATTGCTCTTTGATGTTTTAAAGACTATGATTTTGTCCGGGGCATATCTCTTAAAGTATAATAGCTTTTAACTGGAAACTTCATAGGTGGTTAGATCTGGTTGAGAAGAAGTGCAGTGCTTAAGAACCACAACTCTTGCTTGCATAATTTTGGAGTTATTGCCCAATGATGTTTTAAAGACTTAGATTTTGTCCGGGGCATATCTCTGAAAGTATAATAGCTATTAACTGGAAATGCAGTGCACAAGAAGCCTAAATCTAACTGACTTCAGTTTACTATCAAGCTTTAACGGCGGCGGATGGCCATGTCCGACATGGCTCTTGTTTCATTTCTGCTTTTTTAGACGAACGGCGGGTCAGAGTCAGGGTGGGAGATACTTTTTTAGATCCCTACGAACAAGAATTGGGAGTTCCCTAGGGAAGTATTTTGTCCGTGACACTATTTGGTGTCAAAATAAACAATATTGTTCAAACTGTTTTTATCCCCCGCCGTTTCGGCGAAGGGATATATTAAAGGTCTCCGTCCGTCATTCCGTCCATCCGTCACTAAACTTGTCCGGAGCATATCTCTGAAAGTATAATTGCTATCAATTTGAAACTTCATAGGTTGATAGATCTGGTTGTGAAGAAGTGCAGTGCTCAAGAACTCTTGCTTGCATAATTTTGGAATTATTGCCCTTTGTTGTTTAAAGACTAAGATTTTGTCCGGAGCTTATCTCTGAAGAATAATAGCTATTAACTCGAAACTTCATAGGTGGAAAGATCTTGTTGAGGAGAAGTGCAGTGCACAAGAACCACAACTCTTGCTTGCATAATTTTCCAGTTATTGCCCTATGATGTTTTAAAGACCAAGATTTTGTCCGGGGCATATCTCTGAAAGTATAATAGCTATTAACTGGAAACTTCATAGGTGGATAGATCTTGTTGAGAAGAAGTGCAGTGCACAAGAACCACAACTCCTGCTTGCATTATTTTGGAGTTATTGCCTTTTGTTGTTTTAAAGACTTAAATTTTGTCCTGAGCATATCTCTGAAAGTATAATAGCTATTATGGAACTCATTGAGAAGAAATGCAATGCACAAGAAGCCTAAATCTAACTTACTTCAGTTTACTATCCGACATGGCTCTTGTTCCTGGTGTAGAAAGTTTTCTTTACGTTGTTGACTTCTGTATCTGTTATAGATCAAAACAAATGTATACAATTGCAAGGCAGTAAGAGTAAGTACAGCAAGTATCAAACGACCTTAGTAAATGGTCAAATGAAAACGGCTTAAAGTTTTCAAAGACGAAAAGCAAATGTGTGCACTTTTGTCAATCAAGAAGACTGCATCTTGATCCTGAAATAAACTTAGATGGAATGCCAATAGAAGTTGTTCCAGAGTTCTAATTTTTAGGGCTTCTCTTTGACTCTAAACTCTCGTTTCGTCAACATATTGATTATTTGAGCAATAAGTGCCAAAAAGCTCTTAATTTTTACGTGTTGTGTCCCATACGGACTGGGGAGCCGATAAAAAGGTTCTATTGCGACTTTACAGGTCGCTTGTCAGATCTAAGTTAGCTTATGGCTGTGCTGTTTACGGCTCAGAGCGCCCCTCATACCTTCGCAAACTTGATTCTATTCATAATCAAGGCTTGCGCCTGGCATCAGGCGCTTTTAGAACATAACCAGTAAATAGTCTGTTCACTAAAGCCAATGAACCATCTTTAAACTTACGCTGAAAGAAACTTTCCATGCAATATAATCTTAAGTTAAAATCTAACCCTGACTATTCCACCTACAAAGTTGTATTTGAACCGAAGCATAGAGAAGAATTTGAAAAAAAAGAAAAAGCTATACCACCTTTTAGCTTACGTTGTGAAGCAGGTGTTAACTCTCTAGATTTCGATCTAGAGGATGTGGCCGAATATGCAGTTTCTGCGGTCCCTTTATGGACATGAAAAAGCCCTACGTTTCTTTATGATCTGACTTCCAACAAAAAGGGTCCTACAGACGCTGATGTCTTTAATCAAAGTTCTTAGAGATAAAGAAGTTCGAAGGATGGAGAGAAAGTTGTTTCAGCCACTATTCTAGATGGCGAAAAAAATCAGTTTCGTCTACTGAACAACTCCTCTGTATTTTCAGCAGAACTTAAGGCGATTGATTTTGCACTCGATCACATGATCGAAGATGGTTATTGGCGATATATTATTTTCACTGATTCAATGTCAAGTATGCAAGCGCTTGAACACGAGAAAACGGACAATCCTCTTATAATTAAATTAATAAATAAGATTTCAAAACTTGATATTGATCTTGTTTTCTGTTGGCTCCCTAGCCACACTGGTATTCGTGGTAATGAAGAGGCAGATAAAGCTGCCAAGGAGGCATTATCACTAGATATTTTACCCTTTGAAGTTCCTTTTACTGATTTTAAGCCTTTAATTCAGAATTGTTGGGATGATCCCGCAAATCAAGATAACAAAATGTATTCTGTTTAAAAGGATCTTGGTGAAAAGCAACCCGGTTATAGATCAAATCGCCGAGAAGAAATTATTTTGGCAAGTTTACGCATTGGTCACACTTACCTGACGCATTCATTTCTTCTTAAAGGAGACGAAACTCCAATGTGTATTCCATGCGACGCTTCTCTTACTGACAAACATATTTTTATAAATTGTATTGGTTTTTCTATGTACAGAGATCAATTTTTCAAAGTTGATAGTATGAAAGAGCTGTTTGAAAGGGTTAAACTTATTTAATCTTATTTTTGAATACCTTAAGGCCATTGGTTTGTACAGCAAAATATAATTTTTAGTTTTTATGTGAGTACGTCTTTTAAAGTAACTGTTAAACGATTGTCTAGATTTTCACCGTTCACATATACCTGCTATTATAACTTTCTAGTTTTAGTATTGTTACTGAATGACTAAATTCTAACTGTTTAAATTCATAATTTCATGTTATTGATTATTATATCTTTTATCTTGTTTTCAAATTTTAGTTTAGCGCCCAACATGACCCTAGATGTCGACGCACCATAAAACTTCGTTCATTCATTCAATTAATCCATTCTCTGCACTAAAGGGCCAATACTGTTTTGTGTATTTTTTCTGTGAAATATTTTCGAATTTCTTCAAGCCTGTTCAAGTTATAAACATAATTTTATATATTCACCAAAAACCTATCTGTATTTTTATACACTTGTATACTTATATGTGTGTTTATCTGTATATTTGCATAAGTGAACATACAGATCAGTTTATGTGTTTGTCTGTGCAAAGTACATGTAAATATGTTTTTATACGTAATTATGTCTCTCTGTTGGTACATAAGCACATATAAGCATGTGATGCCATTGTGTGCGCTTTCATTTGTATATTCAACGGTTTATACCTTATAATTATGATACAAACAACCTTTATTCGTATTTACCAAGTTTTGAATAAACAGACCAATATTATCAGAAAATACAGTCAAAAATGAATACTGATGACAGAGACTAGTACTGTTTACCATTTAATTCTTATCAAACAAAACGAGAAGATATGAATTCAGCACATACTTACTTTCGGTGTAATAGCTGAGACCTCAACAATAGAGTTAAAATAGTACAATTTTTCCAGAGAACTTACATCCCCAAATCGATGACCCTGGTTATCTGACTGGCCGGGCAAACACACAATAAAAAAACCCTGTCAAATGGTTAATTTTGTCCTTCCCGATTCACATCAGCAAATCTTCTGAGATAAAGGCATTCTCTGTTATTGTTTGTTCTTCTGTAGAGGTTTTTAAATATTTATCAAAAAAATTCCATTTATCTAAAGCATGTTCCCATTCGTCCCATCAATTATGGGAATAATAACCCTTTACAATCTCCTGAATAAGGTTTCATCTGGAACTTTTTTTAAACATTTTTTTTTAACAAAAGCAATAAATTACAGAAATGTAACCTATATATTTAAGTTTAAGTGTATTACGTTTACCTTACATTTGAATGAGACATTTAGGTTGATTTTTATACCTTGACTTTCTTGCCAAATTGAAGGAATTACCTATGGGGAAAATGCACGTAAACTTAAAAAAAAAAAAAAAAAAAACCCAAAGTTGCCAATGTTAAATGCAATTCGTATATAGTTCTTGGATTTAACTATGAATAACTTGTATGATAGTGCAAGGCAACGTCAAATTTAAACAAATGGCAACTTTTTTAGTCATTTCATTTCATGTATTTATTAGGCAAGTCGACAAAATATTTGCTATTAGCCATTTACAAATGTATAACATGAGAATATGTCTCAATGGTATTGAACAAACAAACACATAACAATAATATAAAGGTAGAAATTATGCATCAAATAAAGTGATATAATTTTCGTCAATTTCGGACAGCAGGTTCATACATCCATAGATTTTAATTCATAAAATATTGTTTTTGTATTTATAATAAAATATCAACTAGTACCCTCTAGTACGATGCTCAAATGCTTTTACGATAGATTTTGAAACATTTCGTTGTAATTTTTTGCTTTATCTATGATTTTCAATAAGTAGGACCACGTAGCAAAACTAAAGGTGAAAAATCTGACTTTTTGCAAACGAAACTTTATTCATTTCATAATTTCCTTACAACCCTCTGGATTCCTGTGTATAAAATTTTGAATGCAACACTATAACGGTTCAGGAGATATCATCATGTGAAGACTACAATGTAATGAACAATTTTAAACAATTAAAAAACCATCGTTATCATTCCCCTTGCACAATGTATGGTATTACCATCTATTTTGTATAGTGTTGTTTTTGGTATATTTACATTAACGAAAAGGGCGACATGTGCAAAAACAAAATAAATGTTTCCTTGGTCTTAAACACAAATGATTTGTATATTTTTCATTACTTAATACAAACGAAAAATTTGATGATAACGGGAATTCTACTGAATCTTTGATTCTTCCGTACGCTACTTTTTGTGTTAGTAAATATATTGATAGGAGAACACCTCGTTTTCCAAATTTATGAACATATATCATATGACGATCATTATGGTCAAACACCGGATTTTTTTATTTTCAAAGAATGAATGCAAAACCATCTCTAAGAAACAAGGTATAAAGGTAACGAAGGTTTTGTATGCCGTTTACTCTTAGAGGAATGTTTTCCTTAACATTTGTGTATTTTAAAAGTGGATTGTTGCTTTTACATCGTAGCACCATACAATAAGGGCTATATACCAAGAGAACATCTAACTTGACCAAACGTTTAGTATTCTAACGCAAAATTTACCATTAATGACATCAATACCTGTGATTAAATGCAACTTCATGTGTTATCATATAACATTACAATACACAAGAGGTATAAAATATTCTGGGTGTGAAAATTAACATCTGGAAAAACGCAAAGTCTAACTTGAACTTCTTGCACCAGAAAAGTGATACTTTTACAATAAATAACGGAGGTTTCTCAATAGTTATTTCATCCTCTTAATTCTGTACACTACTTAAAACAAACATAAGACAGTCAAAACAAAAGACCTGAAATGCGTTTAGCAATAAAAAATATTTTGAACGCAGAATTTATCAAACTAAGACTCAACACTAGCATAAAATTCAGGTTTGTAACGAAGGTTTTTGATTAATTTGTGACTTTCGTAACATTGTAAAAAAAAAAAGGTCAATATCGGATATTTTGTACATCCTTCTTGACTTCCCTGTTGCTTCAGGTGGGCTTATGTCGGTAAGAATTTCAATCGGGCGCATCCATACAATGTCTTCGTAGCGTGGCCATTGAAAAAACTGTTTCTTGGCTCTCATAAACTTTATCTCATACTCATCATCATCCTGATCTGTAACTTTCCCAATATACCAAGCTCCTTCGTATATAGCTGCAACATATTCACCCACAGAATACTTTACCTCCCCTACTTCATTGTTTGTAGTATATCTAGAACAGTTTTGATCTGTTGATTTATTAAAATCGAAAGTTTCCTGAACACTTCTGGAACACTTTCTTCTCTACCTTCTCTATGCTTATTCATTGTTTGTATCTTGGACTGTCGTGATTTCATCGCTCCATTTTTCACATACTTGACCGGATAGACAAATGTCACAGTAACAACTTACTTCTCTGGTTCTGATATGAGATTTGCCTAGTCCAATTATAGCATGGATTTTCACGGTTCCTTTAACGGGCTTAACTATACTTGTTTGCAACTGTTCTTCAATTTTTTTGCACTTTGAAGCAGGGACAAATTTAAAAATTACATTTATCATGCTTGACTTTATGCCCCAGTTGAAAAAATCGACTGCGTCTTGTATTATCACCTTTCCTGTTCTCATGGCCTCACCGGCAAGTCGCTTTGCTGTACCTCGAAAAAAAGGGATACTTTTACAATACATAATGTAAGTTTATCAATAGTGCTTTCATCTCTTAATTCTTTACACTACTTAAAACAAACATAAGACAGTCAAAACAAAAGACCTGAAATGCGTTTGGCAATAAAAAATATTTTGAACGCAGAATTTATCAAACTAAGACTCAACACTAGCATAAATTTCAGGTTTGTAGCGAAGGTTTTTGGTTCATTTGTGACTTTCGTAACATTGTAAAAAAAAAAAGGTCAATATCGGATATTTTGTACATCCTTCTTGACTTCCCTGTTGCTTCAGGTGGGCTTATGTCGGAGAAATTTCAATCGGGCGCATCCATACAATGTCTTCGTAGCGTGGCCATTGAAAAAACTGTTTCTTGGCTCTCATAAACTTTATCTCATACTCATCATCATCCTGATCTGTAACTTTCCCAATATACCAAGCTCCTTCGTATATAGCTTCAACATATTCACCCACAGAATACTTTACCTCCCCTACTTCATTGTTTGTAGTATATCTAGAACAGTTTTGATCTGTTGATTTATTAAAATCGAAAGTTTCCTGAACACTTCTGGAACACTTTCTTCTCTACCTTCTCTATGCTTATTCATTGTTTGTATCTTGGACTGTCGTGATTTCATCGCTCCATTTTTCACATACTTGACCGGATAGACAAATGTCACAGTAACAACTTACTTCTCTGGTTCTGATATGAGATTTGCCTAGTCCAATTATAGCATGGATTTTCACGGTTCCTTTAACGGGCTTAACTATACTTGTTTGCAACTGTTCTTCAATTTTTTTGCACTTTGAAGCAGGGACAAATTTAAAAATTACATTTATCATGCTTGACTTTATGCCCCAGTTGAAAAAATCGACTGCGTCTTGTATTATCACCTTTCCTGTTCTCATGGCCTCATCAGCAAGTCGCTTTGCTGTACCTCGAAAAAAAGGGATACTTTTACAATACATAACGGAAGTTTATCAATAGTGCTTTCATCTCTTAATTCTTTACACTACTTAAAACAAACATAAGGCAGTCAAAACAAAAGACCTGAAATGCGTTTAGCAATAAAAAATATTTTGAACGCAGAATTTATCAAACTAAGACTCAACACTAGCATAAAATTCAGGTTTGTAACGAAGGTTTTTGATTAATTTGTGACTTTCGTAACATTGTAAAAAAAAAAAGGTCAATATCGGATATTTTGTACATCCTTCTTGACTTCCCTGTTGCTTCAGGTGGGCTTATGTCGGTAAGAATTTCAATCGGGCGCATCCATACAATGTCTTCGTAGCGTGGCCATTGAAAAAACTGTTTCTTGGCTCTCATAAACTTTATCTCATACTCATCATCATCCTGATCTGTAACTTTCCCAATATACCAAGCTCCTTCGTATATAGCTGCAACATATTCACCCACAGAATACTTTACCTCCCCTACTTCATTGTTTGTAGTATATCTAGAACAGTTTTGATCTGTTGATTTATTAAAATCGAAAGTTTCCTGAACACTTCTGGAACACTTTCTTCTCTACCTTCTCTATGCTTATTCATTGTTTGTATCTTGGACTGTCGTGATTTCATCGCTCCATTTTTCACATACTTGACCGGATAGACAAATGTCACAGTAACAACTTACTTCTCTGGTTCTGATATGAGATTTGCCTAGTCCAATTATAGCATGGATTTTCACGGTTCCTTTAACGGGCTTAACTATACTTGTTTGCAACTGTTCTTCAATTTTTTTGCACTTTGAAGCAGGGACAAATTTAAAAATTACATTTATCATGCTTGACTTTATGCCCCAGTTGAAAAAATCGACTGCGTCTTGTATTATCACCTTTCCGCTTCTCATGGCCTCATCAGCAAGTCGCTTTGCTGTACATCCAAGCCCATCACACGGACCTTTTCCGTGCCCGGCCTCGAAATAATTCCACCGAGCTTTAATACCATACTTTTCTTCATGGTTGGATACCAGATCAAAGATGTGTTTATTACGGTATTGGCTTGTAGGCGAATCACTCCAGTAGTGAATTCTTTTCAGGTTTATATCAATTTCTTTCAGCATGGTATTGTTTCATCAATGAAAGATATCACTGTTGATGCTTTGTGTCCCATTTCATCGGACACAATTATAAAGCTTTTGTGCAGTAGTGACCCATCTTTTCCACGGAAATATACCACTGTTGGATGAAGTGTGACACTTGTCTGATTAAAATATGCGCTTTGTACCTCTTACATTGAACGACAGCTGTAATTTTCTGCAAAGTCAAGCTGTAATATCATTTCATGTTCTGGTAAGTTTTCATTCAGAGTCTTAATTTCTTCGTATTGTTTTACAACTGTTCTCACATGAATAAACAAATTCTACCATCTGTTTCTCCAGCCGGGTTAAAAATTCTTCTTTCTCAAGTTTGCTCTCGACCACCTTCGTCACGTACTTCTTCTTTCCCTTCTCTTCTATTTCAACCCTGGTCCACTGGCTCCAGTTGATTGTCTGTGGCAATGTTTTCTTTAGGTCTTCAGGGAGCGGAAATGTCTCAATCAGCTTTTCTGGGTTTGAAGGTATGTTCAGTTCTTCTCTTCTTAACATTTTCACCGTCAGGGCAGCATTTTGGTGCTTTGTACATAAGCAAGAACTGCGGTTTGAAAAGGCTGTTAGGAAAATGTACCTAGGCCTACATCGACAAAACGATGTAAAAGAAATGATAGGATTTGGATTTTCAGACTTGAATTTCACAAACAAATTTGACAGGTAGTCAGTTAGTATGTATATTTGTTTCTTTTCATCCTTACTTATTCTTTTGGCATCTAGTTTTCCCGGCTGGAGTTTACTATTGTCTTCTCTCCACGTGAACTCTTCAACTTTTTTCTGGTGCCTTCTGACTGTATTCATACGAAAAACTTTGACAACTTGATGTTTCTTACTATCACTTTTACCTAGTCTATGTCTGCACATACCGGTTCTTTAAGACAAGAGTTTTACACATTTGTATTTCTTTACTATGTTACCCGAAACGACTCTGTGTAATGCTTTCATTGTGCCTTTAGATGTTTTCTCTTTTGTGCGCTTGACTTCACTTAACACTACATTTCCCAGCAATAATGTTTTTCTTATTTTTCTCTCTTGGGACTTGAAAGATCGGCTTCTAGCATCTGTGTTTCTGTTTGCTTACTTGGTGTGATGTTCGTAGGCATAGTTTGCTTTCGTGTTACTTTTGTCTTCTTCATTCTTTGAAGAGATCTACATGTTGATTTGTACTTTTTCATTAACGTTGACCTCTCTTGTTCAAGAAGTCTTATGCGAGAGGCTGCTTCAGATAACTTTTTTCCACCTGAGGAGAGCACCTTTTCTCCTGTTGCTTTGAAACTGCATTCTTACCCTTAATCTCCCTCTTTCAATACTACTGCCGGCACTTGGTTCACTTTCATAACCGCTTGTTTCATCTTTTGGAATTTGTCTACGGCGCTCCTCACGTTTTCTCTGATAATTTTTTTTCAGTTTCTCCCTGTTCTTTTCATTTCGTCTCTTTCTATCCCGTTCTGATAGCTGGTTTGCTGGTACATAATTACGCCGCCATCTCTCGCGTTCCTTCCTTAGATATTCTTCATTACTCTTTTCCTTTAGCCTCTGTCGATATGCCTTTTGAATCTCTGCTCGACTCTTACCCATTTTATTTATCAAGCCTGAAACAGAAAACATGGAACCTTCGTTACAAACATAAAACCTCCGTTACCGGAGAAAGAATCATGGATA
Source organism: Fragum fragum (assembly GCA_946902895.1). Classification (NCBI taxonomy): domain Eukaryota; kingdom Metazoa; phylum Mollusca; class Bivalvia; order Cardiida; family Cardiidae; genus Fragum; species Fragum fragum. Next base: position 12,500,542 of record OX336376.1, read on the forward strand.
GAGGTAAATTTTCAGCACTTAAATTGATTTATCAAATTTCTGTTTATATTCTAACTGGAAAAAATCATCTTTGTATCAACACAATAATATAATTTATGCCAGGCGAGTAAACCAACCACATCTCGAAGCACTACAGTAGGGTATTAAAATCTGCTTAACGTCTAAATTATCTAGACCTGATATAGTGTTTTAAGAATACGTGCATATCATCAAAAATATCTTGTGTTAATACATAAGGAAAGTCCATAAACATCTAAAACCTTTCTTGAAAAAAAAAAAAGATCAAACCTTCGTTACCGCTGGGTAACGAAGGTTTAACTTGGTTCAAGTCCACAAATAAACAAGGGGAGATAATATATCTATATTTCTACAGCTGTACATTACACAAACAACACTTGTACAATTGAGCAAAGTATATCATCTAATTAGAAATTTCTACAAACACGAGTCTTTTCTCCTTAAATGTGCACTGCATTTATTCTCACAAAACTGGAAGCCTCCAACGAAAATGCTTGCTGTTCGTAGATTTTTCACACTTCAAAATCTTGGCGGATGTTGTAAATTTGCTCTGACGTCAAGTTTGGCGTCACTTGAATAGCAGCATTAAATCAAGCCGCTAGTTTCGTATTTTGGTAACGAGGGTTCAAATAACGTTGGTTTAAAATGGATACATACCTCGCATTTCAGACTATCAAGTTAATATAGCAAGGCTGGGTAATAGGTTTAAATACGTCTACGTACGAAGCGCATAACTAGAATTGATATTATTTGTAAGTTATAATTGTACTTTTTTTCTATAATGATGATAACGAAGGTTTTGCTATTTTACTTATCAGTACCAGTAGTTAATTAAGAAACGAAACGGCGATTTAGTTTTTGCGCCGATATTTGAGAGAAATTTGGTGTGTAATAACACACTCTTTGATAATGTCAGTACGCAATTTAAATAACTTTAGAAGTGACAATAGCACTAGTTTTCTTAGTCATCTTAAGCGTAAGTAACGTTGGTTTACCCAATTTAGGATTTCTAGCGACACGTAATCAAGTGACCCATTTTCCTCAGGAAACATATTGAAAGCTATATTTTTAGACTTCAAATATATCCTGGTGGTACAAACTATTTGATAAAATTGAAAATTAGTGTTTGTACTAAGAATGTTAGTAAATTTTGAAATTGAGAGCCATGAACACGAGAACAATTCCTTGCGACTAACTCTATTATACGGACAGACAAGTAAAAAAAAGTGTATTCTGTTTCGATGGCGTTCTGCGAACAACAAAGACAAATTCTGTGTTCTCTACCAATATTAAGATATCTACCCGATTCTATTGCTAACTGGTGATCAGATATACGAAAGCGAGTTAATTGTTTCATTTCTTATATTGTTAAGATACGGCTCGAATTTAAGTTCCTGTTTGAATTTCACATAACTTTCAATATTCAGTATATATGTCGTTTATATAGTAGAATAGGGGTTGTTCTTTATTTTGATCCAGTATTTCAGGGAGCGTTCAGTGCTAATAACAGATAGTGGAAATCTTCCTAATTCACCAAGTACTGCTAAGTTAGATAATTGTTGTCTTACACCGAGAATATCAATATCTTTAAATTGGTAAATACCTAGCACCTCGGATGCATATAGAAGCATAGGAGTTATCATTCGATCGAATAAAAGTAACTTAGTTTTGATGTCAATTTTTATACGTTTAAAGAGCATAAGTAGCTTATTCATTGCTTTTAAAGCCTGCTCGCTATGAGCCTTTGCCGCTACTGCAAGGCTACCATTTTTCACAAATTTTATACCAAGGTAAGCAAAGTTCTCTAGTATTTCTAAAGGTTCGTTATTCATATAAAATCGGTAAGTATTTCTATTCCTTCCCTTTTCAAAAATCAAAACTTTAGCTTTATTAACATTAATGGTAAGACCAGGGGCCGTATGTACAAAACATCTTAGTTTAAGTTTTTACTAAGTTTTCTATTCTTGACTAAGTTTAATTTATTTTCATCCTTTTCCACTAAGTATTTTACGAAGGCCAAAAAATGACTAAGTAATTTCCATTTTCCACTAAGGAAAATTTTTAACTAAGTATTTTCCTTAAATCGGCATTTTTTCCTTAAATATTTAAGGAAGCTACAGCCTTGCCTTAACTCGGTAAGTTTTCACTTAGATATGGCGGAGACCACCGCTTCAGTACGATAATCGGCTTGTATAGGCAGAAAAAGGCAAGGTATCCGTATATATTTTTTCATTTTCGCATTTTTTTGTCGATTTCGTTAGTTTTATGACGAAAACTAATTAATCTAAGGGAGACAAGCGTGTATCAGCCGATCGATCGGAAGTATCTTTAGCTCCGATAACATTCTTGATTTTCTTAACTTTTCTTGGCAGAGCTTGTGATTCGAGACAAAATCTACACTTATGTCGTTGGGATAAAGATTCGTTCAACTCGAAATCAACGCATGACATGTGCACAAATCAATTTCCAAAGGAGTCGCGTCATTACCCCGCCCACCAATAAAACCTTACAGAAACAGGAGTGTTAAGCTTGCAGATCCTTTTTTGGATAATTGAGACCGGGGTAATTTAAATAGCATTTGATCAGTGTTCAAAATAAAATACTATTGTTCCGCTGAAGTGACAATTCCAATACAACAACAAAAAACACCAACCTGCGAACCATGTTGGTATTATGACGCTAGATGTAGTCACATACAAGAACTTTTAGATTGGCAGTTGGCCAATGATATTCAAATAACACACTAATGTGACTGGCTTAATGAGTTACCAATGAAGCAAAGATACACAGGACTCAAAGCTGCGGGAAATACAGTCTTCTGTCAAATGGCCAAAGAAGTCTATTTAAAATGAACGGTTATTTACAGTAGTGCTTCAGAACCATGAAATACTTAACGGTGAATGAGACTGACCCCACTAGTATGATGCTGAATGCCCAACACAGAGCAAACTAAACTTAAAGAGGATCCAAAAGCAGACCACTACAACTATCTTAAAAACATTGTAGGCAGAAACATTGTTGTAATACTAGTGCGCAGACCAAAGAAATGTTTTAAATTTTTTTTAGTTTGGACCAGTTATAACCCTTGTCCTGTTGAGTATATATTTGAAAACTTTGACATAATTAGATCACTTTTGTATTCAAAGATTTCCCTCAAGACACATCAATACAGAGGTAGTGTAGACTGAGATCAGACTGCACATCTGTGAAGGCTGATCTTAGTCTATACACCTGCCAAAGCCATTGTCAAAGAAGGTATATTCTGGGATCAGCATGACAAGGATTAACATTTGTCATCTAACGATGGATTATGTAAATTATTATGCGCATTCATTGCGCAAGGAAGTCACGCTTTCACCTTAAATATCATTATTTTGCATAATTTCTAGCCAGTAATGAAATAGTAGAAATGTTTAGTTATCTAAAGGTCTAATCAAGCTCTAGTTACGACGTTTAAGTCACCAAACCAACAAAAATGTTTCTCAAAAATGGTCGCCAATGTCTGAGTTTAAGTCTGAATAACAGGATGAGTTAATGATTTGATTTGTTGATTGAAGTGCTTCTTGTATTGTTATCAATTTTCATAGACGTTATTATAAAGTATTAGTCAGTATCATGGGGTAATGTTATCGATGTAAGATTAGATCAAGATCCTATGTTGTGGGAACTGAATTAAATCTTCTTAAATTAAAAAAATTCAACTTATACTCACCAGATAGTACAAAAAAATACTTGTACTTTTCATTTATGTGGCGCTGTGATGGCATTTTATTTTCATGATTTTTTTTTTGAAAAATTTATCAATATCTTCAATTAACAAAAGCGTAACTATTCATTATTAAACCATTTCCTGTTCAAACCCTGCTTTTAACGTCCCTGTGAATGCATAATTAGGAAAATATTGTGGAAAAATAAGAAATTGCTTGTGACAAGCAAATTCTTCTTTTTCCAAAATATTTTCTACCATATTTTTTCTTATTAAATTCATTTTCAAAACTTTTGAATTTGCAAAGGTCTAATATTTTGCAAAACAGGAAAGGTTAAAAGAAACAGTATATTCTATTTTTGACAATAATTACTTAACCCTCTCCCGCTTTTTGAAATGCGATGTACCCAAACTGAAAGGGTTTGCTGACAACAAAGCTAATTGAAAGAAAATCTACATATCAGGGAGAAAATATTGTTGGAAAAGGAGAAATAGCTTTTTCAAGCCATTTCTTTTTTTTAACAGTGTTCTCTTAAACATAGACTCACAGTGATGTAGAATCCCAGGTTTGAAATGGGTTAACCCATTTCTACACAGTTAAATTTAAGGCAGGTCCAAATTTTATGAAGTTGCAGACGAAAATTTTCAAATTATTAGAAATTTTAAAATCTTTGTCCCTCTGAGTAGAAATCAAATGCAGAAAATGCTGGTACCAATCAATTTCTTCATTTTTTACATTATTTTCTACAACTTATTACTTGAATTGGTTAAAAAAGAGGGATTGTATGGGAATGTGTTAATATTACATTCTGTTTGGAAAGAGATTTCAGGATTAAAAAAGGAGGTGTTTGCATACCTCTAGAGTTTTAACAAAGACATTGTTGACGCATGACAGGCATCAATCATCACAATAGCTCACCATGAGGATGAGCATGTTGCGCTCTGGTGAGCTAAAAACTATATACCCCATCTCATTGTAGCTAGTCATAAAAGAGATGTTTGATAGAGCAATATATTTGACACGGTCATTTGACTCCACACAAAGATGCTTTCTGACACTCTGAAGAAATACAATTATGGAAAACTTTGTGGGAAAAGGAGCAATTACTTGTGACGAGCATTATTTCATTTTCTCAATGTTTTCTATCCTATTTTGCACTTATCTTTCAATTCAACGTAATTTGAAATGACGTCTTCAACTTCTCTCAGTTTGTATCAGTCTAAAATTTTGTGTGGTAACGGGTTAAAAGAGAAAATTATTTATTTATGTAGATAATGAGAATTGAACACTTGCAGCTGTCAATCAAAGACTTGAACGACAAATCAAATCATTCATTAAGACAAAAACTGAACGCTTGTCCCCATTTAACCCTTTCTTGTTTCATGAAATTTTAGACTGGTCCAATTCGAAGAAGGTTGTAGAGGACAGTGAAAAATGCATGCAATTTGAAATCTGACCATCCTATGTGGTAGAAAATATTGTGGAAAAAAGGGGAAATTGCTTGTTACAAGCAATTTCTCTTTTTTCCACAATGTTTTCTCAAGTACGAGATCACAGTGACGTAAAAACCCGGGTTTGTCCGGGAAAGGGCTTAGCTATATTATCCTGTCAACTGATAACAGTACAGATATATTCAGATGTTCAATGGTTAAATGTTGCAATTAGACATGCGATGGCATCCATTAAACAACCATAATTGAAATCTCAAATATGATGGATAGTTATCTTCTTGTACATCATACAAGCACAACAACTGAGGAAAGTCAAAATTGTAACCTTAAGGAATTATGTTTAAGATACCATTTACCTTAAATTGAACTAGAATTAATTATAAGGATATTCCTGGTGGCCATAAAGAATTTCCAATTATGAGAGTATTCGACACAAAATTTTGCTCTCTATAGAGATAAACTGTATACCATGAATAATACCCATTTTCAATGATATTGCTTGTTATGTCACTATATTCACTAGGGACATTCAAAATAACTTTGTTTTTTAATTGGGTATAGCACTAATTTCAGTAGAATTTCAGACATTTCTGGATAAACCAATCAGAACACCTGCATAGGTGAGTGACAGGTCAAACTAAAATAGAATTATTTAATATCAGATTATGGATTTACACAGAAACCAAATAGATAACCTAAGTAACATTGAACTATTACAATGATACATAATAAACCATAATGGTTTAACAGAATTAGAACAGCTTTTGGGGAATAGACTTCGGTCAAATACTCTTAGGAATGGGGGTTTGTCGCCCAGAAGCAAAATTCTTATTGCACTTCGGTACTATGCAAGTGGAGTAATACAATTAAATGATGCAGATATCCACTTTGTAAATCAATCCGTTGTCTCTAGAGCAATATCACAAGTTGCAGAGGTCTTAACTTCTCAAGACATCTTATCACAATTCATAAGATTTCCTAACAGACAACAGGAGATGGATAGGATAAAAGAAGGCTTTAGAGGGATTGCCCAGTTTCCTCATGTTGTTGGGCCATCATTCCATAAATACACAGGTAGATTTGCTTCCATACTTAGAACAAGCGTGCCATTGGCTCTGAACAAATGCCCCATATAGCTCAAATGACAATTTTAAATCCAAGGTGAGACTATATCATGCATATGTTGGAGTTATGACACATAAAGTTGGTTTTTAAAACTTTGAGCTATAAATGAAGCCTTTACAATGTAAACAATTTTTTTCAGAGCATTGACACAGTTACCTAGTGTTTTAGTACAATTGAGCCATACTTGACCTTGACGCACACACTCTGCAAGATGACAAAATTCTGGAGTAGCCAATTTGGAATAATCTGCGGACATCAATTAATTGTGATAAAAAAAACCCTCTTTTTTTGGATAGAAAATATTCAGGATAATGAATTAATTGTAACATGCATTTTTTTCATTTCCCACATAATTTTGTATAAGTCAATTATACTTCTGCCATTTCACAGATTGTGTTTGATGACCAGGATCACATAAAAGATCTTGTTACAAGGTGACCTGGATCAACCCTTGATAGCAGGATATTACGAAACAGTGGATTATTCCAATTTTTTGAAGATGGCCATTGCCTAGGACAACATTCCTTTTTAGAGATAGTGGGTATCCTTGTAAGAAATGACTGTTAACACCATACTTAAACCCACAAGCTTCTTACAATGGGTGATTATAGAAACCTAACAATTCTCTTACAATAGGTGATTATAGAAACTTTACAATTATATTATTTGAATATGAGTTTATTCATTACGTAGATGTCATTGTGTTTTTTAAAAAAATTGACGCATGTCCCTTATGAAAAGCTTAAAAAAATTGTATCAGCATTATGTGTACTTCTTTAGATAATACTGGCTGATATTTTCATGTAGGCCATTCATTGTTTTCAAATGAAATTTATCATTAAACATTACATAGTTATCTAAATGCCGTTATCATTTTTAGAGCTCACAAGATAACCAGGGCAAAAGTTGAGAGGGACATTCGACAATTGAAGAGAAGATGGGGTATACTCCATGGTGAAGTCAGGCTTAAACCAGAAAAGGTTTGCAAGTAAGAATTCAATTGATTTTAATCATCAACATTAGATAATCGAATCTTTAGATTCCCCCCCCCCCAAAAAAAAAACCATTTTATTTTTCTTAAAGGTATTATTCCACGTTGAACATATTAATGTTGAAATGTAATAGGGATATGGGAATGTAATATAATGCAATAGAATAACACCATCAATGAATAAATGTAATTTCTTGACCCTTTTGAAACATTAGACTGGTTCAAATCCAAAAACATTGTAGATGACAATGAAGATTGGTTGCAATTTGAAAATAAAATCATCCTATGTGGTAGAATATATTGCGATAAAGGGAGAATTTGCTTGTTAGGAGCAAATTCCTATTTTTCCTCAATGTTTTCTCAAATATACAATCAAAGTGACATTAAATCCTGAGTATGTACAGGACAGGGTTAAATGCTAAACAGAGATTGCAATTTACATTCAAGTTTCCATCAATGTGCATTGATATTGAAAAGCATGCTTTATACTATTTTCAGGATCATAATTGCTTGTGCAAAAACAGAAATATCCCGACAATAGATGTCATTGGTGCTGGTCAAAACAACGAACCAAACAACATTTACAATGGACCACAGAATGGCTTAAATTATAGGGATTTTATAGCAATTACTTTTTTCTACACAAATTGTAACATATGTATAATAAGAAATCAATTTCATTTTCAATCTTTTGTCATGTCAATTCATAAGTGATCGAAACAGACGAATCATATCAAGGGATCTCCAATGGAATCTGGGCTTGAGGAGTTCAGTTCTTTGTTCCAGGCAGAACTATGGAACCTCATGTCTCATTGACTTGAAACTTAGCAGTTCTGTTCATTGCAAAATTATTGAGAGCAATGCATAAGAATGAAAACTATTACCACTATCATTTGAGTTATTGCCTACCGATGTTAACAGACGTGAATTTTGTCTGTAACATATCTCTGATAGTACTTTATATATGATCATGAAATTTTAGGAGTGAATAGATTTTATAAAAGGGAAGTACAGTGCTCAAAATCCATAACTGTTCCATCCTTATATTTTTGAGTTATTGCCCTTTGATGATTTTCAGATTTGAATTTTGTCGGGAACATATCTATGAAACTTTTGTAGGTATAATGACGAGATTTCACGATCACAATAACATGCACATAGCCGTAAGTTATCAGTTGCTACCATAAGTTAATATTCAGACTTTTATTTGAAATATCAACCCCTACTTAACATCAAGCAATCTTTCCTGTTTAGAAAAGCTTTGATAACAGAAATCATTTGGCAAACCTTGTCTAGCATAGAAACTTAATAACATTTACACGAAGATCAACCTATCTCATAGGAGGCAAGATATGGCTTTAAATCTAACAACTATATTTCATTTAATTTTCTTTTGTAATATTCAATTTGAAGGATGAGTTTTTGTCTTTTCAGTTCCTCTGTAGAAAAGTGGCTGTAATTCTGATAATTACAAAAACACGTATTTGTTTTTCTGAAAAGATAAAATTATACAATTATATGATACATACATAAATCAATTTGAAACTGGAGGCATAAAGTGCCTATAGCCTTTTACTTGCCTTTACCCTTTCCTGTTTTATGAAATTTCAGACTGGTCCAATTTGGAAGAGCCCCCAGACGGCGGGGGGATAGAAATCGCTGGATGTCGTCCTGTAGAGTGGTAAGACCCCACCGAATGGGCCCGCCTGTTTGCCGTGGCTGGAGACTCATAAAGCCGGAAAAGAGGGTCCTGGTAGTTGAGAGAAGCCCAGGGATCTCCATCTTCTCAACACGCTGCTTTGGCCGCGGCTTCGTTAAACGGGAGCCTGGATGGGCCCGGTCTAGGCAATCGGCTGGTCGTTTTAGACTAGGGCATTGACAACTGTTGTTTTATAACCATTGGCTATCAATCCATTGTTGTTTTGTGTTCTGGCACAAGTCCTTTCACTTTGTTAAATCACATTTGATAGCATTCCATCTGGTATGTCACGTATTGTACCCTTCTGAAGTACAAATTAGTTTTTGCGCTTGTCATATCTTGTTGTATTGTAATGGTATTTTATCTCGAGTCTATATAGGCTTATGGGCTAATTGGGTTATTATGGGTTTTGGGTCGGGTGTAGATCAGCATGGCGTAAAACTTGCCTAGGGAAGTGACCATGTTCTTCTGTGTCGGGCCTTTGACCTTGTCTTGCCTGAGTATATCATCTGGGTAGTTTTGGCATAGAGAGCTGGATCGCCGTTCCTGTTTTGCCCCCTTGTAGGACTCCATGGAGGGTGGGGCCCTCAGATGACGAAATGAAAAAACAACAACCATGGCTTCCCAACAAAAACGAATATATGCTCAAATGGACTCCGACTAAGAATCAAGAAAAATTCAAGCCCCTTTTCTTAGGTTTTTGTTGATAGAATCAACCATCCCTGAAAGGCCCGTTACAAATTTGTCACCTTTTGTAATCGATAAATGTATTAAGTCTTTGGCTGGTGAAACTAAATCAATAAAAAAGATGAAAAATGGTGCCCTACTAATTGAAGTTGATAAGACAATTCATTCAGAGAATCTCTTAAAAATTAAAACCGTTTCGACATCCTAGTAAAATGTTACGAGTGAACCACACTGAATACCTTTAAAGGAATAATCCGCTGCCATGACCTTCAAGGGCTCTCAGAGAAAGAAATTGTCACCGAGCTTAAATCTCAGAATGTTACCGACGCAAGAAGGATATCTGTTTTAAGGGTGGGGAAAAAGTCCAAACTAACACAAATATATGGACATTCGATACCGCCATACGACCTAAATCAATTAGAATTGGTTATTTAAAAGTAAACGTTGATATATATATATTCCAAACCCTCTCCAGTGTTATTGCTGCTTTTAATTTCGCCACCATGAGAAAAAATGCAAGAATGAAGCCCGTTGCCGACGTTGTGGTGGCCTTGAGGAATCTCATGATGTCGATGAATGAGAATCTCATCCGGAATGTATTTATTGCGGCGAAGGACATATTGCAACCTCCCGCAAGTGTTCGCACTGGAAGAAGGAAAAGGAAATAGTTACCGTAAAATGCAGAGAAGGTCTATCATATTTTGAAGCAAAAGTGGTTGAAAATAGAACAAATCTTACCAGTTCGTATGCTAATGCGGCAAGGCAAAATCAAATACGGCAGCAGACAAAGGAGAAACTGAATGTCAAAATTGTAAGGAAATGTTCGCAAAATTATGTTTAGTCTTCCCTGAAAAGAAGGAAGAACTTGAAAAATTATTCTCTTCAAAATAAGCTCACCTCCCTTGACTTCGAACTCGACAAGTAATAATACCTCCATTGCACCAAAATCCGGAAACTTAAAAACCAGCAAAGCACCAGAGACTCATCCATTACCCGAAAATCTGAACAAAAAGGAAAGCCAGTCTAAGGCCATTTGTAGTAGTTTTAATAGCCAAGGTTCAAATGAATTTGTCCAACCTCCTAAGAGGCGGACCAAATCTCCAAGGGCGACGACCTCAAATCGTCAACCAAAAGGATCTGAAGATCCAATAAAACGATTCAACCGTTACCATGGTCTTCAAGAAGACATGGTTACGGATGACCCTGATGATGCGGAATCCGATTCAAAAGATAATTAGCAGGGCAAAGGTGTAATAGATCTTTCACACAAAGAAATAAATTTCATACTTCCAATACTCAGCGGTATATTTATCCCCTTAATATTTAACATGGCGAACAATATTATCCAATGGAATTGTCGCAGCAAAAAAGCAAACTTTGACGAATTGAATCTATTAATTTCTAGTGGAAACATGGCGAACAATATTATCCAATGGAATTGTCGCAGCAAAAAAGCAAACTTTGACGAATTGAATCTATTAATTTCTAGTGGAAAGCCAGTTGCAATTTGTTTGCAAGAAACTTTTTTAAAAGATACGGATAAATTCTCTTTGAAGTATCATTCTTGCTACTTTAAGAACTCTGAAGGACAAGGTAAAGCTTCGGGCGGTGTAGGAATTATTGTAAATAACAATGTTCCTCACAGTGTCGTTAAGGTTAATACTACTTTACAAGCTGTGGCAGTTAATTTATCTCTAAATAAAACAACTACAATTTGTTCAATCTATCTTCCTCCTAGTCTTCTTGTAGATAGGAAGAAACTAGACGACCTTGTTGATCAATTTCCAAAGCCTTTTATACATATTGGAGATTTTATTTCTCACCATACGCAATGGGGTTGTAAAGACACAGATGACAAAGGCCGTAGTATTGAGAGTTTACTAACAAGACATGATCTTGTTTTATTAAACAATTAATCATATACCTAGCACCATCCTGCCACTAGATCATATTCGTCATTAGACTTGACTATTTGCAGTCCAGGCATCTTTCCAGATTTTACATGGAAAGTTGATACCGATCTTCATGGAAGTTACCACTTTCCTATTCATGTGTCAGAAATAGGACCATCAGTACAGGAACGCCCTAGGCGATGGAAACTCCATAAAGCTAATTGGGATCTTTTTAAAAACCTCTTGCGAACAGTCTATTACACCTGAAGCTTTCGATGACTGCGACAACTCTGCCGAGCTTTTTACATCCTTACTATATTCAGCTGCAGAAAAAGCCATTCCTCGAACATCGCCTGATCCTAAAAGCCCAAGAAAGCCATGGTTTAATGAAATTTGCAAAATGGCTATAGCTGAGCGAAAATCGGCTCTTAGATCATTTGATTTAAGACCTACAAAAGAAAACCTGTATAAGTTCAAGATAGCACGTGCGAAAGCACGTCGAACTATTAAGCAAAGTAAGCATTCGTCTTGGAGACAGTATGTATCTAGACTGAATTCTAGATGATCTGTCAAAAAGACATGGGACATGGTACGAAAAATCAGTGGGAAGAATGTATTTCAAAGTGTTGGTCATCTTAAAACCGACAACAATAGTACCGTTTCTCAAAGAATGACATCGCTAATACCTTGGCAGATACTTTTGCCAAGTAGTCATCTTCTTCCAATTACTCGCCAAACTTTCAAAATTTTCAGGGCGAAAAGAAAAAGTCAAAACTGAACTTTAGTTCGAAGAATCTAGAACATTACGACATAGACTTTTCTGTAAAAGAGTTGAAGAAAGCTTTAAAGAAGTGTCATGACACTGCTGTCGGATCTGATAATATCCATTATCAGTTCCTTAAACGATTACATCTCGCTCCCTACATTGTTTACTTGAAATTTATAATCAGGTTTGGAAAACGGGAATTATTCCAGCCTCTTGGCGGGAAGCTATTGCGATTCCTATACCTAAACCAAATAAAGATTCAACAGACCCTTCAAACTATCGCCCTATAGCCTTAACAAGTTGTATTTGCAAAACCATGGAAAGAATGGTAAATGACCGTCTTGTTTGGTTTTTAGAAAAAAATAGTCTGATTACGTAAGTCCAGAGTTCAATTTCTTAGGGCTTCTCTTTCACTCTAAACTCTTGAGTAATAAGTGCCAAAAAGATCTAAATCTTTTACTTGTTGCGTCCGATATGGACTGGGGAGCCGATAAAAAAGTTCTATTGCGACTTTACAGGTCGCTTGTCAGATCTACGTTAGACTATGGCTGTGCTGTTTACGGCTCAGCGCGCCCTTCATGTCTTCGCAAACTTGATTCTATTCATAATCAAGGCTTGCGCTTAGTGTTAGGCGCTTTAAGAACATCACCAGTAAAAAGTCTGTACACTGAACCCAATGAACCATCTTTAAATTTACGTCGAAAGAAACTCTCCATGCAGTATTATCTAGAGTTAAAGTCTAATCCTGGAAACCCGACTTACAAAGTTGTATTTGAACCTAAGTACAGGGAGGAATTTGAAAAGAAAGCAAAAGCTATTCCACCTTTTAGTTTACGTTGTGAAGCAGGTGTTAACTCTCTAGATTTCGATCTAGAAGATGTTGCCGAATATACAGTTTCCGATGTTCCTTTATGGACATGCAAAAGTCCCACTAATCTTTATGACCTGGCTTCAAGCAAAAAGGGTACTACAGACCCTGTTGTCTTTAAAACAAAATTTTTAGAGATTAAAGAAAGGTACATATTGCATGAAGAGATTTATACAGATGGTTCGAAGGACGGAGAGAAAGTTGCTTCAGCTACTGTTCTAGATGGCGAAAAATATCAGTATCGTCTAGCAAACAACTCCTCCGTATTTTCAGCAGAACTTAAGGCGATTGATCTTGCGCTCGATCACATGATCGAAGATGGTTATTGGCGCTATATACTGGTTCAATGTCGAGTATGCAAGCGCTTGAACACGAGAAAACAGACAATCCTCTTATAGATAAATTACTGAATAAGATTTAAAGTCTTGATAGTGATGTTGATCTTGTTTTCTGTTGGCTCCCTAGCCACATTGGTATAAGTGGTAATGAGGCAGATAAGGCTGCCAAGGAGGCATTATCACTAGACATTTTACCATTCGATGTTCCTTTTAGTGATTTTAAACCTTTAATACATCATTTTGTTCAGGATGTTTTGCAGAAATGTTGGGACGATCCCGCAAACCAAGATAATAAACTTTATTCTATTAAACGAGATCTTGGTGAACGGCTACCCGGTTATAGAACAACTAAAGTAACAGTAAAACGATTTTCTAGATTTTTACCGTTCACATAAATACCTGTTGTAATTTTCTAGTTTTAGTATTGTTACTGATTGACTTAATTTTATCTGTTTAAATTCATGAATTCCTGTTATTGTTTATCATAATTTTTAACTTGTTTTCAATATTTAGTTTAGAACCCAACATGACCCTAGATGTCGACGGGCCATAAAAATCATTCATTCATTTCAATTTGAAAGAGGTTGCAGACAATGAAAAATGCATGCAATTTGAAATCTGTCCATCCTATGTGGTAGAAAATATTGTGGGAAAAGGAGAAATTGCTTGTTACCAGCAATTTCTCCTTTTTCCACGATGTTTTCCCAAGTATAAGATCACAGTGAAGTAAAATCCCGGGTTTGTCCGGGAAAGGGTTAATAGATTTATTCAGATAGTCCTGTTTACATAATTTATTATAATATGAAATATCTTTGTTATATCATGTTAATGTTGCTAGTAATCAAAATGATTGAATTAAATACAGAGAAATTTCATAACTTTTCATTATTTTACAAGTGTTCTTTTACTGATAAGGAAAACTTATTTTCATTTCTGCATTGAATACTATACTTGGAAATTATACCCAATAAATGAATGACAAGATTGCCGTCGTATCAAAAATAATTTAAAGAGTAGTTCAGGATCACTTTAGTTTCATAGTCCATAGCTATGAGAATCTCAAATTAAGTAATTTTTCACTGGATGTTTTCAAACCAAATCAGAGGATTGAAAACATTAGCGTTTACAAATGAAATTATTAATGTTTATAATAAAATCATTTTTTTTCATGATAAATTATGATTTCTCGTCGAATGGTCATTGATAATCTCTACAGACAAGCCAATAAAAATAATCATATCCGTTACCATATACTTGGTTGCTTCCCTTATTCAAGCACCACATATTGGCAGGACCACATATACTAAGTATGTTATAATGTAGCAATGTACTTATCATTCAGAATGTGTTACTTAAAATGCTTGATATCTAAAGGCCCTTGATCACCTATATCACTCCACAGGCCTAAATGTACTGATTAAGCAAATAGCCTTTTCAAGTATTCAATATAAAATGAATAGTTCTTGAGAATTGACCCACTAAAATTTTGGAAATAGTTCTTGAGTATTTTGTAATAGCACGACTTAAGAATCATTTCATTGAAGTGTTTTTTCTTTGTAATTGAGAACGGACAGAAGGACCCAGGACGATGACCAATCTAAATAACTCACCCAAATCACTTGATGTTCAGGTGAGCTAAAGACACAAAACTTTAGAATCTCACAATGAAACAGACAAATGTCCTTCATAACTTACTTTCCACTATCAAAATTCAGCATACCAAGAACATCATCTTCATCAATGCTAGCCATATTGTCACTGTTATCACTGAAAAAAGTATATAAACAACACTAGCATAAATAATCATTCCTTCAGTATTTAACCCATTCGCACATAGAGACACCTTTTGACACCCCTCAAGAAAAGCAATTGGAACAATTTTGTGAAAAATTAAGAAATAGTTTGTAACAAGCAATACTGCTGCAAACTATAGATAACTACAATTATACTCATGGTTCTAGTTTCATGGTTGTAGGTCAATATAATCTTCACTATATCCTTGACATTTTTTTAGCACATTTGTGTACCCACAAGCATAGCAAAATCTTTGTATTCATAAAACAAACTAAAAGTCTGATTGTACTGATTAGGCAAATGCATTTTTTGTGTTTTCATGATTCATATTCACCACATGTTGCAAATAAATATTTTCAATGAAATTTTTTAATACGTCAACCTTTTCATTTTTTTTACAAGAATCAAATCATTTACAAAGTCAGATGAAAAGGTGTTCACAATTTAACCACTACATGTACAAACCCGGGTTTTTACCTTGCTGTGATTTTATACTTTAGAAAACATTGTAGGAAAAGGAGAAATTGCTTGAAGCAGGCAATTTCTCCTTTTCCCACATTATTTTCTACCATAAAGGATGGTTTAATTTCGAATTGGAGTGTTCATTGTTATCTGCAACGGCTTTCAATTTGGACCATTCTAAAATTTCAAGAAACAGGAAAGGGCTAAAGACAACAAGAGGACCATGATGGTCCTAGATCGCTCACCTGAACTGACTGCTGTCAAAAAAATGCAGCTAGAGACAAATAACTATAACCAGTTTCATGAAGATTGAGGCAAAACTCTGACTTCTATATTGTAAACAAAGAAATTGTCATTTTTTTCCCTTTTCCTTTGTTATCCTATAGAACCGTCCCATAATCTATAAAGTTCATCTTTGTGACCTAACAAGTATTCTGTACAAGTTTCATGAAGATTGAGCCAAAATGATGACCTCTAGAGCATTAACAAAGAAATTGTTTTTAAGGCCCCTCTTCCTGTGTTTTCCAATAGAACCTTTCCATAATCAATAGGGTTCATCCTTATGACCTAACAATTATTCTGACCAAGTTACATGAAGACTGTGCCAAAATTGTGGCCTCTAGAGTGTAAACAAAGAAATTTTCATTGAGGCCCCTTTTCCTGTGTTTTCCAATATAATCCTCCAATAATCGACATGGTTCATCCTCATGATATAACAATTATTCTGAAAAAGTTTGAAGATTGGGTTAAAGTTGTGGCCTGTAGAGTGTAAAGAAAGAAATTGACATTAAGGCCCCTTTTCCTGTGTTTTCGGAAAAAATCCTTCTAATAATCAATATGGTTCATCTGTATGACCTAATAATTATTCAGGCCAAGTTTCATGAAGATAGAGCCATATTTGTGGCCTCTAGACTGTTAACAAAGAAATTTTCATTAAGGCCCCTTTTCCTGTGTTATCAAATAGAACCCTCCCATATTCAATAGGGTTCATCCTCATAGCGTAACAATTATTCTGACCAAGTTTCATGAAGATTGGGTCGAAATTGTGGCCTCTAGAGTGTAAACATTTCAATTGTTGACGCCACCCGACGCATGACGAACATTCAATGATCACAAAAGCTCACCATAATTATCCCTACCCATTAAAGCCATATTTTTTATCTTATGAAATGTGTTTGAAAGAATCTGATAAAGGGTCACCAAATGATCGTTCCTGTAAAATTTGGTTTAAATCCATCCACTGTATCTGAAAGGAAGATTTTTAAAGGTTTCACCATATCTTGGAATTAGCTCCACTCAATAAAGCTGTGCTTTTAATCAGACCAAATTTCTTCAAAGGAATCTGGTACAGGGTCACCAAAGGAACTGTGAAATTTGGTTGAATGTTGTTCAATAATTTCTGAGGAGAAGATTTTTTTTAGAGTAAAAGTCTACAGACGGAGAGAGACACACACTGGACACAGCGCCATGACAATAGCTTGACAGCTTACAGCCAGTCCAGGTACAAAAGAAAATGGATCATCTGAAAAAATCAAATGGCACCAAGTCTGTGGCATCACCTCTGTTTTTTCTAAAAAAGCCATCATGTTATTGCCAAATATGAAAGAAAATATTTCATTAACAAGAGCTTTGCCCACAGGACACAGATGCCCCCAACGGGAGCTATGATAATTACAAAGGGCAAAAACTTCAAAATAATGCAAGCAAGAGTTGTGGATCTTGTGCACTGCACTTCTACTCAATGACGTCTATCCACCTATGAAGTTTCAAGTTGATAGCTATTATACTTTCAGAGATATGCCCCGGACAAAATGTAAGTCTTTAAAATAGCAAACGGCAATAACTCCAAAATGATGCAAGCAAGAGTTGTGGTTCTTGTGCACTGCACTTCTCCTGAATGAGGTCTATCCACCTGTGAAGTTTCAAGTTGATAGCTATTATACTTTCAAAGATATGCCTCGAACAAAATGTAAAGCTTTAAAATAACAAACGGCAATAACCCAAAAAATATGCAAGCAAGAGTTGTGGTTCTTGTGCACTGCATTTCTCCTAAATGAGGTCTATCCACCTGTGAAGTTTCAAGTTGATAGCTATTACACTTTCAGAAATATGCTCCGGACAAAATGTAAGTCTTTGAAATAACAAAGGACAATAACTCCAAAATTATGCAAGCAAGAGTTGTGGTCTTTGTGCACTGCACTTCTCCTCAATGAGGTCTATCCACCTGTGAAGTTTCAAGTTGATAGCTATTACCTTTTTCAGAGATATGCCCCGGACGAAATGTAAGTCCTTAAAAAAACAAAGGGCAATAACCAAAAAATTATGCAAGCAAGAGTTGTGGTTCTTGTGCACTGCACTTCTCCCCGATGAGGTCTATCGATCTATGAAGTTTCAAGTTGATAGCTACTTTACTTTCAGAGATATGCTCCGGACAAAATGTAAGTCTTTAAAATAACAAAGGGAAATAACTCCAAAATTATGCTAGCAAGAGTTGTGGTTCTTAAGCACTGCACTTCTCCTCGATGAGGTCTATCCACCTGTGAAGTTTCAAGTTGATAGCTAGCCGCCGTCATAGCGCACTTGGTAGCGCGTCGGACTGTCAATCTAGAGGTCCCGGGTTCGATCCTCGACGGCGGCACTCTTCCTTTCCGACTATTTGTCTCTCACCAATGGGTCGATAATCGTAGACCTATGTGGGATAACAGCTTGAGGCTAGGAAAGGATGTTATGGTAGTACTGGTGTGAGAAATACCAGGAATCCATTGTTAGGTGCTCCAGCCGCCGCGATATGACTGAAAGATTGTAAAAAGCGGCGTAAAACCCCATTCAAACAAAACAAACAAACAAATCAAGTTGATAGCTACTATACTTTCAGAGATATGCCCCGGACTAAATGCAAGTCCTTAAAATAACAAACGCAATAACTCCAAAATTATGCAAGCAAGAGTTGAGGTTCTTGTGCACTGCACTTCTCCTCAATGAGGTCTATCCACCTGTGAAGTTTCAAGTTGATAGCTATTATACTTTTAGAGATATGCCCCGGACAAAATATAAGTCTTTAAAATAGCAAACGGCAATAACTCCAAAATTATGCAAGCAAGAGTTGTGGTTCTTGTGCACTGCACTTCTCCCCAATGAGGTCTTTCCACCTATGAAGTTTCAAGTTGATAGCTATTATACTTTCAGAGATATGCCCCGGACAATTTCGGGACTGACGGAAGTACGGACGGACGAACAAAGGCAAATCTATATGCCCCCCACACACACATTAGGTGGTGGGGCATAAAAATGTTAAAATGACAACACTTGCCTCTGCTGCATGTCCTTCAACTGGTTGAAGGTGGTGTCAAGTACAGAGCTACAGGAGCCTTGTACAGACACGGATTAATTTCCAATAACATTCATAACCGTGTCTGTTAAATACTCCAACTTGCATTTAGAGTTACCACCACCTATGATATTATAATTATATAGTCTTGAAATGATTCACAATTAATAATCTTACCTTTCAAGATGAAATCGTTGCAGAATTGTATCAAATGATGACATTCAACCCATTTCCACACAACTATATTTTAGACCAGTCTAAATTGAAAGAAGATGCAGACGACATTTTACAGCTTCTGAAAATCTAGAATAAATTTTCACTTTTTCGGTTTAAAACTTTGTTCAAGCAATTTCTTCATTAAACACTACTTTCTCTGTTGTTTGTCTTGATAGTGTCATTGTGTGGGAATAGGTTAAGTAGAATGGCTACCCCGACTCAACTTGACTCAAGCATGCAAATATTTGACCCGTTTTTCTAATACTGACCTTGACATGTATATAGCTTTCAAAAATCAATTCCACCTATGAGAACTCAAGTACTATACCTGTTTCTTATTTACAAATCTATACACAAATATTTTGTTAATGCTACCAAAAAGGCCTTGACAGTCACATTTGACATTGAACTTTCACCTACACAGCCGCCGTCATAGCGCAGTTGGTAGCGCGTCGGACTGTCAATCTAGAGCTCCCGGGTTCGATCCCCGACGGCGGCACTCATCCTTTCCGACTATTTGTCTCTCACCAATGGGTCGATAATCGTAAACCTATGTGAGATAGCAGCTACAGGCTAGGAAGAGATGTATTGGTAGTACTGGTGAGAGAAATACCAGGATTCCATTGTTAGGTGTCTAGCCGCCGCGATATAGCTGAAAGATTGTTGGAAGCGGCGTAAAACCCCATTCAAACAAACAAAAACTTTCACCTACCATAATAAATGTCCAAATTGATACATCTAATCATGGAAGAGAAAGACTATAGGTGAAATAGGGTTGAAATGATCTAGCCATAAATCAAGGCAATTTCTTCAGGGAAAATTTCAAATCTTCTGCCTTGACCTAGTCATTGAACCAACCTAAATACATATTTCAACTGGCACATCTACTCATGATGAAGAAATATTGTACAAACCTCTTCATAAATATTACTGCAAATAATGGCCTTGACAGAGGTCTGTGAAATCAGGCACTTACTACGGGATGACATGATGGTCATAAAGGCATGTGCAAAGTTTCTGAGCAATAACATTAGAAACAGGGATATTAGACTGACATGTAACATGTGAAACGTTAACAAAATCATTACACTGACACCAACACCACAGTGACTAAAGGAAAAGTCCTCTGTTCTTCTGATGGAGAATGTGATGATTATTCAAAATAGAAAATATGACAAACTATGCATACATAAAAAGACAGAAATTTATAAACATGGCCTTGCAGAAGACTATTTGCTCATTAACTATGGATCTAATTTTATTCCCGCTATTGTAAGTTAATGTCCTGAAAGAGGTTCAAGTATTATTCCTTTAAAGTTATCAGTTAACCCATATATGCATATTAAATGGACAGTGTTGGTCAACATCATCTCGGACATGGTATCTGAAACTGCAATCCTAGCCTGCAATAAGTGCTTTCAATTATAGTATAAAAACGAATGATAAAAACTATGAAACACAAAGTTTGTTAAATTACGCAAGGAACCTATTTGATTACATGTGTCAAGAGTCCATAATTTGTAAATGTGGGTTTATTTTTGTTGTTAATGTTATAGGGTTCACTTATACTCGTAGTTTCCAAAAGTTCTACTCAGTTACTGTTTGTTACTTGTTATTGCTAAATTGACTTCAATTTTGAACTTTCTTTTGGTAACTAATTGTGTCTTCAAATGACCGCTATTTACTACAGTTACTATTTGAGCTGTAACATGAGAAAACCGGATTTTTGCGTATGCGAAAACAAAGGCGCAGATCAGCTGCGCGGTAACTGTGAATCTGCTCAGCGCCTTTGTTTTCTCTACATGAATGTACGACAATCCTTCTACTTCCCAAATACGAAATTAAGGTCTGAGGTCGCGGCTCATTTGTTCTAGATATATACTTAGATACTGAGGTCATAAGAAATTATTGTTGGACCTAATATTGGCCTTACAAGACCGACCCACTGGCGATAAAAGCTGTCCCATCAATATTTTGCTGGTACACCCTATACAGTTAAATGTTTCATTTTAATACTGTTCAATTTCAGACCATTTTTGTTCAACATTATTAATTGTGCTCTTTGTAGCTAAGCATTTGTTTGTCTTTGAGTGTTTTTGTTATCTTTTACATAAAACATCTCCTGTGTGATTAAAATGTATTATGAATGTTCAGATTAGTCTATTTTAGCACAGTTACATGGTATTTATGGCCAGGACTTATTTAAATAGTTAATGGTTATAAAATTGTCTTCAACTGCGATGGCTTGTTTCACAGATCTAAAAAACTATTGTGATATTTGTGGAAATAAAAACTACAAGCTTTACATAAACTCTTGTTGTTCTTTTAATTTGCACGTGACAAAATGTTGTTTATTTATAAAGTTTTTATTTGAATTTGTGTACATAAATTTATACAATGGTTTCAACAATTTTTGAGGTCACTGAATGGCCGATGGTTAATTACTTTCGAGAGACGAGGAAGAACCGTTGGTCTCTGGTCGACACCCCATTCAATATCATCCCAACGGACATTGAAAGGAAACTTCCTGTCCCTGACGTTGTCATGGCAGGCTACAGGGTGTATTACATCTTTCAGGTGTGTAGGTCAACTATATTGAAAGCTCTAATGTAATCTGTTGAGTTGGTCTTCGACAATCATGCAACGTTGTTTTATCTGCAATGAAGTAGACCTGTAGTTTTATGTGTTCCCTTTTAAAGGAAATCAGTGGCATTTGATCTGGGTCTGGTCTGCTTACTTAGGTATCTTTATACCAGTTTCGAGCTTTCAATGGGTTAATGGGGCCCCTTGTTTACCCCTCTTATTTTAAGAATCATACTGTAAGGAAAAAAACTGAACATAGGCTTTACCTCTGTTTCACATAGTAATTACAGTAATTACTTACAATTAAAGGTAGGTATCGATGTTTTTTTCATGTCACAGATTTGAATTATTTTTGTTTACTCTCGAATACTATTTGAATACAATATGCTCAAAAGAAGTTTTGCTAAAATCAGAGGTCGCTTATCAGAAAAAAGCAGGGTATTTCCTTAATAGCCTACGTAGGCTATTAATCTATTTTTAGATTAATCCGAGACAGTTGCGAAGATTATATGTTCATTCACGTGGTGCGAATAACCGTTGGAACCCTAAATTTAGTTTAAATTACATCACACAAATGTCATCGTTACGTCATTAGGAGTTATGTTCGCTAGCCGGTCTTTAATTCTGTAAAGATAAGTCCAAAACTGTCTAAGTGTTATTACGAATACATACACTTACCGTAGTTTTGCGCTTACCCTTTCATATGACCTGAATTAGGACGTTGGCTGTTTCGCTAGTAAATTTGTTTACCCTCTGTTGACTGGGTCATCTGCAAATGAGGCCATTCGATGTCGTCAGCCGAATTCCGTTATATCTAAAAATAACCTGGAATTTCGCTGAGCCTTTCCTATATAACCACAAAAAGCCACTTTGTGCCTATTAGATTACCACCAAGACGATACCTGACTCAACTTAAAGTATTAAATGTTCGTTTGATTGTATTTTTCGGCACTTGATAATTTTTTCTTATCTAGGTTTCAGAAACATCGATACCTCCCTTTAAGGCATTTATTTGCCAATTCACTTATGATTGTCTTAAAAGGTTTACACAATCCTCTACACAATCAATGACATTTGTAAATATTTACATTTACTTTGCATTAGTCTTATTTGATTTAAGTGTCTTTCTCGATGTTCTTCATTTCTCTATGAAAAACATTGAGAAATCACGTGATCTAGGTCGCGCAATTGGGCGGAGCAACGTCACTACCCGCCAGTTACGTTATTTGTTTTATTGACGTTGGTCTCGCATCGCCATGACATTTAGCTGTTACAAAACGACGTTAAGCCACATTAAATTCTTAATATCTGAAAACTAGAGAAGATCTATATATTGGTGACAAAAAAATGATGTCTGAGTAATAATACAAAATGTATAATTAATGTTTTTCATCATCAAGTGAAAGCTAAAAATCTGAATTTCAATACATGTTCTCTTAAGGTGAATTAGGATTTACTTTTTTATATTTGTCTTTTCAGATGGAAGACCTATGATGGACATGTTCTGTTCTGAGCGATGTTTGCCAAGTCGTATTATGTGTTATGGACTTAAAAAGTTGTATAGCAATAAAAGCTGTTCAAGGAACTTAATCTCTTTTATTGCTGTCACAAGTAATTATTCACCTTTATTCTTATGACAGAGTCTGCTTGACACAATAAGAAAAGCAGAAAACTTTATAATGTTCAATAATATAAGACACATAACCTAAATTATGCCACAAATAAATGAAGAGCGAGATAAAGGTAGAACTAGGTCTTTCCCAGAAAGGTAGCCATCAAACGTGAAGTCTAGGTTTGACAACTAAAACAAAAATATTAGCATACTACATGGCTAGGTAGACAGACTAAACAGTAAATGTAAAGACACACAGCAGAACCGCCTTGGATTGCTCAAAAAAGAATTAACTGGAAGGATTTAATGGATCTAACAGGGTCCAAACTTCGCTCTTCGCCTAGACTCTTGATTCAATGCAAGAGTTTGCTCGAGTCCTTGAACGAAGTTCTCCATAGAAGCTTTCTAGCTTGTTTATGAAGCATCAGTTTTACAGAAAATGTGAAGCAGAAACAGGGGCTCAACAGTAACATATGCCAATTCAAAATGTCGGAATTAAAAAAACAAACTAATACATATCCAGAGCTCCCTCCCACTTTTCAGAAGCTTGGAACTCTCTACATGTCATGTAGTTGCAAACTAAATGGCATGCAGGCGTGGTTAAGCTACAGGATTTTGATTCTTGTAAATATTAGTACTTTAACCAGCATCGCTGAAAGTTGTTATCGTTATCTTGTGTCCTTATATATACTGTAAACCCTCCGCTAACAAGAATTTATTAGTTTATTTTTATACGCCCGTCGAAGACGGGACGTATTATGGGATCACCCGTGGTGTCCGGGCGTCCGGTTGTCCGGGCGGTGTCCACTTCTTTGTCCGGAGCATAACTCTGTCACCGTAAGTCCGATTGACTTTAAACTTGGCAGTTATATTCTTCTCATCAATACGGAGTGCAGTGCTCAATAACCATAACTCTACCTGGCCTATTTTTTGAGTTATTGCCCTTTGTTGTTTTACATACTTGAATTTTGTCCGGAGTATATCTCTAAAAGTATTATAGCTAGGATCATGAATCTTCATGGGTGTATAGATCTCACCAAGGGGGAGTGCAGTGCACAAGAACCATAACTCTACCTGGCCTACTTTTTGAGTTATTGCCCTTTGTTGTTTTTCATAATTGAATCTTGTCCGGAGTATATCTCTAAAATTAAAATAGCTAGAATTATGAGATTTCGTGGATGGATAGAGCTTACTTAGAGGGAGTGCAGTGTACAAGAACGATAACTCTACCTAGCCTATTTTTTGAGTTATTGCCCTTTCTTGTTTTTCATAAATGAATCTTGTCCGGAGTATATCTCTAAAAGTATAATAGCTAGAATCATGAAACTTCATGGATGGATAGAGCTCACCAAGTGGGAGTGCAGTGTACAATAACCATAACTCTACCTAGCATATATTTTGAGTTATTGTCCTTTGTTCTTTTTCATACTTTGTTTGACAAAAAATATTCATTCAAAATAATCTCTGTTCTATTCAAACCCCTGTTCATATTAAGCAGTGTGACGGGCGTATCTTGTGACAATTTGGCACATTGTTATACTTACATAAGCTGAAACGATGTCAGTGTAAAATAGCCACCAAGCTACCAAAGCATTGTTGAATGCGACTTTTTATCAGACCTTTAGATGAAATCATAATTGAGACACCATGTAACGATAATAACTTTTGTGTCATCTGTGTAGAATTAACAAGCAAACATATATCTTTAATCTTTTAGCATGCTGACATTTTTACAAACTCTAAGGGCATTCTACAGACATCATTCCAATGTTTTTAATCTTTACAATTCATATCCTGTAGATATAAGCCCTGGCTATGTCTGAGAACTTTAAACAAAGGCAAGTTATTGAGAACGATGATAGGATATAATCAAATTCATTTTTTGCCATGCATTTTGAAAAAAATCTCATAATGTCCATCTTTGGTATATTATTGTATATAAAATGTCACATTTAAAAGCTCATTAAGTAGGATTTACCCTCTTATCTTGTATTTAGAGGAGTTAATTAGACACCATGTAACAGGCGTCACGTCCAATATCAGCATGATAAAGGGGAACTTATTATGGTTTTATATATAAAAAGTTATCTTCTGAATGTTTTTTCTCAAAGTCAAAGGATTTTCCCAAAATATGAGCTATTTTTCCATTGAAACTAAGCAATTTAAAAAACTGATGCCAATGTCCCAACTTTGTCTTCAGTACTGTGGAATCAGTCTATTGTTACCAATGTTGCCTGAATGTTGTCTGACAAGCAAACTTTTTTAAGTAATAACAATCATTTTAATACCAATGAAATCATTCTATTATTTTAATTTCCTATGTTAGAGCAAAATATATAAAATGATAGGTATTTATAGTAAACTGGTTAACCCATTCCGATACAGTGATACCTTTAGACACCCCAAGCTTTGGAAAAAAATGTGAGAAATGAAGAAATTGCTTGTTATAAGCTATTTCTCCATTTTCAACTGTTTTTTTACCAAGAGAGATGAAAAAATACAAAATTTCATTGACTTTAAAATGTCTTCTGAAACTTCATTCAATTTGGGCCAGTCTACACTTTTGACGTCCAGTAATGGGTTAACAAACTACACTTTTTCCTTCCTAAACTTACAAAAAAATTAATGCCCAAATATTGTAATTTGCTCGATACATTCCCAGTGCTCTCAATAAGGACCAATCTCAGGAATTTTTGACTTTCCAAATTTGAACTTCAGGAAGTTTTCACAAAATCAAGGATTTATTTTCACATCCTCGCCCATAACACCCCCCCCCCCCCCTCCATCCCCGCCAAAAAGGTGAGGTGAAAAGAAATACACATAGCCTATAGTACAATCTTTTCCGCCCTCTGGCAAATTATCAGGAAAAGGCTACAATATCACAGCTACATTGAGTGGAGCTAGAGAGAAAAATGTGTTAAAAGAAGAGATTGTTTCTTGAGAAATTTGTTTCTTGAATCAATTTCTCCCTTTCCCACAATGATCCTATTCCTTAAACACTCTTATTCTCAGAATTTGGATGGACACATTATTAATTGCTTTTTGCAATGGTCCGATCGATGAATTCAGGAAGTTTTTCTCGAATCTCGGACGTTATTTTAAGCCCGGGTCTTACCTTAGACATTTTTCTGATTTTCTCGACGTAATATATGTCGACGTCCGCTTATTTAGAACACTACCTACAATTTTTACCTTCCAACAAAAAATCTTTGGAAAACATAAAAAGCCCAATAATTCATTAGTAACATTTGACTTCTTCTTCCTAACTATTTTTACCGCAAATTTTTAAAATGTACTAAAAATTATCATCTGCAACTTCTCTGAATTTCCAACATTCTTAAATTCCGTCATTGGAAATAGGTTAGATACACATGAAAATAAAGTCAGGCTTTTTTACAAAAGGTGGACCAAACCGAAATATTTTTTGAATAAAAATAAACATAAGCCATCTAAAAATGGCAATTTTCTTAGGCCTTTTAGAAAAAGAATGCAAACATGGATATTTTGTACCTACCATTTCCGAATCTGTGCTTATACAGCTCATGGCGAGATAGAGAGGAAAAAACCCTACTTCTATCTCCCATAATTTGCGCTAGAGGCGCAGAGTCTTCAAGTGAAAAATTGCTGTTTTTCTCTCGTTTTGCCATATTCGTGTTCGTCTGCCAAATATTTGTGAAGGTCAAGGATGAATAATCCAAAAATAACTTACTTGGATTTTCCACGAAATCGAAGGTTGAAAATCTACTCTACATCTTTAACCTACCTTGTAAACCAAATAAATATGTTTTTTGCTATCCCAAGGAAGTGGTTTCACTATCTGCGTTAATTGTCCGTGTGCTATTGGACTCTACATGCCAACGATTCGTTTGTTGTACTTTAACTATCTCAGTAATCCGCCATGTTCAAAATAATCGAAATGGTGTGCGCGCGACCGGAAATGCGTCATTTTCAGCCAAAACTATTGAATAGTTCCCTAAGTTTTTCGCTTAGTAAAATTTTAAACTTAAACTTGGATTTTGACCAAGTAATTACTAAGTCGTTACTTAGAAGAAAACTTGGTGAAAAAAATTCACTTAGTCAAAAAGTTTTTGACTTAGGAAATTATTTAGGGAAAAACTTAGAAGTTTTTTGCATACGGCCCCAGATTCACAAGAATATACATGAAGATAATCTAAAAGTGACTGTAGACTGGTTTGGCTTGTGGTAAATAAAACAATATTGTCTGCGAACAAAAGTATATATATGTATATTGATAACAGGTTGAGATCCGTCAATTGAAGTTCTTGTTCTCACTTTATATCAGTTACGAACAAGATATATAAAATGGGTGACAGCGGCTCAGCCTGTTTCAAACCGATAGGGATCTCAAAACTCTCATATATTTTTCATTGGTTGAGTCTTATACATGACGAAATAGTACTATAAATAGATTTTATCATACGAAAAAGCTTGCTACTTATTCCAAATTTCAATAACTTTCTAATCAGGAAACAATGTGGTTATGTGTCAAAACATCGTTGATAGTCGATAAATGCACAATAAAGTTTATTTTGCTCGATAATTCTTTTTGGATGATACTATGAAGAATAAAAATACAATCAACAGTACTTCTTCTATCGGGGATTCCAAACTGAATCCAAACTGGCATTCGTTAAATATACGTTCGTCTTCACAAAACACATTTAATCTATTCCTCAAAAGTAATGAAATTTTTTTTGCTAATGTAGAAATAAGAGTTATACCCCTTTAATTGTCTGGGTCATTCCGGTCTCCCTTTTCATAGATAGGAACGTTAATGCCCTTTGTCCAAAGTACGGGATACTCACCGGTTTCATAAACACGTCTGAATATTGTAACTTAAATGAGAGAGCTCTATAAATTCGTTTGCATCAACGAAAAATTCTGGGAGTATTTTATCGTAACTTGCGTTTTTATTGCGAGAAAGTTGTTGAATTGTTTCCTTTATTTCGTTCTCATCGTTTTCATTAAGTAAAGTAAACAAACTAGCACAATAATAGACACGCGTTTCCAACAAACACATACACCCCTGTATTATGGGTGTTTTCAGGGGCACCAATTGATAAAATGAACTCGTAGTTCTTGAGAAAATAAACATAGTAAGAATATTTACTCTCAAAATGTGATCTTTTCATTAAGTGTTAATCATATGAGGCAGAATACATTCCTCTTTTCTGACATTATTCACAAGGTTTTTGACTTTGTCAATGTAAATAACGGTAATTTGTCGTCAGTACTGTATAAAATATAAACAATAGTCCATTTCGATGTAATTATTGGTTCTTGATAAATTCTATTATTTCTTTAGTAAGATGTTAATAAATTTCCCTTTGAACACAAAAATAAAATGGTTACCTGTCATTTTAGTTATAAATCCAGCTTTCAATCACTTTTCGGAAAACATCAACCTATTTCGCGGAAATCACGGCGTGACGTCAGAACCTTTTATTTGAGGCGCCTTATGGAAATAGAGGATATATAAAAACCGTTAACTTTTGTAGCTATGAAGGCCCTAAATCCCAGGCAAGTAACCGTACAAATCTAAAGTCGTAGAATCCTTGATGTCGAAAAAATTCCCTCCAATATAATCAAATGATGTCACTTATTACACCAAATAGCAGGTGATGATGTTATGGCGTCATTTACCAGAAAGTCTCATTTAATCGGCGCGAGATATCAAATTTGCAAAGGAAAATGCCTCCAGTTTGAATAATGAGAGACGTTTAATGTACTATTTCCGGTAATTTCACGTGGTCTCTCGCCTTTCTGACATTTATAATAAGACTTAATAACAGACATCAACTTTCTGAGAAAATGATGATAATAACTACATTGACGTTTCCATTTCCATTCTGTGACGTCCTTAAGAAATTAGCTCGATTTGCTAAACATAACAAAACCTAACCAAGCCTTTTAGAAAATCTATCTAAAAAGAACTTGTGGGACTCTATTCATTCTACCAATATTGTTAAATAATCAAACGTTTTCAGAATAATCATAACCTGATATATCTTGTCTAAACCTTGATACAATCTATACTCTGAAGAAAAGTATTATTGCGAAGCGATTCTTTAAAACGTCAACCGGTTATGTTGCTTTTGGTCGGAAACATCGCAACTATCGACTACGATAACAAAACGAGCCTGGTTTCTCACAAAATCGGCCGACTTAATACTGTACTAAGTTCAAACATTCAAACAGATAGTTAACAGAACAAATAAAATACCCTTAGTCCTTTCTTAACCCTTTCCTGTTTTGCCAAATTTTAGACCTGTCCAAATTAAAAGGTTTTGCAGACGAAAATTTAAAGTTGATTATATTTGAAAAATAACCATTTAGTAGGGTAGAAAATATTGTGGAAAAAGAAGAAATTGCTTGATACAAGCAATTTCTTTTTTTTCCACAATGTTTTCTCAATTACAAAATCACAGGGACGTAAAAATATACACATGTTTGTGTTTTGTCCTGATAAGTAATCTATTTTTAATTATTTTTTCCCAAATTTTCTACATAATTTCTATCATTTTGTCATTATCTTGTGTCTTTCAGTCAGTCATCAGTTTTTCATTAGCTCAATGGTCTGATTCTTAACCCTTTCCTGACTAGATTTAAAAACGTTATGAACGACTTGAGTGCAAAGTATTAGTAGGAAAACCTACTGTTACCAGCGACAATTTCTTTTCCCTCATAACTTTCGATCCATTTTGTATTGTTGGTAAATGAAATATTTGCAATCGAGTATTCAAATTGCGTCAAAATCAGAAGAAGGCATACAATATTACTTACTTGTTAAATTCCTGAATTAAACGAGTTCACTTTCCTTTCTAGAATGATTATCCAATTATTGAAACGACAACAAAACTTCCTCGGAAAGGGTTTTAAGAATAAGGCAAATATATATTAATGTCAAGTAACAGTCTTTTTTTCCGAACTTCATATTTCGTTTCGGCGAAGTTGGGTGCAATAGGACTTGTGTGACAACCATCTATCTCTCTAAAACTCTCTCTCTCTCTGCATCTTTTTTCCCCCTTAATTATTATTATTATGTTATTGGTGTCAATTGATTCTTGTATATTGCTTATTTTCATTCATGCTTTATGTTTCTTTTGTTAATCTTCAATGGTGGAGGAAATAAAGATATATATCGCATAATTTTGGGTGTTTTCCATGTGTAGATATGTTATATTGAAAAATCACAAGAACGCGCACATTTAATCACATTTTTATCGCAATATTGTCACAAACTTGACATTCAAATAACAATAACGTCTTACAAATGCAAAAGTTTTGTAAATTAACGCCGTTTAACCCATTTCCCCAAAATGACGCTTTCAAAAATAGTTTCAGAAAAAAAACATTGTGGAAAATGAAGAAATTGCTTGTAACAAGCAATTTCTGTATTATCCACAAGGTTTTCTACTCCAAAAGACAAAGGTTTTTCAGAATTTCATCAACTTAAAATTGTCTGCAACTTTTTTTTAAAATTGGTCGAGTCTAAACATTTTGTTGATAATATGTCATATTTACTCAACGGACGGAGCCAACGATCCGGTAACTAGGTTCATTATTAATAATCTTTCATATGGTTTATAATAATAGTCATAATGATACATGTTATACCTTTAATATAACCACCAAATGTATTCAAACAATAACATAACGATTAACTTATTTACAATTAGGCCTTTGAGAAAAGAAGTAACAAAAACAACTGACAAAACAGCCATACACACATACCTAAATGTCACACCTACATAAAATCGTAGACCTAAACATAATATATATATATATATCTGGACATACATATTAATCAAAATGTAGAAATAATGATATAGGTTCAAACTTAGTTGTAATGAGAAATCGCGTACAAAGACTAAATTTTTTTTTTTTTTTTATTCTTATTGAAACATTTGAAATTTGTAATGTTATTGGATCGAATTCCAATATTTCAAGAGTCCTTTTCGTATATACAGTTTCTGGCGGGCAATGGTGATATAATTCAATATTGTTTGTCTCGGATCTTATGGAATATTCTCCTCAAAATCCGAAATGATGCAAATATTACACATGGTCTTATATGAGGTATGATATCAATTCATATGATATCGTTTGTTCAAACGTTAAAAATACTTGAGAAACGAAAGAAAATAAAAATGACATTTTCTTCGGGTACTGAGTAAACAAACTCATTCTATAATTCTCTTATTTCTCTATCTTCATTTTAATGGATGATTATACTGAAATACTACTCAGATTATTATGTTGGTCTTCTATTCTGCTTAATTCAGGAAACATGCATTACACTAAGGGTTTTGATTGATTGAATGGGGGTTTAACGCCACTTTTAACAGTATTTCAGTCATATTGCGGAGCACCTTACCATGGATACCTGGTATTTCTCACAACAGTACTACCACTACATCCTTTTCTAGCCTCGAGCTGCTCATCCCACTCGGGTTTCTCTCTTTGTGGGAGACAAATGTCAGGAAGGATATTCCCCGCGGTCGGGAATCGAGCTCTGGCTCTCATATTTGAGAGCCCTACTCGCTACAAACTTTGCTGTGGCCGCGGTCATCGCACAAAGAGGAAATTGTGGCAATGCAAAAATGTGTGCCATTAAAGAACCAAGGAATTCTTTACAAGCAAATCAAAGTTTTGCTGTCGTGGGAAATTGTATCGATGTTTTTTTCTGACCACTCCAGATACTCTGTCAAACTTTAACCCTTGTCATGCTGAGCTCGGAATATTCCTGGGTTGGTTTTTTTGGCATGAGGTATAAACAAAGATCAGCCTGCAAATAAGTGTCTACACCCCCTGTTTGTCCCCTTCAAGCTAGAGTTTTTAAATAATAATTTTTCATAAAAAGTATTGACCCTCATTAAGACCTTCTAGTGCTGTCAATCCTTTTATTTCATATCAATTCTATAAAGGATTTTAATTCGGTATGACAACGGTTAATAGCTTGGTATACTATCGGAAGCAAACTCAAAATCGTAAAGGAGGTTAGTCATCAAATATATAAACGTTTGAGCAGATGCTAAGAAGATGTTTTGCGTTTTATACTCTTATCCATTACCAGACGACCATATCTTAGAATGGTCTAATGTAAAAGAAGCTGTAGACGACAATTTCAAGTTAATGATCTATGTATTTGAAAAAATGGGGGGGGAGAAAATATTGTGGATAGTGAAGAAATTGTTTGTAACAAGCAATTTCTTCATTTTCTACGATGCTTTACTGAGCTTTTTTTCTTGACAGGCATAAACGAGCGGAATTGTGTGGTTATGGTTTAGGAATACCTTGATTGTATACGGAACTCAATGCAAAGAGGGGATTCTCACTTATTTCATTAGAATGTCAAAGCAGTTAAATATAAAACAGTATAACTTATCACTCCCGCTATGCTGAGTTAGGCAAAGTATTCACCAAATAACCCGCGTTATTGAAACCGTGACCGCAGGTTAGTTTATACTAATTTGTTTTAGTTCGATTGCGACGAAAGCTTTAAGCTTATAGACTCGCTCTCGAACACACAAACCAGATGTTATCACGTCCCCGAAAGAGAGGCAGTGGCTTAACCCTACTGCTACCAACTTCTACAGCTGGGTAGACTGAGGCTGGCTATTAAGTGTCTTGCCCATGAACACACCTCGGCGACGGTGGGGCTCGAACCAATGACCTTCTGATCACGAGTCAAGCACATAAACCACTCGGCCATCGAGACCGCAGGTTATTGGTAGGTGTTTTGTAGAATCTTTACGCGTTCGACAAATTGTATGGAACCCTCGTATTACGCCATTTACAAAATGTACAGTTGTTTTGGGGAGACAGGCTTTGAAGATTAATAAATAGAACCTGGATTTTCCAAACTGGGTAACACTGATGGACGCCTAAGGAGTCCATCAAAAATGGCGTTCGACCGACGCAGTAGTTTACTTAATACGTGATACTAAACTGCCAAGAAAAGTATTATGAAGATGTAGTTATTCGATACACTTTAACTGCTCAGTACATCTGTCCTTTTGTTTTATTTCTTATGTATTATTTCATTTCTGATGTTGAACGTTCGAAAATAATAGACGTGTATAGAGTAGGTATTTCAATTCTTTTTGCTCTACACGATTTATATTCTTAAATAGTTATTGTTTCGTTTAAGAACACAAGAACGTTTGAATATTAACCTATAGACTTTACGTTAAAAAAACTTTATGGAAAAAGCTTTTGTGAATCAAACATGCAAAATCAGAGTTACTATCTTTCGCCTATAATTTCTACCAAATCTAAATTGTACAATTATAAAATAATTGTGTATGACGAGATGCATGTAATTGTTTAAGTCAATAAAGTTTTTCTATCTATCATGATTTTCAAACTCAACAATGTCTGTGGTTTTCACAACTTAAGTTTAGCGATTTATAAGGTTTTACTATATAGACCTATCTAACATTATTCGCCTGATAACGCAATGATAATGTTAATCTCCAAATGTACCAAAGATATGTGGCGGGGAACAAGACGCTTCCTGTTTGGTACTTTCGGACAAACTCCCAAGAGAACATAAACATTAGTGTCTGAGTGCATCTCGGAATAGTTCGTGAAATACTAAATCAAAATTAAGGTTTGTCTACCAAAAACCAGCGTTCTGATTGGCCGAAAAAATATTCATATCGGCATTATCGTATTTTTACAGAGTGATTAGTGTTTCGTTTCATACCTCTGTGAAAACAAATTTAATTTTTTTATCTCTGAACTAGTAAACCACCATGCCACACACGATAAAAAAAACTTGTCCAAAGTGTCAAGAAAAGAAGCATATAATTTTCTGAAAGTATCCAACATTGTATAGAAAACAATACTTCAAAGTATTGTTTACTATACAACAATGAATACTTTCTTAAACCATTCCCACTCAATGACGCTTTTAGACGGCCATTAGAAAAAAGACTGCGGGACATTGTGAAAAATGAAGGAATTGCTTGTTACAAGCAATTTCGTCATTATCCACAATGTTTTCAACCCCAAAGGTAGAAAAAAAACTAAAATTTCATCAACTTTAAATTGTCGTCTGCAACTCCTTTCAATTTTTTTGCCATCTGGTAATTGGTCAATGCCGTTATAATAGTCGAGTTGAAAGCCATCATGTAGGGAATTTAATAGTAAAACATTTGAGTTGGTAGCTATCAAAAGAGGGCATATCGAAGACTCGGATTGATCCACCAGTTGATCTTTGCCTTTGTAAAGGGCAATAGTCTAACAAGCTCAAATATATTTTCACGTTTTTTCTCTAATGTGTGTCAAATTGCCCGTCTTCTCAAGTTCTATAGAATGAGAACGTAGCGGCAGGAGTCGTTAGGTAAAATTTCAAAAATTGACCTAAGAGTAAGGAAAATAACAAGTAATCTTATTTCATTTGAGAATATTTCAACCAATAACAAAAAAACAATTTTTAGACTGGCACGATTTGGAGGATGATGAAGACAACAATTTCAAGTGGGTGAAAATTAAATTAACAAATTTTGACTTTTTGGATTTAAAACATGGTCGATAATGAAAATATTGCTTGTAACATGCAATCTCTTTATTCTCCACAATGTTTTTCCACAATGTTTTTAAAAAGTCTGTTTTTCTTGAGGGGCGTGAAAGGTAGGATAGTGTGAGAATAGGTTAACTAATTAGCTATAACAGTCAATTCGCTAATGAAGAAATACATCCTCCAACATGGAAGGGACAACATGTGTCTAGCCTCTGCTGCTGAAAATGAGCCTATGCGTGACATTTCTAACCATTTCGCATGTGCGTAACTCGCACACATTGAACACCCTGAACAGCCATTCGGGGCGATTAGAATATTTGCTGATTGTTTAAATAATCTTTGGGTCAGTAACTATCTACACAGTGCAAAGTGAAGACTCTGATCAGTCTGTGCGGATGCACAGGCTGATCGTAGTCTTTACTTGGCGCACATGTGTAATGGTTTGAAATGTCACGCATGCGCTCAAATAGTATACAAGTTTCCTTATAAAATATATTGGAAATCTATGATAGAGCAGCTTTAATAAATTATCTTCCAATGAGTTATGCTACTTGTTCCCATCAGCAAGTCGTGCGCATCCGATCCGAGCAGCCGGCATTCCATTTCCTGTGATGACGTCCTTATGACGTTAATGCCAAAGCACTTCTGATTGGACAGACATCGGGAGACACAGCGTAGTGTGGTTGCGACACGACTTATCTTTATAACTGAACCGGTCCCTTCCATTCCATCGACGGACATCATCTTTATCATGTCTGACATAATTAAACATGTTAAACTTTTGAGATATAATGCGAAAAAAAGATAAACTCTACTAAACGGTCCTGAATCGGAAAAGAGATCACTGTCTTTAATGCTTTCAGGTGGATTATCGAGAAATAACGGTAGATTATCATTTGATAAACTTACCGCCTATCCAGTGAAATTATCAAAAACTTATGCCCCGCTTTCGTTCATTTCACCCTATCTGACGTTATCTAAGCAGAGCCAAATAAGTGACGTCATCATAAGCATTGCATAGCAGTCACGTGAAAATGACGCGCTTTAAAAATTTGTCATAAAATTTTCGCATTTTGTCTAATTTTTGCATTAAAGAAATAGAACAGTCGTTTGTTTTTCGAGTTCGCAACTCATGAAAATACAGCTTTTGTTGTTCACTCAATGAAATATAAATCGATCTTACACTGAAACAAACGATTATCCTCTATTTGATTTATGACATCCCTGAATATTATAATATTTTATTTGAAAAATAACCATTGAGTAGGGTAGAAAAAATTGTGGGGAAAAAAAAGAAATTGCTTGATACAAGCAGTTTCTTCTTTTTCCACAATGTTTCCCTAATTGCAAAATCACAGGGATGTAAAAACCAGGGATTAACCAGGAAAGGGTTAAGACTAGTCTAAATCTGGTGTTTTTTTTTTTTTTTTTTTGCAGTGATTGAAACCAACGAGGTACTTCATCCTATCCGATTCAATATTCAAGGAGTTTATTACTTCTAAATGTCGCCTGCAACTCCTTCCAATTAAGACTAGTCTAAATATTTGCTGCGGGATAATTGGTTGCGGCTTAAAATAATGATTCATTGCTTGCGAAAATTCAGAATCGAGATCCTAAAAAAAATTAATGTTATTTTATTTTTTTACATGGATTCGCAATAATAAGATCTTTCAAATTAACCCTTTCCCGCTTTTCGAAAGATTAGCCAGGTCCAATTTGTAAGACTTTGCAAACAACCATGAAACGGCAGTACATTTTCGAAAGAAACCATCTTATTGGTAGAAAAAGTATGAAAAAAGAAGACACTGCTAGTTACGAGCAAATTCTTCCTTTTCCGCGATATTTTCTGAAGTGTAAATTCACATGGACGTAAAACCCAGGGATTGCAACGGAAAGGGTTAAACAAGTTTTTGGTCTGTATAAGGTTTTTACCTCTATTATAAAACATATCTGTCATGACCTCGACTTCACAAAAAGATAGGTCGCCGGAGACATTTCTGGATAACCTGACCCACTGGCCTGGTTTTGGGTTTTTTGGTTTAAATTCGTATAGGTCATCTTTCACATCAGTTAGATCGTCGAAGAACTCGTAACTCTGATTGTCCATTGAAACGGTGGCAATCACGTCACCTGGGAGGATATGTATAAAATAAGAATATTTATTACTGTAAATGACAATTCTGTGAGTAAGAACAAATACAACGTTGCTTTAAAATAAATCGTTGAAACTTTGGTAGAGATATTTTAACCAGTTTCCACTATGTCTTCCAAGGCATTTTTCCTAAAGGAGCATAAAGAAAAGAAAATCAATCGCTGGCCCCGCTCAAAACAACTCCGTTTGCCTCGCCCAATGAAGCCGACCGGAGCTTCAATTTCGATTTTAACCCATTCCCACACAATGACAATTTTTTGACGCCCCTCGAGAAAAGCAACTAGAAAACATTGTGGAAAATGAAGACATTGCTTGTTGCAAGCAATTTCTTCATTTTCCACGATGTTTTCTACCTAGAAAGTAGAAAAAATCTAAAATTTCTTAAACTTTTAATTGTAGTCTGCAACTTCTTTCAATTCGAACCAGACCAAAAATTTGCAGTCTGGTAATAGGTTACACGTCAATTTTTGCAATATTAAGTAGCTTGTAACAAAAGTATGGAATGGTTATGTGGCGACCTGAACGACGGCCAATGTCTTACAGCCGCGATTGGTAAGTTGGCCCATCGCAAGCGCCAACCACCAAGTACGTTGGCCAGGCCACTGACTCCAACAGGAAGGCCCGCTTAGATTTCAAACGGCGTTATTTTGCAAAATTGATTGCCAGAAACATGTAACAAAAATGTAGAATGGTTGGTTGACCACCTAACTACAGCTTGAATAAGTTCAGTTAGATATCTTGTAAGATTATTCCGAGTCTTTGTATTAGAAGCTATAAAGTACAGATGGAAAAGAACACTTAAAGTATTTCAAACGTTTTTTCTTTAGGAATGGAACATAGTAGAACAAACTTGTATTCTTATTCTGCAAGATTTTGGTTGCACATTCTACATGTCCTCTCTGTTTTGTCAATGTTTTGATACCATTCTGTTTGAATAGCTAATCTATGGTCAGATATTCTAAGGTTCGTGAGAAGTGTCCTCTGTTTAGCGTTTTTGGTATTAGTTATGTTTATTTAACATCCAAATTCTTGTCTGAATTGACCGATCACGGCTTTCAATCAAATAACCAGTTGACCCATAAAATCATTCATGTAGAACCTAAATTAGATTTGAACTCCAACATTTGCCGCAATTTTTGTTAACGTTTTTTTTTTGTTGGTTAGGGGACTTAAACGTCGTAACTGCAGCAACTGAGCAAATCGTCAGCTTTGATAGCCTAAGTTTACAGACACAACTTTGAAGTCGTCTCAATGTTTAACGAGTGCAAACTGTCATTTGAGGCTTAATCACTAAATCCGTTAAATGCCTACGCCATAAAAGTAGTTCTTGTGTATTTAAGGAACATTCCAAACTCTGCATACAAGTCAATCTCCTAAGGCCGCCGCCATAGCGCAGTCGGTAGCGCATCAAACTCCAAATCTTCAATCATGGGACGTCATGGGTTCGATATTTTTCTCTCACCAATGGGTGGATAATCGTAAAACCTAAGTTGGATAGCGGCTTGGGGCTAGGAAAGGATGTATTAGTAAGAAATACCAGGAATCCATTGTAAATGCTCCAGCCGCCGTGATATGTTTATCTCGCTTGAGCACATCGTGTTCAAAATGACTCTGATCAGAGTCTTGAAAGAAGCTGTGAATGACAATTTCAAATTGTTGAAATTTATTAAATATTTATCTCTTTAGGTAGAAAACAATGTGGAAAATAAAGAAATTGTTTGTAAAAAGCAATTTCTTCATTTTCCACATTGATTTCAACAACTATTTTCTTGGGGCGTTAAAAGGAGAGATTGTGTGGGAGTGGGTTTCTTAACCACGATAACATTTGACAAAGAAGATTACTGAACAAAACAATGCTTTGCTAGCTTACAGTTTTTTTCAGTACTTTGATTTTTTGTGTGTGCGTGTGTGAAACCCAGATACTTTGCCAAGTTTAATCCTCCTGTAATTTGATATGGGTAAAGGGCGAGAGAAAGAAGAATCCGAAAATATGTAAAGAATACCAACTGCAATTATATTTGTGGCTGTAAAGGTTGATGCTGTCAATGACGAATGTGGTGCCCAGATCTACAATCCAATGCGGTGTACTGTGAGTATTGTTCTGCATGCAGGACGTTCTGTCGCCATCTACACCAGTGCTGCCATCTCCATCCCCTGCCCGCCATGTTAGCTTCAATTTTGCAACGTTTTTCAGCTTCCCTGTAAATTATCGTTGTGTGGACGGTGATTGACAATTCGCGACCGTTAATCAAGAATTATCGACCAATCAAATTATTCATTCAGCCCGAAATTGGAATTTAAACTTCGAAATTGGTCGCCATTTGTGTGAAACATGTTTTTGTTGGCGACTTAAACGTCATTAAGCTGAACTTACCACGCGTAGGTCGCCAACCAACAATTCTACTCTTTTGTTACATGCTGCTGACCATAGTTTTTGCAAAATAACTCCGTTTGAAATCGAAGCGGGTCTTCTGTCGGAGTCAATGGGCGTGGCTAACGGAATAAGTTGGCGTGGCCAGCGATTGGTCAATCTTATTGCAAATCATAAAAGGCGAAAAAGGTTTTGTAAGAAGTTCTGTGCTAAAAAATCTTCAAGAATATTTAAGAACACTCCTTGTAGCGCGCTGAAACTTCGGTTTATGGTTCTTACAGACTTAATTTTCCCCCATTGGGATCTTTTTATGTAGTTTTATGAAAGTAGTTTGTCTTCAAGGGCATAACATATTCCTAAAGTATTTTTTGTCGTGGAGGTACGGCACGAAGTGTTTCCCCGTCAGAATGTAGAGGATATTGAATGAACGGTTATGGAATATCGAATGTATTAACCCATTCCAACTCAATCCCTCCTTTTTACGCCCCTCAAGAAAAAAGCTTTGGTAAACATTGTAGAAAATGAAGAAATTGCTTGTATCAAGCAATTTCTTCATTATCCACAATGTTTTCTATCCAAAAAGACAAAAAAATTCAAAATTCCATCAACTTGAAATTTTCGTCTGCAGCTTCTTTCAATTTGGACCAGTCTAAAATTTTGCTGTGTTGGAAAGGGTTAAACGAGTCATCTATAAATAACTTTAACTTTTGGTTTCGTCTATCAAAAACAAGCGTTCTGATTGGTCGAAAAAAAAATCATAACTCCATGAACAAAATTTTGAGCACGCAGCGATTTTATATGCCTCCGCACAAAATAATCCCGTACAAAAAGGTGTCAAAATTTGTAAAGCTTTTGGTTTTTTCGCTCGATGCTTTTAATTTATAAGAAATGAGGAGATTATTTTTTGTTTTCATGGAGGTATGAACCGCAAAACCTAATCACACAATGTATGATGAATCCGCTTCGCGTATTCTATTCATTTCTTCAATAGTGAAAATAGAGACTTTGTCGAGTTTTTATGTGTTTTAGATGACGAGTTTGATAAATCGATATTTTAAGGACACGGTTTTGATATTCTATTTATAATATGGCCTGAAATTGTTCAATAAAAAAAAACAAACCTAAATGAAATAAATAAAGATAAAAGAATTCAACGACATGTGATATTTCGGGAAACATATAACGCCTAATATATATTGACGTAATTAGATACGTTATGACGCCTTTTTGCGGTAATGAAAAGGCGTTTCAACAGACTTCAGGTTCATTTGAATGACGTCCGTGTAATATCAAAAAGTTTCAATTTGTTCATTTCACCTCCGGGACGTAGGTCATATATGAGTAGAAATATTTCTCAACGAAATCAAAATTAAATTAACTACCACGTAGTTTCGAGTTGATAGCTATTATACTTTCAGTGGCACCATGATAAGAACTATTTAGCTATAAAGTTTAACGTAGATTAGCCTGCATACTTTCTGAGCTACACTTTGAATTATGTTAAGGTTAGCAATGCATATCGGGGGAAAAGCTAACTAAACATACAAGCCACAGTTATGATTGTCTCTATTCACTAACATAATTTAAATTGAACTTAGAAAGAGCTATGTTCTGGACATAATTCAACCTATTCCCACACAATGGTGCTTTTTTTGACGCCAGCCCAACCCCCTTCCGAAAATCAATTGGAATGAAAATGTGTAAAATGAAGAAATTGCTGGAAACAAGTAATTTCTTAATATATCACGCTTTCATCACATTGACAGTTGAAAAAATCAAAGATTTCATAAGCTTTAAATTGTCGTCTACAACCCCTTTCAGTTTGGACCAGTCTAACATTTTGCCGTCTGATAATGGGTTATTGTAAAAAGAATATACAAGCAGGCAGGAGTTTCGCTCTTTTAAAATGTGTATATCATGGGTGAAGTATATTTAAGAGATGAAGAGAATATTTTTTGTTTTCATGGAGGTATGAACCGAAAAACCTAATCACACTGTATCAATACGCGAAGCGAATTCATACATTGTGTGATCAGGTTTTTCGGTTCATACCTCTATGAAAACAAAAAATATTCTCTTCATTTCTTATAATTTAATAGTATCGAGCGAAAAATACAAAAAACAAATTTTTATACCTTTCTGTATGGAACTATTTTATGCGGAAGCATACAAAATGGCTGCGTGCTCAAAATTTTGTTCATGGAGGTATGAATTAATTATGTCGACCAATTAGATCGCTCGTTTTTGATAGACGAAACTAACAAATAAATTATATCCACCAATAGATTCCCAATTGACTAATCGCGACTGCCTAATAATAAGCAATCGACATATAAAACCATTCATAAAGACAAGGAGTGGAGTTTGAACTCCACATTGACCGCCATTTTTTAAAGCTTTTTGTTTGTTTAGAGATTTAAAGCTCGCACTTACAGCTTATTCAAGCTCTAGTATGGACGTTTGGGTCGCTAAACAACAATCTTATTTTACTGGCTATGATTTTTTATGAAAATTGCCAAAATTGAAGAGGAACTTCCTGTTTGTGTCAATGGGCGAGGCCAGCGATTGGTCAGCGAAAGACTTCTACACTTTCAAAGATATATTGCGGGCAGAAAATTTATACGGAAAGATAATCGGATGGAAGGGTGCAGACAGAGAGACGGACTGAAGACAGAAGGACGGACAGATAGACAGACGAAAAGATAGTCGTATTCCCATCACCAACAGTCTTTATTTTCTATCTAGACATTTTTCTTTATTTTTTTTGCCTATTTGAAATTGTCGTCTGCAATCTTTTTCAATTTTGCACCAGCCCAAAATGTTTTTGTCGGGTTATGTTTTAACGAATGCGCTGAAGAAGATCTATAGAGAGCAGAGCAATGAAGATACATGAAATGAGAAGAGATAACGTCCATATTACCGTTTACTCCTCCAAACATAACAAAAAGAAGGGCAACAACCTCTATATCAAGAGTCAAATCGCTAACACACTTTAACAGCTTCATTCTCGTTAAAACATAAACTTAAAACACAAATTATATTAAAGCTTCGAAATAACTATTACATATCGAATAATAATCCACTATCGTCACGTGGGATATAAAAGGCGGAGCTTGACTCCTATTTAGTATTTGTATATAGTTTATACTGAAACCGAAAAGGAACGAAACTGTGCGTAGTTTATTCTCTTCGTTCCCGAAACAATACGTTTGATCTTCGTTAGACAGATTTTGATATTTTTATGATAGAGGAAACAATTTCATGAATCCTCATCATTGAACTTATTTCAACCTAAGAGGGTTTATGCGGCAATTTTCGTTAGACAAGTAGTAGATTAAGTAATCGATCGACACCGGTCAAACAGCACAGGCTCGAAGCATTATGTTTGTTTTTGTTCTTTTACTATTTTCCTCGTCTATAGTGGTCATCCATCTTTCCATACATTCACTGCAGAAATGAAGATAATATGTGTTTGTGCGTGTGCGTGTGTGTGTGTGTGTGTTTTGTCTTCTGTTTGTATTGTTTTTTACTGGGGTATAGCTCAAAGCGGATTCATACAGAGTGAATAAGTTATTAGAGTCTTAACCCAAGGAAAACAAAACTCATTCTCTAAATTTCTTATAACTTATTTCATCAAAAGAAACAGGCAAATATTTTTCTAGTTTTAGAACAAGTTGTTGGCATCTTCTATGTGATCAAGCATACAAAATATTTGCGTGTTAATTTTTTTTTCTTGGAAGAATGAAAAAAAAAAGCGAAACAGAATTCATATTTTTGTATTTACAATATCTGTTAACATATGATGGATCCGATTTCTTTCAATTATTTTTATGGAACATCCAGGAAGACCATTTTGTGACGGACGTTTTCATACTTTGATAATTTAATTTCAGTCTCGTCTATCAAAAATAAGCGTTTTGATTGGCCGAAGAAATCCTTAACACCATGAACACATTTTAAGTATGCAACTATTTTTGTATGCTTCCGCAGGAACCAGTTCCGTTCAAAAACGTATCAACATTTGTAAACAGTTCGTTTTTTCGTCATTAAATAATAACAAATGAAGAGATTTTTTTTGTTTTCATTGAGTTATGAAACTAAAAGCCTAATCACACTAATGTATGAAAACGCTTCGCATAATTATACAGTGAGATTAAGTTTTTCTTTTCATACCTCTTTGAAAACAAAGAAAAACTCTTTATCCTTTAAACAAACAAACGTCTTTGTTATATCAACCGGAACTGCCTTTCCGGAGCCAATGGGCGTGACTTATGATCCGTCATTTAAGTGAATTTTTTCATCTTCATCACAGGGCACATTCCACTTATTAAACAGTGGTAGGACTAAAACGCAG
The DNA here is from genome assembly GCA_946902895.1 of Fragum fragum. Lineage (NCBI taxonomy): Eukaryota > Metazoa > Mollusca > Bivalvia > Cardiida > Cardiidae > Fragum > Fragum fragum. The sequence goes on from OX336376.1 coordinate 12,544,507, forward strand.
ATTAAAGGCGAAAATCTTACTTCCTCACCATTTAATAGACGAATTGCTGGCCCCGCCCACTGACTCCGCTGGTGACACTCACTTACTCCAACTGAAAGTCCCGCTGCAGTATTAACGGCTTTATTTGGCCGGTAATACGCTACTGAAATGGTTGATTGGTGATCGGACAGGAAGACCGGCTTCGATTTAAAACGGCGTTATTTTGCAAAATTTATGACCATGATGCATGCAACAAAAAGCAAAATTGTTGGTTAGCGACCTAAACATCGTAACAACAGATTAAATAAGCTGTAGTTACGACATGTAAGTCCCCAAGTCAGCAAAAAAAAAGGTTATCAAAAATGGCGGCCAATGTTGGAGTTCAAACTTATTCTGGCCTGAATGAATGATTGAATTGGTCGACTTGTTATTTGATTGACAGCCGCGATCGGTTAATTTTGTGTTACGTAGAGATACAACATCTGGTATTTGCCCTGAGCTGCGGAGGGAAATTTTGATATTTCACGAGACCGAAGGAATATCAAATTTTCCTCTCTAGCGAGAAGCAAACACCGGATGCTGTATCGCTATGGTAACATAATTTTACATACATTATATATCTGTTTTTAGCTAGCAAAGCATCAGCTTTGATAGCTTAAGATAACAGACAGAATTTTGAGGTCTCAAAGTTCAACGAGTGCAAACTACCACTGGAGGCTTAACCACCAAATCCATGGAATGCCTACGCCATGAAAAATAGTTCTTATATATTTCAGGAATATTGCAAACTCTATTCAAATAGTAGTTAACTCTGTCAAAAGCATGCTGTTTAACCCATTCCAACCCAATTCCGCCTTTTAAACATCTCAAGAAAAAAAGCTTTGGAAAAACATTGTGGACAAGGAAGAAATTGCTTGTAACAAGCAATTTCTTCAATGTTCACAATGTTTTCTACCTAACGAGGGAAAGATTTTCTAAATTCAACCAAGCTTTGCTAGCTTACAGTACTTTCAGTACTTTGACTATCAAATAGATTCAATGAAATAACAAAAAGCAATCTGTAATTAGTACTTTCCGTAATCTCTGCCATTCTGATAACGTTAATTCGCAAAATAGCGTCATATAGAGAATGAAAATAACGTTATCTAAGACTACATTATTTGGTCAGTGTTGTTTGTATATGTATAGAGATAAAATATTCAAATGTAGATGATAGATAGGAAATTTTGTGTTACGATAAAGATACAACATCTAATATTTGCTGTGACCTGAGGAGGAAAATTTTGACATTTCACGAGACCGATTTCCTCCATTGCGAAATGCAAATACAAGATGTTGTATCGGAATCGTAACATTATATACCATTAATTATATACCTAATTTTTAATAAATAAATTCGATGAAATAATAAAAAAAATCAAAGTATTGAAAGCACTGTAAGCTAACAAAGCAAAATTTTGTTAAATAATCATCTTTTCTATAGGTTATCATGATACAAGCAATTTCTTCATTGTCCACAATGTTTTCCAAAGCTTTTTGGTTGCTTAAAAAGCGGAATTGAGTTGAACAGGATAAAACAGCCTGCTTTTGAAAGAGTTCTCTATAATTTGAATAGAGTTTGCAACAATTTGAATAGATTTTGCAGTATTCCTTGAATACATAAGAACTACTTTTTAAGTGTAGGCATTCAATGGATTTGTTGGTTAAGCCTTCAGTGGCAGTTTTTGCACTCGTTGAACTTTGAGAGGACCTCAGAACTTTGTCTGTTAGCTTAAGCTATCAAAGCTGGTGATCTGCTAGCTAGAAATATCTTTTTCCTGGTATTGACCTTCACCTTTACCATACTGACTACGTTCATTCGCAATGTGACATCATTAAAGATTCGCGACATAATATTCCAGTTATTGTATACGTTTTTAGCTAGAAAAGCGTCAGCTTTCCTGTTTTTATCCCGGGTTTTTACGTCCCTGTGATTTTATATTCGAGAAAAAAATGTATAAAAAGAAAAAAATTGCTTGTAACAAGCAATTTCTTCTTTTTCCACAATATTTTCTATCCAACTGAATGGTTATTATTCAAATTAAATCCACTAAATTTTCGTCTGCAAATCCTTTCAATTTGGACCAGTCTAAAATTTCGAAAAACAGGAAAGGGTTAAGTTAACAGACAAAATTTTGAGGTCGTCTCAAAGTTCAACGAGTGCAAACTGCCACTGTAGGCTTAACCACTAAATCCACTAATCACCTACGCCATAAAAAGTAGTTCTTATTTACTTAAGGATTATTGCAAACTCATCTCCAAGGTAATTTACGTTCACTTGAGCACATCGTGTTAAAAATGACTCTAATCAGAATCTTCAAAGAAGTTGCAGACGACATTTCCAAATTGTTGAAAATTCCTAAATATTTATCTCTCTAGGTAAGAAACTACGTGAAAAATGAAGAAATTGCTTGTAACAAGCAATTTCTTCATTTTCCACATCGTTTTCCACAACTATTTCCTGGATGAGCTTAAAATGAAGGATTGTTTGGGGATGGGTTAACTCCTTGGTTACCTTAACCTCGTTTCTTTATCGTTTGACAAAGAAGTTTACTGAATAAAACAATGCTTTGCTAGCTTACATTACTTTTCTTAAATAAATTCGACGAAATGATGCAAAATTCAGAAATCAGCATTATACAAGTAGACCTATTTCCCATCTCCTTTATCTTTCTGATTAGGTTCGTTCTCACTAAGATGTAATACACAGAGTGGGAAGGACATCACTAAGAGTAGGCCTACCATGGAACCGTATTTGACACTATATTATGTGGATTTTTTTCTGACATGCCCGATTTAGTCATTGTGGGATGTATATACAGTATTGTACTAGAAACAATTATAGGATTTTAACATTAAATATTTGATAGGGCAACTTTTTTCTCTTATTGTATAGGCAATAACTTATGTCTAACGTTTGAACATTTTGAATTGAATTAACGTCTGTAACATCACTCAAATGTTAAAAAAAAAAAAAAAAAATAGAAAGAATTGTTAATAATTCATTGAAACCATTACAGCGGTTTCTTCAACAAAAGTCAACTATACAAACAAAATTGGATATGGATTCCGTGACATAATAAGTTGACATGAATTGTTCGACATTATCCATTTATAGAAAATAGCCTTTGCAGTGCTTGCAGAGACAACAATGCAATTTACAGATCACTGAACTCTAATGGGCCTTACGACTTAGATATATTGCAAAATGTATGTTTACAAGTAACTTATAAAAAAACTGATAAATTAAAATGGCTGACTGACGACCTTTTAGGGGAGACCGGGGCTAAATGGTACACGGGGCAATCTGTTACAAGATAGCTCGAAGGTGGAGTCATTGTTAACGTCAAAACTTTAATCACTTGATGAAAGACGCATTTTCAGATATTTTTGCAAGACCTCGTGGGAAAAACATTTAACAATGAAAAGGTAGGGCACAAAAACACAAAACAAGGTGCCAAATTGTCACAAGATACGCCCGTCGCACTGCTTAATATTAACTGGGGGTTTGAATAGAACTGAGGTTATTTGAATGAATTTTTTTTGTCAAACTAAGTATGAAAAACAAAAAAGGGCAATAACTTAAAAAATAGGCTAGGTAGAGTTATGGTTCTTTACACTGCACTCCCACTTGGTGAGATCTATCCATCCATGAAATTTCATGATTCTAGCTATTATACTTTTAGAGATATACTCCGGACAAGATTCAAGTATGAAAAACAACAAAGGGCATAAACTAAAAAAAAATAGGCCAGATAGAGTTATGGTTCTTATGCCCTGCATTCCTACTTGGTGAGCTCTATCCATCTATGAAGTTTCGTGATTCTAACTATTATACTTTTAGAGATAAACTCTGGACAAGATTCAAGTATGAAAAACAACAAAGGGCAATAACTCAAAAAGTAGGCCAGGTAGGGTTATGGTTCTTGTGTACTGCACCCACCTCCTTGGTGAGATCTATCCATCTATGAAGTTTCATGATTCTAGCTTTAATACTTTTAGAGATATACTCCGGACAAGATTCAAGTATGAAAAACAACAAAGGGCAATAACTCAAAAATAGGACAGGTAGAGTTATGGTTTTTGTACTCTGCACTTCAACTTGGTGAGCTCTATACATCCATGAAATTTCATGATTCTAGCTATTATACTTTTAGAGATATACTCCGGACAAGTTTCAAGAATGTAAAACAACAAAGGGAAATAACTCAAAAAATAGGCAAGGTAGAGTTATGGTTCTTGTACACTGCACTCCCACTTGGTGAGCTCTATCCATCCATGAAATTTCATGATTCTAGCTATTATACTTTAAGAGATATACTCCGGACAAGATTCAAGTATGAAAAACAACAAAGGGCAATAACTTAAAAAATAGACCAGGTAGAGTTATGGTTCTTGTGCACTGCATTCCCACTTGGTGAGCTCTTTCCATCCATGTAATTTCATGATTCTAGCTATTATACTTTTAGAGATATACTCAGGGCAAGATTCAAGTATGAAAAACAACAAAGGGCAATAACTCCAAAAAAAGACCAGGTAGAGTTATGGTTCTTGTGCACTGCATTCCCCCTTGGTGAGATCTATACACCCATAAAGTTTCATGATCCTAGCTATAATACTTTTAGAGATATACTCCGGACAAGATTCAAGTATGAAAAACAACAAAGGGCAATAACTCAAAAAATAGGCCAGGTAGAGTTATGGTTCTTGTGCACTGCACTCCCCCTTGGTGAGATCTATACACCCATAAAGTTTCATGATCCTAGCTATTATACTTTTAGAGATATACTCCGGACAAGATTCAAGTATGAAAAACAACAAAGGGCAATAACTCAAAAAATAGACCAGGTAGAGTTATGGTTCTTGTGCACTGCACTCCCCCTTGGTGAGATCTATACACCCATAAAGTTTCATGATCCTAGCTATAATACTTTTAGAGATATACTCTGGACAAGATTCAAGTATGAAAAACAACAAAGGGCAATAACTCAAAAAATAGGCCAGGTAGAGTTATGGTTCTTGTGCACTGCACTCCCCCTTGGTGAGATCTATACACCCATTAAGTTTCATGATCCTAGCTATAATACTTTTAGAGATATACTCTGGACAAGATTCAAGTATGAAAAACAACAAAGGGCAATAACTCAAAAAATAGGCCAGGTAGAGTTATGGTTCTTGTGCACTGCACTCCCCCTTGGTGAGATCTATACACCCATAAAGTTTCATGATCCTAGCTATTATACTTTTAGAGATATACTCCGGACAAGATTCAAGTATGAAAAACAACAAAGGGCAATAACTCAAAAAATAGACCAGGTAGAGTTATGGTTCTTGTGCACTGCACTCTCCCTTGGTGAGATCTATACACCCATAAAGTTTCATGATCCTAGCTATAATACTTTAAGAGATATACTCCGGACAAGATTCAAGTATGAAAAACAACAAAGGGAAATAACTCAAAAAATAGGCCAGGTAGAGTTATGGTTCTTGTGCACTGCACTCCCCCTTGGTGAGATCTATACACTCATAAAGTTTCATGATCCTAGCTATAATACTTTTAGAGATATACTCCGGACAAGATTCAAGTATGAAAAACAACAAAGGGCAATAACTCAAAAAATAGGCCAGGTAGAGTTATGGTTCTTGTGCACTGCACTCCGTATTGATGTGAAGAATATAACTGCCAAGTTTAAAGTCAATCGGACTTACGGTGACAGAGTTATGCTCCGGACAAAGAAGTGGACACCGCCCGGACGCCCCGACACCACGGGTGATCCCATAATACGTCCCGTCTTCGACGGGCGTATAAAAACACTCCAAGGTAAATTTTGACCGCTTTATGAAAAAAATCTTCTATTTAGATATCTTGGAAGTTTTTACATGTCCCTATTAAGAAATTATTTGAGAGATGAAGAGAGTATTTTTGTTTTCATGGAGGTATGAACCGAAAAACCTAATCACACTGTATGAATGCGCGAAGCGGATTCATACATTGTGTGATTAGGTTTTTCGGTTCATACCTCCATGAAAACAAAAAATATTATCTTCATTTCTTATAATTTAATAGCATCGAGCGAAAAATGCAACAACTTAAAAAATTTTGATACCTTTTTGTAGTGAACTATTTTGTGCGGAAGCATTCAAAATGGCTGCGTACTCAAAATTTTGTTCATGGAGGTATGAATTAAATTTATAGACCAATCAGATCGCTCGCTTTTGAAAGACGAAACTAAGAATTAAATTATTTGTACATGTAGTTTATTTAATGTAGAGATTTGGTCCGCTGCCTAAATGTTTTTTTTATAGGGGTTTACTCAAAATCTCAAAAAGCGTTCGGGGTAAAATGTTACAAAGCGATGGGGCATATTGTTACACTGTAACAATTTGCCCCACCAATTATTTCGCGTGGTACATTAATTGTTTAAGTTCGGCCTTATACAACGAAATGCTCTTTGTGTGGTTTACAAGGAAATACGCTTTATAACATTGGCTCCGTCAGCGTCGCTGTCGTCCCAGAGTAACCTGCTATTTTACATCCGAAGTTCTGAAAAATCATTTAATGTTCAATACCAAAGTCCATTTCAATGTTTTAAAAGTGCACTTCTAGGATTAGAACACTATTTGTACAGCAATTTGCGATAGAACAACGTTGTATTGGCGCTTCATATTTTCAAACCGGTAATTTGATTACTCCAGGGTGACCGATCACAATTGCTAATGGCAACACGAATTAACATTTTGGCCTACACTGTAACTATTGAGTCGGATATTAACCCTTTCCTGTTTTTTTTGAAATTTTAGACTGGGCCAAATTCAAAGGTTTTGCAGACGACAATTCAAAGTTGAATATATTCTATAAATCATCATTCATTAGGGTAGAAAATATTGTGGAAAAAGAAGAAATTGCTTGTAACAAGCAATTTCTTCTTTTTCTACAATGTTTTCCCAAGTATAAAAACACAGAGACGTAAAAACCAGTGATTGTACGGGAAAGGGTTAACTCGGGTTCCCTCGAGATGGGGTTTACTCGAGTTCATGAAGCGGCTCGAGCTCACCCCTCGGCTCAGTCGGTCTTTTTCTTATTCGTTATTACTGCACTAACTCGAGCATCCGTTCGCTCCATGGCTCGAGAATTTCGGCTACTCGCTCGAGCCAAGGGGTTTTAACCTTCAGATATCTTTTGTTTTTCAAGATCTGTCTCTATGTCGTGCGCATGAGATAGTAAGTCGTTCTTACGAGATAATCATCAAACCAGGCTACTTCTCTCACGCGGCAATCCTTTTTAAAGTTATAAATAACTCAAATAAATAAAGACCGACTTTGATTTGTTGTGTATCTTGTTCCCACGACATAGCAATTCGTTTTCTTTTTTTTTATAAACTAAAAAAAAAAAAAAAAAAAAAAAAAAAGAGGCCCATGAGGGTCTGAGACGCTCTACTGGTTATCAAGTTTACCGTTAAAGAAATCTGATATTTAAGGAAGTTAATTGCTCAAAGAAGAATGAATAAAGAAAAAAAGGGGCTTTATCCCCTTTATCATTTTAAGCAACAATCCTCAAGGCCCCTTTTTCCCATGTTTCATGACGGATCCACTCCATTTCCAAAAGAAAGTTACTTTACGACCCTACAATCATTCTGTGAATATTTCATTAGAATCTGACAATAATTGTGGACTTTATCACATAAACAAGTTTGTTTGAATGAAAATCAATAAGGACCCTATTTCTGTGTTTTCTGATGGACCAATTTCATTCCAAAAGGAACTTTCCTTACAACCCTACAATTTAAAAGACAATTTGATAATGATTGTGATCTTCATCACATACACAAAAATGTTTTGAATGATAATCTGTAAGGCCCCCTTTCCTGTGTTTCGAATGCCACAATTATTCCATGCATCTGTTCTCATAAGGCCCCTTTTCCGTGATATTTTACTGTTGGTTTTATCATTCTGTGAAAGTTAAAAGTGAATCCGGTGAAATACTGGGACTTCATAATGTTTACTAGAATATTTTTAAAAAAAATCATATGGCCCCTTTTTACATGATACTTGATGATTGTACCCTGTTCTGAAAAGAACCCTTTAAGTGATTGTACAACCATTCTGTGAAATTTTGAAGTGAATCTGGTGAAATCAAGGGACATCATTGTGTTAATCAGAATATCTATGAAAGTTTTTCATAAGGCACCTTTTTATGTGACACTTGCCATAATCAAATCCACTGTCAAAATCAACAATTGGGATGATGGTAGAATCAATCTGCGTAATTTATTGTGTTAATGAGTTTATAGTGAAATATTCATAGGGCCCCTTTCTCATGATACTTTACAGAACAAACCAAATTTCAAAAGGAACAATTCTAATGAAGGTACAATCATTCTTTAAAAGTTAAAGAGAATCAAAGAAAACAGTGGACTGAATTGTGTCAAGAATTTTTGAAACAAAATTTTCATAAGGCCCTTTTTTCCGTGAAGCTTAACAAATCAGACCCAATGTACAAAGGAACTATCCTAATGATAGTTTGAAGACTTTATTGTAATAATGATGTTTTTAGAAGGTCCCTTTTCTGGTGTCACTTAACCGATCAGACCTAATTTACAAAGGAACAATCCAAATGATGGTACAATCATTCTATTAAAGTTTGAAGATATTTTGATAAAGACTGAGGACATTGTTGTGTTTATGAAGATTTGGTAATAATTTTTCATACAGCCCCTTTTCCTATGATACTAGACAGATCAGGCCCAATTTGGAAAGAAACAATCCTTATGATGGTACAAACATTCTGTGAAAGTTTGAACAGAATTAGATGAAAACTGCAGACTTTATCTTGGTGTAAAATTTTTAAAATGAGATTTTCATTAGGCTCCTTTTCCTGTGATACTTGAAGGATCAGGTCTCATGTCAGCATAAGCAATCGTGATTATTGTACAATGATTCTATGAAGGTTTGAAGACAATCCAATGAAAGCTCTGGACTTGGTTACAAGGATTATAGATAAAATTCTCAAAAGGCCCCTTTTCCCATGATACTAGACAGATCACGCCTAATTTGAAAAGAAAGAATCCTCGTGATGGAATAATCATTCCGTGAATGTTTTAACAGAATCTGATGAAAACTGTTGACTTTATTGTGGTACAATGATTTTAAAATTTAATTTCATAATGCTCCTTTTCTTGTGATACTTGACGGATCAGGTCTAATGCAAACATCAACAATCATTATTATTGTACAATTATTCTGTGAATGTCTGAAGAAAATCCGATGAAAGTTCTTGACTTGGTTACAAGAATTTTTAAATGAAATTTTTATAAGGCCCCTTTTCCTGTGTTTCTTGATAGTTCAAACCCTGTTATGAAAAGAATAATAGTTTAACCTTCCAATCATTCTGTGAAAGTTTCAACAAAATCTGATCAAAGGTGTGGGCTTCATTGTGCTAAAAGGGCTTATTAATTGAATTTTCATATAGCCCCTTTTCCCATATTACTTGATGGAAGTGAACCAATTCCAAAGGGAACTCTTCTAACAAAAGTATAATTATTCTGTTTGAGTATAAAGACAACCCCGTGAAATCTGTGGACTTAAAGCATTAATTAAGACTTTTTTAATTGAATTTTCCTAAGGTCCCTTTTCATATGTTTCTCAATGGATCAGACCCAATTTGAAAGGAACAATCCTTATGATGGTACAATCATTATGTGAAAGTTTGAAGTCAATCAGGTGAAATCTAGGGCCATGATGTGTTAACTAAGATTTTTTTTATTAAATTTTCATAGGGCCCCTTTTCCTATGAAACTTGATGGATCAAACCTACTTCCGAGAGGAACAATCCATTTAATGTAATAAACATTCTGTGAATGTTTGAAGAGAATTTGTTGAAACTATATGTTTTCCGAGGACTTTTTCAACCAAAATTTTCATTGGCCCCTTTTTCCCGAGGTCCTTAACTGATCATACCAAATTTTGAAAGGAACAATTCTTATGATGGTACAATCATTCTGTGAAAGTTTGAAGTCAATCAGATAAAAAACTGTGCACTCTAGAGTGTTAACAAAGATCTTTGAATTAAATTTTAATAAGGCCCCTTTTCCTATGTTTCTTGAGGAATCATATCCGATTCCGAAAGGAACAATCCTTATGATGGTACAATCCAATGAAAACTGTGGACTCTATCGCGTAAACGAGGATTTTTTAATTAAATTTTGATTAGGCCCCTTTTCCCATGTTTCTTGACGGATATGACCCAATTTCGAAAGGAACGATCCTTATGATGGTACAATCATTCTGTGAAAGTTTGAAGGGAATCCGATGAAAACTGTGGACTCTAACGCGTAAACAAGGAAAAGTTTAATGGACGGACGACGGACGGACGGATGCAAGGACGGGAAAAAGCCATCGCTATAGCTCTAGTGGCCTTCAGCCAGTAGAGCTTAAAAAAGGGGGGAGTCTAAATAAAAAAAAACAGACACAATAACCGTACTGTAAATCGATTTTTTTCTTTTAATTTGAAAAAATGTATAAAACGAAAACTGTTTTTGGAGTTTTTTTTTATAAAAATAAAAGAAGATAGAAAACGAATTGCTTACTCGTAGCAATGAGATACGCAGCCAATCAAAATCTGTCTCTATGTCGTGCGCACGAGATAGTTACTCGTTTCCACGAGATAATCATCCACATAAATAACTCAAATAAATAAAGACCGACTTTGATTGGTTGTGAATCTCGTTCTCACGACATAGCAATTCGTTTTCTCTCTTCTTTTTTTCTTAATAAAAAAAGCGCACGTCAGTCCTTGCCACCGTAGTCACGTGTTGCTTATTATACTTGGAATCCTGCATCCAGTTTTAATCTGCTTAAACCAACGTCATCTTTACGTCATCTGGCGTTTTATTCGCTAGTCGATCTCCCAACCTTCATTACTGGGTTGGCACAGGTTCGATCCCCATCGGCGGCACATATCCTTTCCGACATTTGTCTCTCACCAACGGATGGATAATCGTAAACTTAAGTGGGATAACAGCTGGAAGATAGATAAGGATGTGACGGTAGTACTGGTGCGAGATATACCAGGAATCCATTTTTAGATGCTCTTAGCTGCGATATCGTAGTCCCCTTACTGATAGTCTGATGTCGAAGGTTACGACCTTATAGTCCTTATATTGTATGTTTTGTGATAAGCGATTATCTACGGATCAATATCTTACATATGTTGGTATTATGCACAAATTCTATCATAATAACAAGAATGTAATTTCTATCAATCATTAAATACCGGTTTCTTTTCAGTTTATATAATCATTCCTAAGTTAAGCAGTCATGACATTTGGTTGGTCATGTGATCTATAACTACGTCATATTGTTTACCACTATCATGCTGTCAAAACGGGTGCTCTTTATAAATTATAGTATCATTTTTACCTACCATTGATAAAATTGTATCATTAAAGATACCGAATTGTCAATATTTTTAATATTTCTATTAAATTGAATTAAGGCTTGAATTACTTCCATAAACCTTTGTTAATATTTTCCATAACTGTTTTGTTTTCAAAAAGTACTATGTCTTCCAAATTTGGTGACCTTAATTTTCATTTACTATAGTTTTGGCAGGATGTGCGAGACCTCATGAGATCTCGCTGTCAAACATCATAATAATGGCTGACATTCGATTCAAAATGGCCGAAAACTTTAATTTTTCGATGGTGTAGCAAATCGAGACTTAAATGCATGAAATATCTGACTTTTTGCAGATAAATATTTATTTAGATGGATAGATAAATAGCTAAGGTATTGTGTTTGTACTATTTAAACAACTACTAATAGTTGACCTCAAAGTGCCCGAAGTGAATAACTCCGGGCACTGCAATTGGTACAACAAGATGATAACTGCTAAGAGCAAAATGATTTGACCCAAACCAGGGTAATACCTATCATACCCCCAGACACCCCTTTCGCACAATAGATCTCATATGTAGCAGGTAGTTGATTCCATTTGCACATGACAAAATTTTACTCATAATAAAAAGATATCACATATGGCAATTTAAAGTTGTTAAAATTGGAAAAAATATTTGCTTTTCAGGGTAGAAAACATTGAAGAAACTGCTTGTTACAACCAATTTATTCATTGTACACAATCTTTTTCAACATTTTTCTTGAGGGGTATAAAAAAGCAGGATTGTGTGGGAATGGGTTAAAGGGATGCATTTACAAGTAGTGCTTTGCCATACAAGGTAAAGTGCTTGTTTGGGCTTCCTTGTTTGAATTCCAGAGGCTTCAAATATTTATTTGCAAGTTACACCTCTTGTAAGACCAAAATTGACCAGAACAAATCAGAATAACTTGAATAACTAGGCTAGATTTCAGAATAGCTTGCATTACTGGGCCAGATTTCAGAATAACTTGGATTACTACTTTTTCTCAACAAATTCTTATTCCAGAGTGGAGTGTGATCTAGTGTCAAAAATGGCAGAATTCACACTGTATGTAACAACAGATTTTAGCAATGTCCAGTGTTTAAAGGTTATAAGGGACTATACAATATACACGCACTTACAATCTTATAGCACTATTACATCATTACATCAACGGTTGATACATACTTGTATATTGATAATTGAGGTTTACTTTATTCTATGACACTTTTACCAGACAACATTATAGACTGGTAACAAAATTTGCAGACAACAAGTTCAAGTTGATATAATTTCAAACAATCCTTATAGTAAAACCTATCACAGAAAATTGAAGAACAATAAATTTCTTCATCAACTGCAATGATTCCCACAGTTTTGTTTTTTTTCTAGAAGGGCACCAAAAAGCTGGATTGTGTGGAAATGATTGAAATGCTGGGCAAATGCAATAAATTCAACAACAGCATCATACAATTTTTATCTATTCTATTTCAAGACTGTTTTGTTCAAAAGCACAATTTCAAATTGTTATGAGCAAAATATATCAACCTTTCCTAGAACATTAAGCATACATTGAAAAAGAATAATATTAAAGATAGAGAAAAGCCTTTTCAGAGCAATTTATTTGTCTGGCAATTTCAAGAGAACTGGCTCCATTAAAAAAATACATATGCATGATGGGAAGATAAATTACTTTTACAAGAGAGTCCTTCTTTCTCTACTCATTATATATCAAATTTTGATTACACAACTTAGTGAAAAACTGAATTGGGAAAGGCTATCACTCAAAGACACTGTGTAAGGGTGATGTAAATTTGTTGAAAATGCAAAATTCAATCATGATTAATTTAAGCAGTTTCTATTCCTCTGTATCTTTCCTAATCTCCTTTCAAAGAACTCATTCCTGCACGCATGATTTCATCTACAAGTAAAAGGTTGGTGGCGATCACAGTGCTGAAATGAGAAAAAGTTAAACATACATTAACTTATTATCCCAAAACAAAATTTTAAACTTGTCCGTTGCAGAAAACAAATTAAAAGTTGGTGAAAATGAAGAAATTGCTAGAATCAATCAATTTCTTCATTATCCACAATGTTTTCTATCCAAAATGGCGAAAAAGTTAAAATTCCATCAACTTGAAATTGTCATCTACAGCTTCTTTCAATTTGGACCAGTCTAAAATTTTGTTGATTGGGAATAAGTTAAAGAGAAGATTTTAAAACAGAGCAGGTCCGATTCATACAGAAGCTTAAACAATTACAACCCCAGTCTTACATGCAACTCCAAATGAAAATGAGTGCAGTTGATATTAATTAATGAATTAACACATTACTAGAAAACAAAATTTTAGACTGGTCTAAATTCAAAGAAGTTTCAAATAAGTTTTAACCCATTCCAAAATGACGCTTTTGGACACCCCTATAGCTAATCAATTGAGAAAATATTGTGCAACATTAAGAAGCTATTTCTTCATATTACACAATGTTTTCTACCCCAAAAGTTGAAAAAAAAAAGAATATATATTTCATGAACTTAAAACTGTTGTCTGCAACTCCTTTCAATTTGGACCAGTCTAAAATTTTGTTGTCTCGTAATGGTTTAAGTTTGTGAAATTTGAAAAAATCTCTGTCTTGTAGAGTAAAAAATAATGAAGTTAATAAAAAAAATGCATGAATGGATTAAGATACTTCAAATACCAAAATTCTGCTAAATAGAATGTCAAATAAAACACATAATATTGTTTTGGGTTAATGAAGGTATGATACGAAAACAAGATGTGTTTGTGAAACACTATGCCCCCGAAACGGGAATTCTTTAGAAATAGGTAAAGGGTTAAAATTTTGACCTTGACCTTGATGAAATGACCTTCCCCAGTTGCACCTTGTTGAGACCTATCTACATACCAAATATTAGCATTGTAACTTAATCAGGGTTGAAGTTATAGGGATATGTTTAGTTGGAGGTTAAGTTTTGCAGACAGACAGACAGATAGACAGATGGACACAGACAGACAGACGGACACGGGTAAAACAATATGCCCCCGATCTTATCGATGCGGGGGCATAAAAATAACCACACTGAATGACTACATGAAGCTAACAATCATATTAAATTTACTTTTATAAACTTACCATGAATGAAGCAGCTGTTTTTTTACTCTGTAATTATCTACAATACCTACATCCACAGGGACAAGGGCTTCACCTGAATAATAAAACAACATCAGTTTGTTAGCGTAGTATGATGTTTTTGTACTAAGCCAGCGATTTGTAAAGAGGGATATGAGGGCACAACAAGATGTGTTGGTGACATACAAATATACAGTTATAAATTCCATGACTCAATCTAAACATTGCACTGCAAAACCTCCACTTTTTGTTTCCAAACAGTAAGATTTATACAAATATTCTATGCAGACATAGATTTTGTTAACCCTTGTCCTGCTGAATAAAATCATCTACAGAATTGCATTATAATCAAAGGGCTGACAGTACTGGATGCAAGCATCATGGGATGATAATTCTTTTGAAAATTTATATTATAAACAATTTTGGCTTGACAAACAGGAGGTGTAGACTAAGAAAAAGAGGAATATTCCAGGTTCAGCATGACAAAGAGGACCACCAAAAGACCTTTTCTGCTATATTTGGTTCAAATTAGCCCAATCATTTGGGAGGAGATGTTGTTTAAAAATACTTCATGTTTGTATATAGGCCCCCCATAAGGATCTACCCATGGGGACCTGACAATAATGATAATAATAATTTAGAAAGAGGTCAATATACTGATGTTTAATGCAAAATATCAAGGCTTTATGCCTTGAAGCTCAGAGGAGATGTCATTTAACAAGAGGACCATAATGGTAACCTAAGGCATCTGCAAATTACATTACTTTTTGTATGAAATAGATTTAGGGCA
Organism: Fragum fragum; assembly: GCA_946902895.1. NCBI lineage: Eukaryota > Metazoa > Mollusca > Bivalvia > Cardiida > Cardiidae > Fragum > Fragum fragum. The sequence continues at coordinate 12,559,858 of OX336376.1, forward strand.
TATTACAAAACTATCAAGTAATGCTATACAATAAATATGAATTTATATAGTTTAATCCATTACCAAACAATCCCACATTTTGACACCCTCAAGGAAAATAGATTATAAAAATCATTGTGAGAAAAGGAGTAAAAGATTACTTAGTAATTACAAGCAATTTCTCCATTTCTCACAATGTTTTTTAAACCTAAAAACTCCTTGTATTAAAACTTCAATCAAACTTTATTACCGTCTGCAATTTCTTTTATGTGGACCAGTGATAAGCAGAGCAGAGTTTGAAATTGCTCTAGTATTTTACCAACTTGGGGCTTCTGGGGATGGGCAAATTTGAACCATTGGGTATTATTTAAGAAACCTTTGTGGAGAACAATCTGGATGCACTATAAAACAAATATGAGTGCATTACAACTTCTACATTTGGAGAGGAAGATATTGAGCATGCTCTTATTGACCATGTTTCATAACTGTGGGTGCCTTGGGAAGGGCCATTTTTGTCCAAAGGGGTATAACTTCAAGAAACATGGTTGATAACAATAATGTTATGCTATGTTTTTAATATAAATGCTCTAGGTTTTTTTATCCTAAGAGCAATTTTTCTGTAGCAAAATTATTTAGTAATGCCAAGTACCAAATATGAATGCCCTTCACCTTATATTTCAGAAGGAGAAGACTTTTGAAGTTGCTCTAATTGGGCGTTTTCCCAGATTTGGACCTCTTGGTCTATTATTAAAAAATAATAGATATCAGCCAGGCTATGTTACATTTCAAATATAAATGCCCACAGCTTCAAAGTAAACAATTCTTTTTTTCTTTAATCAAATTTTGCGCTTTTCCCTATTTTGGTCACTATTACAGGGTCTTTTCGTACCATTGGAACACAATCTTCAGTGAAATAGTACAAAGCCATCTAGTATTGCTTCATGCAAATATGAATTTCATAGGCCTTATAGTTTATGAGGAGAAGTCTATTGAACTTACTCTAATTATGCATCTTTCCAGGCTTCAAACCTCAAGGGCGGGCCATTTTTCATCCCCAAGGATTAAATTTCTGAAAACTTGGCAGAGAACCATGTGATTGACTTACATATGAAAGTAGTTCTTAAAAAAAAAGTTCAAAGATTTACTAAATTTCCAATCTTCAAATGCTGCCACAAGCAGAGTTTTTGATCGAATGAACTCGATTAACAACTTTTGTAGAGCTTCACTCAAGGAACATCCCTGCAAAGTTTCAGCTTGATTGGCCTACTGTTTTTGAGGTGATTTTTAAGAAACTTTTGACGGACAGATAGACAGACACAAGGACGGACTGACGAAAGATGGATAATAATCTATCACAATATCTCATCTCCCACTTTGTGCATAGGTCAGCTAAAAATCCTTCTTTATTTCTATATAGACCTCCCTTCCCCCCCCCCCCCAAAGCTCCTCCCCTTGGACCCAAGAGTATAACTTTAGTTACTTTGAAAAAGGTCAGTATACTGATATTTCATACAAATCATCAAGCCTCTAGGCCTGCTGGGTTGGGAGGAAAAGCCTTAAACAATTTTTTAACATTTCACTTTTGTTTCCATGGCAACAAGTATTCAACGGAATAATTCTTTTACGTATTTAGAGAGGAGGCACCTAATGAATGTTTCTGCCAAATTTGGTTCCAAATTAGCCTGATGGTTTGGTAGATGTTGTTTAAATATCCTTCTTGGTTTCCATATAGAAAAACATCCTTCTGGAGCTCATCCAATGGGGAACGCAAGGTAATGATTTTAGCTATTTTGAAAGAGGTTAGTATACTGATGTTTAATGCAAAATATCAAGGCTCTAGGCCTTCTTGGTCAGAAGGAGAAGATAATTAAAGATCTCTTCAAAATATCACTTCTGTTCCCATGGTAACAGATTTTTTTTTCTTTTAGCTATTTATTAAGGGGGCACCTGAAGAACATTTCTGCCAAATATGGTTTCAACTAGCCTGACTGTTTGGGAGGTGATGTCCATTAAAATCCTTTATTTCTATATAGAAAAGCCCACAGGGATCTGCCACTTGGGATCAGAGGGTAATGATTTAAGCTATTTTTAAAGAGGTCAATATAAATATGTTTCAAACAAAATTTCAAGGCTCAAGGCCTTCTTGGTCAGGAAGAGAAGATTTTTTTCAAATTTCAATTCTGTTCCCACGGCAACCAGAGTTTTAAATGGATTTCAATTCTTTTAGTACTTTCAAAAGAGGCACATGTTAGGAATGAATGCCGTATTTGGTTGAAACTGGCCCAGTGGTTTGGGATGAGATGAAGTTTAAAGGAATTAGCTCACATGAGCACAAAGTGATTAGGAGAGTTTATATAACCATTTGACAAGTAGAAATGTTGTGGAAAAAAGAAGAAATTGCTTTTTCTATACAATATTTTCTAAGTATAATAACACAGAAACTGTAAAAACTAAAGAATTGAACAGGAAATGGTAAGTAGTATAGGCTTTGGCTCTGAAATGTCTTGCACAAGTACATTCTAAAGGCACAGACTAGATTTGATCACATGGCCGTTGACTCATCTTGTGTCACACCTCCTTTGAGCCCAAGGACATTCTAAGGGCACAGACTGGATTGATCACATGGTCTGGCTCATCTTGAGACATACCTCCTCTGCCTGAACTACTGCCCCAAAGGACATTCTAAAGGCACAGACTGGATTTGATCACATAGTCTTTGACTCATCTTGAGTCATACCTCCTCTGCCTGTACTACTGAGCCATGTAGGAACCCTGTTACTATTCACAGATTCATACCTCTCAATCAGGATAAATCATCATGTGTTTATAGGTTTACCCTTTGCAGACAAAAATTTAAAAATACAAAGTGGATTTAATTTGAAAATAACCATTCACTAGGGTAGAAAATATTGTGGAGGAATTAGAAATTGCTTACAAGCAATTTCTTCTTTTTCTACAATGTTTTCTCAGTCATAAAATCACAGGGGTGTAAAAAATCAGGGATTGAACAGGCAAGGGTAAAAAGGACAAGGCCCACTTTCTTTCAAATGCTAGTTTACCCTTTCCTGTTTTGCAAAATTTTAGCCCCGTCCAAATTCAAAAGTTTTGTAGACAAAAATCTAAAGTTGATTTTAATTGAAAAAATAACCATTATGTAGGGTAGAAAATATTGTGGAAAAAGAAGAAATTGCTTGTCAAGAGCAATTTCTTCTTTTTCCACAATGTTTTCTCAGTTATAAAATCACAGGGACATAAAAACCAGGGATTAACCAGGAAAGGGTTAAGTAAGCCATCTTACCAGTTTTGATATCCAGTCCTACAGCTTGTTGAGGACCTGTATACTCCTCCTGTAGTTTAACAATAGCTTCTTGTGGATCCAGACCAGAGTTCTGTGCTAGTGTCTTTACAATCACTAACAGAGCATCAGCATACGCTTGAACACCTGGGAAAAAACATGCAGGTAAAGGTAATTGGATTTTCCAAATCTTAAACCTGTTTAAGCATATAATGTCTTATAACCTATTCCCACATAATGATGCTTTTGGATGTCCCTCAAGAAAATCAATCAGGAAAATATTGTGCACAATGAAGAAATTGCTTGTAATGGGTAAAATGCCCAGCCCATTAAAGCTAGGTATTTCATCCAAACAAAATTCTTTGAAGGAATCTTATACAGGGTCACCAAAGGATCATTTCTGTGAAATTTGGTTGAATTATGTTCTGTACTTTCAGAGGACAATATTTTTAAAGTAAAAGTTAATGAATGGTTGAAAGACAGACACATTGCCATGACAATAGCTTGCGGTGGAGCTAAAAATCTAAAATTTCATAAATTTTAAATTGCCGTCTGCAACTCCTTTCAATTTAGACAAGTCTAAAGTTTTGCTGTCTTGTAATGGTTTAATTACCCATATAATAAAGTTTTATCATTTGGTAAAGAGGATGGGGCCAGCAATCTATCAAATGCTAACCCTTTACCAGATGGAAAAATTTTAGACTCATCCAAATTGAAAGGAGTTGCAGACAACAATTTACAGTTTATGAAATTTTAATTTTTTCATCTTTCTTGGTAAAAAACATTGTGAAATGAAGAAGTTGCTTGTTACGTTTTCCAAATTGTTTCTCTAGAGGGGCATCAAAAAGCATTGTTTTGTGGGAATGGCTTGAATAAAGCCTTCTTACCCATTTTAATATCATAGGAAACTAGACATTGTTGCAAAGTGCACTAATACCCCCCAGCAGAGCTTGTCCATATACAAGTGCTATCCACCAAAGGGCCATAACAAAAAATGGACTTTTTAATCAAATGGCCATAACTCCGTCAAAAATCAATGGACCAAGACCAAAAAAGGATATGCACATGTCTGACTTATACCGAGTCTTTCTGTGAAATTTGAATTAAATCGGTCCAATGGTTGCTGAGAAATGGAGTCGACACGATTTTTTTCACCAAAGGGCCAGAACTCCGTCAAAAATCTATGGACCGTAACCAAAATGGAATATGCACATCTCTGCTTGATACTGATTATATCGGTGAAGTTTGAATCAAATCCGTCCCATGGTTGCCGAGAAATTGAGCGGACACGAAAAAAGCTATGGACGGACTGACCGACAACCCAACTCCTATATACCCCCAAAACATAGATTTGAGGGGTATAAATTCAAGTAGGTAAAGGAAGCAGATACATTATTTTTTCATCAAAGTAGTAAATTTATCCTTTCATACATAATCAAACTTTTTAGGACCATCAAAAAAAAGTAAATCCGAAAACATTGTGGAAAATAAGAAACAATGCCTATGTTCTACATTTCCAATTTGATAGTTCAGCTTGAAACAGTTGTAACTGCCTGTACGTTTATAGGCAGTTACAACTGTTCGACGCTGAACCATCGAACTGTGCATTTTACACTATGTTTTCTACAATGAACAATGAAAACTTACAATTCTATCAACTTAATATGTCTTCGTTGACTTCCTTTAATTTGGACAAGTCAAAATATTTGTCATCAGGTAATGAACTAATTGGTTGTTGTTCCATTTTTTTTTTATTCAACCCTCAAATTTTGTTTAAGATCATTCAACATTTTCACGTTAAAACAACCATACCTAGTCTTGCACGTCCTTTAACCTCATTTTTGTACTTCATAAGTTCCTGATAGGCAGCAATCTCAAATGCTCCAGCCCCTGGTAGAACACACTCGTCTTCAATAGCATTTTTGACAGCACGTAGACCATCACGGATAGCGTCCTTGATCTGTGTTATAGTGTGTTTATTTGGTCCTTTAATCAATAAAGTAACTGATCTAGGGTTTTGGCAGTCTTCCACAAATGTATACTTGTCTTCACCCTGGAATACATAAATGAGCATGTGCTTGTCTAATTGATTAAATGGGGTTTAATGCCACTTTAACCCATTCCCACACAACATAATCTTAGACTGGTCCAAATTGATTGAATTTTACATTTTTGTCTTCTTTTATAGAAAACATTGTGGGTAATGAAGAAATTGCTAGTAAAAAGCAATTTCTTCATATTCCACTATCTTTTCTAAAGCTTTTTCTTGAGGGGCTTAAAAAGGAGGGATTGTGTGGGAATGGATTAAAAATATTTCAGTAATATCAAGGTGGCTGGAGCACCTAACCAAGGATTCCTGGTATTTCTCACACTCCAGGCGTCCAGCAGCTCAGTCCCGCTTTTTGATGCCCCTTAAGAAAGGAGTTTTGGAAAACAATGTGAAAAATGAAGAAGCTGTTTGTTTCTAACAATTTATTCATTTCTAGCAATGGTTTCTACACAGAAAGAAAGATTTTTTAAATTTTGCCAAAACGAAATTGTCATCTCCGAATGTTCAATTTTGACAAGTCTTAATTTGTACTGTCTGCTAATGTGTTAAGCCAAAGGCAATCTGCATATTCAAACGGCAAAACTCTGTTAAAATTTTTGCAAAGAATTTCTGTAGGTTTTGTGACTTAAAATGTCATAACTCACAATAAATTTTGTAAAATAGCACTTTTCAAAAACTAGGTCAAACTTCCTGTGGGAGCTAAGGTTGGCATGGACAGAGTTTGGTTAACCCTTGTCATGCTGAATAAAGTCCTTACCTGAATTTGCATTAAAACCAAAGGCCTGAAAGCACTGGGAGAAATAGTAAAGGGTCAAATATTATTTTGAAAATTAATTTTATAAAAAACTCTTGGTTGAAGGAGAGAAACAGGAGGTGTAGACTTAGAACAGACTGCACTTATGTGCAGGCTGATCCTTGCCTATACCATCTGCCAAAACAGGAATATTCCAGATTCATCATGACAAGGGTTAATCAACCCTTGTCATGCTGAACCTGGAATATTCCTGTTTTGGCAGGAATTATATAGAAAAGATCAGCAAGCACATGTGTGCAGTCTGATCTTAGTCTAAACCCCCTGCTTGTCTCTTTTGAGCCAGAGCTGTTTAAAAGATAAATTTTCAAAACAATGATTTAACCAGTGTTTGTATTCGGAACTGTCAGTCCATTGAATTTAATGCAATTCTCTAGAGGATTTTATTCAGCATGACTAGGGTTAAATAACCTGGCCAAGAATCCATGAATTTAGAAACCAAGTCTTACAGATTACTGCCACTCTATTCTGTTTCCTTAAAATTCAAAATTATTTAGACATTCTCTTAGAAAATACTGTAATTTTCATGGATGTTCTTTGACAGTGTTTCTTGTTTCTCAACAAAACAAAGAGCTTTAGATTACCAGAACATGTTCGTAGACCAGTCCAGCATGACCAAGAGCATCAGGAGTTAGATCATCCACAGAGTTCATGGCTATACCTCCACAAGCTAGGGTCAATCTCTCCATGTTACGTCTCTTGGCTCGGCGTAAACCAACTATCCCTTCTTTAGCCAGCATGTCAAGGGACATTGGATCAATACCCTGTCAGATGGAAAGAAAAATCCTTTGTAAATCCTTGATAATGAGATGCCCAATTAAAATGCAGATGAAACAATTTTGTACATTTATTTTACTGTATATAAACCCATTATCAGACAGCAAACATTTTACACTGTATCCAATTTGAAAGGAGTTACCAACGGCAATGTTAAGTTTATGGAATTTTAGATTTTTTCAACTTTTTGAGTAGAAAACATTGTGAAAATAAAGAAATTGCTTGTTGCAAGCAATTTCTGTATTTTCCACATTGTTTTTCTATTGTTTTATTGAGGGACATGAAAAAGCATCATTTTTTGGAATGGATTAACAGGAAAACACTCAATTTCTAGATGAGATGTGTGTCACATTTCCAAAAACTTCACATATACGAAAGACTTAAAATAGCTTGTCCATCTGTGCAATCTGATCAGTGTCTTCACTTTACATTTTGTGGATAGATACTGACTAAAAGTTTCTGCAGAAGATCAGAAAATATTCTACATGCACTGTGTGGTTGTCTAGGATGCTCCATCTCTATCATATATGAGACATTATTAGAAATGTCATACATGGCATATACATGTACATATTACATATGAAAAATTGTTGCAAATGTTATACATTGACTCAAATATATTATATATGTGAAGTCTTTGCTAATGTCAGGCATTGGCGAAAATATGACATTTATGTGAAATTGTGGCAAATGTCATGCATTGGCTCGATTATTTATGTGAAATTGCTGGAAATGTCATACATTGGTTCAAATACAGTATTTATGTGAAATTGTTGCAAATGTTATACATTGGCTCAAATTAAATATGTGAAAAGTTTGGAAATGTCATGCATTGGCTCAATAATATCATAAAAGTGAAATTTTTGGAAAAGTCAGAAGCCACAATTGTCCATATGGAATAACCAGCTAGATCCTCAGACCTAAATCCAATAGAGCATGCTTACGATATGTTACAGACAGCTGTTTCATCAAGTCCATGCAACCAGCATTTGAAACCAGCTCTTCTTGAAGAATGGGATCAACTTCACGGTAAAAGATCAGGAGGATTATCAGTAGTATGCGGAGGTGTTGTATGGTGGTAATTGAAGCAAGAGATCATCACATATACTATTAAAGTGCATAAAACTTCTTATTTTGGAAATACTTGATTTCTTTATTTTCATGGTAGCACTGAAAATGTTCTTTTTTTACATTTATGGCTTTTGTGTAAGCATTACTCTTGTAATAACACCGAAAAATTCAATCTTCAACAAAATATGAATACCTAAATCACACAAGTTCTAGAAAACACAAAAGTACTTGAGAATTTCCTCAAGATAAAATAATATTTAACTAGAAAAAAGTGATCCCCAGCAAATTTTTAAGTAAGTATATTATAGATGTGAAATTGTTGGAAATGTCACAATTTGGCTCAAATGTTTATGTGAAATTGTTGGAAATGTCATACATTGGCTCATGTATATGTGAAATTGATGGAAATGTTATACATGTACATTGGCTCATATATAGCAAATATCATGTTGGAAATGTCAAATATTGGCTCACAAACACACACACATGTATGTGTGCTTGTGTGCATGCCTGTGTACCTGTATGTGTGAAATATATGTCACTAGCTTTTGTTGTTAACTGAATGTGAGATAAGTTTTTACAATGTAACATACAATTTTTCTATGAAAATTTCTGGGATGTTAAAAGTACTGACTGTCTGTTTATGGATCAAATAATAGTATTCATATCTAAATCACCTTTTGGTTGATGACAATAAAGCCTTTCTTGTTTCCATCACAAACTTTCTTCTTCAGTTCGATGATTTTCTTTACGCGATCATCAATGAACTGGCGTTCAGCTTGAACAAGTTTCTCACGCTCTTCTGCTGTTTTGTAGAAGAATCCTGAATTTACTTCCCTGAAAGAAATAAAGCAATAATTTTGTTGTTAACCTCTAAACCATTCTTACCAAATCTCGCTCTGATAATGAAGAAATTACTTGTTACAAGCAATTTCATCATTATCAACAATGTTTGGTAAAAACATACTCAACTAAAATTGTGGTCTGCAACATCTTTGAATCTTGACCAGTCAAATTGTATCCTCTGCTGATGGATTAACCAAATCATAACAAGTGGATGCCTAACATTTACATCTGGGATGAACATGTAAATCAAAAAGGGGAATAATTCTTTAAAGCAGGCATAGTTATCCACCTTGATGTAATGGAATGCTCTTTTGAAAATCCAGACATAATCCCTACATACAGTAATAATAGAGATTTAAGTACCCATACCACAAGTATGATGACCTTGCAGATGTCACAACGTCTAAAGTATTACCCTGTGTCTCCTTCGAAAACAGCTAAATAATGTGTAAGGGTTTTAACAAAAAAAAAAGTGCTGCAAATACACATAGGATTTTCCCAGACAACCCCTCATACATAAGATTGATTGATTGAATTGGCTTTAACAACACTCTGACAGTATTTCAGTCTTATTATGGCAGCTGGTGTACCTAACCATGGATTCCTTGTATTTCTCAAACCAGCACTACCGCAACATCCTTTCCAAGCCTCCAGCTACCTATCCCACTTAGGTTTACAATTATCAACCCATTTGTGGGGGACCAATGTTGAAAAGGATATCTGCCACAGCCAGGTATTGATCCCAGGACCCCATGTCTTGGAGTCCTTAGCCCTACCACTCCACTATGTTCATGGCCCCTTATACTTAAGTGAAAGGAAAAACAACTACTGGTTGTCAAAAAGGACTTACGTTTTTTCGTACTCAAGTGAAACATTACATGTCAAAATGAAAGCATCTTCCGTTCTCTTCTTCATGTCAGGGTGTCTAGCTCCATGGTCCATCACAATACCTCGAACCAAGCTGAAAAAAAAAATCAACTATGTCTGAATATTTAAAAAATTCAACTGCTATAGATATATACTATTCTTCTCATTCTGTACACCAGAGGTGTGTTCTTTTTGTCAAGATTCTTATTTAGATTTTTGAGATAAATCATTCTTTAGATTAAGCGTTTAAAGCCGCTAAATAAGAATCTTAAGAATTATTAATGAGGAATTAAAGAGTACTCAGCAATGACTTAAAGGAGTAGCCTTGACAACGTCAAATATTTTCAGTCAAAATAACAAAAATAATTCTTTTGGATACTCCAAAAATCTTAATTAGAGGGATTTTTCATCTCAACAAAAAGATTGATTGATTGAATGGGGTTTAACGCCGCTTTTAACAGTATTTCAGTCATATCGCGGCGGCTGGAGCACCTAACAATGGATTCCTGGTATTTCTCACACCAGTACTACCACTAAATCCTTTCCTAGCCTCCAGCTGCTATCCTACTTAGGTTTACGATTATCCACCCATTGGTGAGAGACAATTGTCGGAAAGAATATTTGCCGCCACCGGGGATCGAACCCATGACACCCATGATTGAAGATTAGGAGTCTGGCGCGCTACCGACTGCGCTATGGCGGCGGCCTCTCAACAAAAAGAGCACACCTCTGAACTCTTACCTACTTTTACTGTAACTTCTACCACTTTTTTTCACACAGCTCTTACTACAAATGATTAATCACAGAGACAGAATTATTAAAAATTCTGGACTTGAAATTGCTGTCTGTATCTCATTTGAATTTGGACCAGTCTATGATTTTGATGTGTGGTAATGGGTTAAGACTAGTCCAAATTGAAAGAAAATCTGGGTAAGTTTAGTTAATGGATTTTTAGCTTTGTCTATAATCTGGGTAGAAACATTGTGTCAATTTAGCAATATCATTGATTACCACCATGTTTTCTCAAGCCTTTTACCTAAGATGTGTTAAAAAGTGGAAATGTGTGAGAATGGGCTGAAAAAGACTCTCCAGACAACAAAGATAGAATGTTCAATTTGGTTTGGTTTTCAGGCCACTTTCAACAGTATTTCATGGCTGATAGTTGAACCAAACCCTGGCTTAATTTCCTTTTTCATAACAGAACAACCACAACCTTCAATCCAAACCATGACCTGCTCATACTCATTTTTCACCAACTAGTGAGAAGCATGCTGCATATGACTTTAGTCAAAGAGGGGAAGAATGTTTGTCGATCTTCCTGAGAACCCCAGGATTTAGAGCACAGTCCACTATTGGCTGAACTAGTCTGGCTTTGCAAAATAACAAATTAGCATTATTCATATGTGGAGGTTTGCAGAGAAAGAAAGGCAAAGATGAAACCTTCGTTTGCTACATACACAAGCTGGTAAGGCCCTAACATAATGACTAAAAGTCCTTAACCCACTCCAAAGCAATCCTGCTTTTTTACACCCCTCAAAAAAGTTTTGTAAACATGGTGGAAAATAAAGAAATTGCTTTGAATTTTCTACCCATAAAGGCAAAGATTTTTTACATATCATGATTCATCGACATCAAATTATTGTCTGCAACCTCTTTCAATCGGATCAATCTAAAATTTTGTCTTGTGGGTTAGGATTAATCTAAATCAGCATCTTACGTGGTGTCCATATCAGTTTTATGCTGCATTTCCATCATTTCTACCATGTGTAGATCTATGGGCTCTTTGTCCTTCTGTATAGCCAATACTGCATCAACAACTTGCTGTAAAGGTTAAACATGTTTGATAACATTTCCTCCAGAGAGCTACAACTTAGATGAGTACCCCCCAAAAATTTGTCAAACTTCCTGTAGGAGCTAAGTTTGGCATGGTCAGAGATTGGTAAATCCTTCTCATGCTGAATAAAATCCTTATCTGAATTCTTATTAAAAATAATGGCCTGTAAGCACTAGGAACACAAGTTAAGAGTCAAAATCTATTTTGAAAATTGATTCGATAAACAACTCTGGGATAAAGGAGACAAACAGGTGGTGTAGACTAAGATCAGACTGCACTTATATGTAGGCTGATCGTGTCTGCACCTCCTGTAAAATCAGAAATATTCCAGGTTCAGCATGATGAGGGTTAAATGAGTCACACCCCCCCCCAAAAAAAGTTTTTATTTTTACCAATTATACTATTTGACGTTGTTACCTTCAGTCTGAAGCTATCCGATTATTTCTTCATAATTGGCAAATCTACTTATGATGGAGAACATAAATTCCATATCATTTTAACCCTTTACTATTGAATCCCTGGTTTTTAAGTGAGAAAATATTGTGCCAAAAGAAGAAATTGCTTATAACAAGTAATTTCTTCTTTTTTCACGAACTTTTCTACCATACTCAAACAAATGCCATCTGAGACAGATTATGCCACCTGAATATAGCCCAGTCACAAAAAGTACAAAATAAACTAGAAAAAGGGTTCTGACAGACCGACAGGCAAAGCTACTGTTATATGCTTACCCTATTCGAGACATGCTAAATTCTGATGTGCAGCCTTGAGCTGTTAACTTGACATTTGAACTATCTGAAAATTTGTCTCAAATGGCACATCTTCTAATGAAAGTGAAGAATTATGCAAAGTTATTTCAAAATGCCATCCACAATATTAGGAGCTATGCTCCAGATATGCTTAATGATTGAGAAATGCATGCCGATGCCAATGCTTGGCTGTTCAAGTGCTTGATAGTGTGTAAAATTTCTTAGTGAAAAAGGGAATAATGCAATCAAAAATTCATTAAGAGTTATCCCCCTTGTTGGAATAGATTGCTCTTTTGATAGTGGACATATATTCCAAGTTTCAGGTGAGTATGTTCACTAATAACAGATATTACAAAATGAGACAGTTTTCAGACTACAATGCAGCCGAAAACCTAGTCACATCACTACTAAAATAGCACAGCTAAAAATTGCGGTATACCAACGACTAGTGCTTTCTCCAAGCTTAATTGTATCGAGAAAAAGTTTTGTCTTTGACCTTTTCCTAAATCAACAGTTGCATTTTTCATCCTATACTTATAATAATTACACAAGACAGTGGGATGAGGAAAACTTGTTTTTATGGGGCTATTGAACAGATGGCAAAATTTTAGACTGGTCCAAATTCAAAGGAGTTGCAGACAACAATTCAAAGTTTATGAAATTAAGCATTTTCAAATCTTTTGGAAGAAAACATTTTGGAATATGAAGAAATTACTTGATATAATCAATCTCTTCATTTTACAGAAAGTTTTCCCGATTGTCTTTCTTGAGAGGTATCCAAAACTGTTATTGCGTGAGAATGGGTTAATTGATTTGTAAAACAAACCTCAGTTAACAGATCAGCCAGCTCCTGATGAACCTTAGTCCTCAGTGATGTCCTGGCCACCTGGATCAGGGTATCTCGGTCACTTTGTCTCTTTATCTTCACCTCCTCAAGGACCTCCAGTGCTTTGTTTCTTGCCAGTTCAAATCCTTCAGTTATCAGACGAGGATGTAGACCCTGCAGGAATAGAAATATTAGTCAAGGTAACCCAATCCTACGCAAAGACGCTTTAAAACGCCCAGAAATATGAAAGCTTTGAAAAACATTAGGGAAAATGAAGAAATAGCTTGTTACAAGCAATTTCTTCATTATCCACAATGTTTTCTACCAAAAAAGAATATATTCCTCAGATTTCACCAAAATAATTGTCTTCAACTTCTTTCAATTTGGACCAGTCTAGATTTTTCTTGTGTGGTAATGGGTCAACCAACCAGACAACAAAATGTAAATTGGATCCAAATTTACAAAAAAAATTCAAAGTCAGTGGAAAATATATGCAACATAGGATAGAAAGCATTCAGAGAAGGGGAGAAATTGCTTGTTACAAGCAAATTTTCCTTTTTCTCACAAGGTTCTCTTAAATTCTTTAAGGTCATACAAATGCTGGGCTGCAGGTGCTTGATAATGTAAAAAATTTGAAGTAAAAAAGGGGGCTTTACTCTTACAAAACCCATTTAGAATTATCCCCCTCCAGTAGATAGCGCTTGTGATGGTCAATACACATGCCAAGTCACATGAGGATATCTTCAATAACAATAGAGATATGACCTAGGTTAAAGTTTTTCACGCCAATGCGATTGATGCTCAGGTGATTGCAATACGTCAGGTTTTCTCAAAAACAGCCTAGCTAAAAGAGAATGAATACAAGTCAAATTGGTTGGGCAAAGTTCATAGATTGATGAAGTGAAAGTAAAAATTCAACCTTTGACCTTCTGCTGTGACCTTGACCTTCAGAAAAACGTCTGAATCAAGCCTAAAACCCTTCCTCTTGTGAAGATCTGTATGTGTGTGAAATCTTATGAAAATTGGAGAATAAACTTCAGAGATTAAGTCAAGGTCAAAATTTGACCTTTGACCTTTTACTGTGAGCTTCACCTTCAGGATAGATATGTGAATCCTGGATAAATATTTTCTCTTGTTTAGATGTGTATGTGCGTTTAATTATGAAAATTGGATCAACTGCAGAGATATAGGCAAGGTCAAAATTTTGACCTTTGACCTTCTGCTGTGACCTTGACCTTCAGGACAGATGTCTGAATCCTATATATATCACATCCTCTTGTCAAATTGTGTATGTGTGTGAAATATTATGAAAATTGGATCATAGACAGCAGAGATATAGGCAAGGTCTAAATTTGACCTTTGACCTTCTGCTGTGACCTTGACCTTCAGGACAGATGTCTGTATCCTGAATAAATCACTTCCTCTTGTCAAAATGTGTATGTGTATTAAGTATTATGAAAATTGAATCCTAGACTGCAGAGATATGGGCAAGGTTAAAGTTTGTCACGCCGATGCTGAAGCCAACACCGAAAGAACGACGCTCAGGTCATGACAATACCACGGGTTTTCTACGAAAACAGCCGAGCTAATAATGGATTAAGTACCTGAGGACCTCGAGAGTTATTCATGTATTAACTAAAAAATATTTTTGAACTGAATTTTTTCATTACATTGTATATCAAACTTGACATCATACACCAAATTTAATCTGTTCTCCAAAACATTTTTTTCTATAAAATTTTTAGCTTTAGCTTCATTGTACAGACAATAGATAGTGCTTTGTAAAGAATGATGTCTGAGATAAAAAACCAATCATTGTTCAGCTAGTATGGTTTGGGTGCTTAACCTATCCTCACTTTTTGACAACCCTCAAGAGGGATGCTTTGAAAAACATGGTGGACAATGAAGACATTGCTTGTCATAAGCAATTTTTCCCTTTCTTTTTTCTTTCAACTGCAAACAGTTGTATGCATATTCTTTCAAGTTGGAACAGTCTAAATTCTTGCCATTTGGTAATGGGTTGAAAGAATAGTAAAAAGTTCTAATGAGATTTATTGATTGAATAAATGTTGTTTAACGCCACTATAAACGGTATTTCAGTAGTATTGAGGCAGATTGAGCACCTAACCGTGATTTCGTTGTATTTCTTGCACCAGTATTTACCATTACAAGGGTTGAAATTAACTTTTTTACTACTTGAAAAAATTGCAAGTGCCTACATTTCCAACTTGCTAAATGTAAGTTGCTACTAGCAAAATAAAACAGTACACTTTTCTTTATACATGTAATTCAATGCATGGTGGTTTTGATGGACGTTGTTTTCCTTTGATAGAGGACAGGCTTTTGACAGATTTTGTTGAAGTATAACTGGACTCTGGAATGGTAGGGCAGGATTTGTTTTCATCTGATGACTGGTTAGGTAATTCATCGGAGGCAGACTAGCCCCATTTAGGTGCCATTTTACCAAACAAGAGGGCCATTGTTCCTGGGGCGCTCACCTGAGATAAAGGCTCTTTTTCTTTCAACAGTCTAATTTCATGTTAAGGTTAGGATTATGAAACAAGTGGGCCGCAGTTACATATAAAGACTATGAACCTGGGGATCGAAAAGTCTAAATTACAAATTCTAAGGCTTTAGTGCTGATTTGAAAGAAGGAAAAAACTTTTTCCATTGGTTATAATTTCAGAAATAAGAAAGAAGTCTGTGAACTGATGCTTCATGCCAATACCCCCCCCCCGGGTCGGCCCCTGGAGACCCGAGGATCATGATTTTAGCTATTTTGTCTGAGATCAATATACTGATGCTTCATGTAAAATATCAAGGCTCTACGCCTTCTGGGTCAGGAGGAGAAGATTCTTAAAGATTATTTTGAAATTTCACTTTTGTTGCCATGACAACCAGAGTTTTAAATGGATTTCGATTCTTTTAGCTAATTTTAAGGGGGACCACCTAAGCAACATTTCTGCCAAATTTGGTTCAAATTTGCCCAGTGGTTTGGGTGGAGTTGTCATTTAAAAAATCGTTCTTTATTTCTATATAAACCCCCACCCCCCCGGGGGCTCTGCCCCTGGGGACCTGAGGATAATGATTTTAGCTATTTTGAAAGAGGTCAATAAACTGATGCTTTTTGCAAAATATCAAGGCTCTACGCCTTCTGGGTCAGGAGGAGAATATTTTTAAACTTTTTTTTAAAATTTTACTTTGGTTGCCACGGCAACCAGAGTTTTTCACAGATTTCAATTCTTTTAGCTATTTTTGAAGGGGACTACCTAAGCAACATTTCTGCCAAATTTGGTTCAAATTGGCCCAGTGGTTTGGGAGAAGATGTCATTTAAAAATCAATCTTTATATCTTTATAAACCCCATTCCCTCTGGGGACCCGAGGATAATGATTTTAGCTATTTTGAAAGAGGTCAATATACTGATACTTCATGCAGAATATCAAGGCTCTACGCCTTCTTGGTCAGGAGGAGAAGATTTTTAAAGATTAATTTCAAATTTTACTTTTGTTGCCATGGCAACCAAAGTTTTTCACAGATTTCAATTCTTTTAGCTATTTTTGAAGGGGACAACCTAAGCAACATTTCTGCCAAATTTGGTTCAAATTGGCCCAGTGGTTTAGGAGGAGATGTCATTTAAAAAATCGTTCTTTATTTCTATATAAACCCCACCCCCCTGGGGCTCCGCCCCTGGGGACCCGAGGATAATGATTTTAGCTATTTTGAAAGAGGTCAATATACTGATGCTTCATGCAAAATATCAAGGCTCTATGCCTTCTGGGTCAGGAGGAGAAGATTTTTAAACATTATTTTAAAATTTCACTTTTGTTGCCATGGCAACCACAGTTTTTAAACGGATTTCAATTATTTTAGCTATTTTTGAAGGGGACCACCTAAGGAACATTTCTGCCAAATTTGGTTCAAATTGGCCCAGTGGTTTGGGAGGAGATGTCGTTTAAAGAAATTGTTGACAGACGACGCATGAAGGACGCCGGACGGACGCCGGACAAAAGGTGATCACAATAGCTCACTTGAGCACTACGTGCTCAGGTGAGCTAAAAATGCTGTTGTTTTTTTACCACAAATGATTTTAATTGCTGTGAAATGTTCCATGAAACTAATTGAATCACTTATGATTTTCTAGATACTTACATTATGAACAAAACTGACGATGGCAAGCGTCTTGCTGATAACCGGTGCATGTAATTTTTTAGTTATGTGTAAGATTTGCTGATCATGACTGTTTACAACTATATCTTTCAACTAGCAAAGAAATGCGACAGGTTAGTGTTTGGAACTTTCGATTTCCAACATTTTTTTCATTTTGCGAGTTAGCAAGCGCTAATTTCAACACCTGCACTACATCCTTTCCAAACCCATTGATAGTAGACATATGTCAGAAGGGATATTTGCCATGGCCAGAGATCTAACCCGGTACCCCTTGACTAGGAGTCTAATGCAGTACCACTGCTTAAGAAAAAGGCTTTGGAAATCATTGGAAACTGGAGAAATTGCTTGTGTAAAATAAGAACAAATTAAAATTGTTGTCTGCAGCTTCTTTCAATTAGAACCAGTCTAAAATATTCTTATGTGGTAATGGGCTATACTGTGGTCTACAAAACCTTTGAATTTGGAAAGGTCTAAATTTTGCAATACAGTAAAGGATTAACCATTTCCTGTACACACCCAGGATTTTACTACGCTGTTATTTCATACTTGAATAAACATCAAGGCAAAGGAAGAAATTGCTTGTAACAAGTATTTTTTTCTTTTTCCATAATATTTCTACCCTGCTGAATGATTTTTAATTAAATCCACTTTAAATTTTCGTCTGCAAAACTTTTGAATTTGGACAGGTCTAAAATTTCCAACTACAGGTGCTTGAGCAGCTATGTTGCTCCACAGGCATGAATGTACTGCTTAAGCCAACTTTTTTTCATAATTTCTAACTGTTCAAAATTCTTTTTGATAATCTTCTAAAGCGTCACCAAAGGATCAATCTAGTGGAATTGGTTGAAATCAATCCACCCGGTTTCAGAGAAAAAGAATTTCAAAGCTTTTACCAAGTATGGAAATAAGCCCCGCCCATTAAAGCCATGTTTTTATTTCGATTGAAATTCGCTGAAGGAATCTGATTAAGAGTCACCCAAGGATCATTTCTCTGAAATTTGATTGAAATCAACTGTTTCTGAGAAAATTTTCAAAGCTTTTACCATATAAGGAAATTAGCCCAGCCTATTAAAGCCATTGTTTGTCCAATCAAAATACTTTAAAGTTCACACAAGATCATTTCTGTGAAATTTGGTTGAATCCATCCACTAGTTTATTAGAAGATTTTCAAGGCTTTCACCATATATGGAAATTAACCCCACCCATTTCATCCAAGATTCTTCGAAGCAATCCAATAAAGAGTCACCTAAGGATCAATTCTGTGAAATTTGGTTGAAATCCATATACTGGTTTCTGAGAAGATTTCCAATGTTTTCACCATACATGGAAATTAGCCCCTATCCATTAAAACCAAGTTTTTCATCCGATCAAAATTATTTAAAGGAATCTGATAGAGGTTCATACAGGATCATTTCTGTGAAATTTATTGAAATCTGTTAATTACTTTCTAACAAGAAGATTTTTAAAGGAAAAGTTTACAGACAGACAACTGACAGATGGACGAACACCACACTATGACAATAGTGGAGCTAAAAATGGGAAAGGGTTAATAAATGAGTGCTTGTTAATTTCATTGGTAGTGCTAAATAATCAATAAGCTCATACCTCAGAGATGTAAAGATCAGCCTGTTTCAGAAGCTCTCCAATGATAAGGACATTGGATGTGGTCCCATCCCCAGTGATATCATCTTGAGCAGTGGCAACTCTAGCTATCAAGGAAGCTGTAGGATGTTGGATTTGCTGGAACAATCACACAGGAAACATCATAATCAGGAAAATCATGCAAATTAAAAATGTGAATTCATTAGTTGAAGATTGTGTTACTATATTTTTTTCAAATTTTTGTTTCTTTTAACCTTCATTTTTTGTAATTGATTGATTGAATTGGGTTTAACGCCGCTTTTAACAGTATTTCAGTCATATCGCTGTGGCTAGAGCACCTAACAATGGATTCCTGGTATTTCTCACACCAGTACTACCACTACATCCTTTCCTAGCCTCCAGCTGCTATCCCACTTGGGTTTACGATTATCAACCCATTGCTGAGAGACAAATGCCGGAAAGAATATGTGCTGCCGCCGGGGATCGAATCCATGACATCCCATGATTGAAGATTGGGAGACTGGCGTGCTACCAACTATGCTATGACGGCGGCAACATCATTTTTGGTAAAGTCATGTGTTTTTCAACAACTGAACGACTAAAAAATTGTTTCTGATGTGATACTCACATCCTTTACATGCATTTGCATTCAGTGCTAAATATTAGTTCTATCAACATGATAACTTCAAATACAAGAGGACCATGATGGTCCTAAATTTCTCCCCTGAGTATGATGGTTTGTGGCTTTATGATATAAACAAAATAGCAAAGCCCTCTGTCTAATTATTTTGGAGAAGATGTTTACAGATTTCTCTTTTAATCCTAGGTATATTGATGATCCCACCATATAGCACTAATTTCCTGAATATGGTAATGCTTTGAAGTATAGACGTCAATACATACCAAGTATAAAACTCTAGGCCTAATGGTTTAGGAGAAGAAGGTTTTCAAAGATATCATTATTTATTCCGAACTAAAATTAGGGATTGCACAGAAAAAGGGCAAATTTTTTTAAGTAATTTGGTAGAGAGTCAATGGCTGATGATATGTACCAAATATCAAAGCTCTAGGCTTTATGGTTTGGAAGAAGATTTTCAAAGATTTTCTTCTTTATTCCTTTGTAAAATCAGGGATCTCAAAGAAATGGGCTAAATTTCAGAATACGGTTATTCTTTGAAGTATTTTGGTAGAGGGCCAATAGGTGATGATATATACCAAATATCAAAGCTCTAGGCTTTATGGTTTGGAAGAAGAAGATTTTAAAAGATTTCCTTCTCTATTTCTATGTAAAATCAGGGATAACAAAGAAAAGGGCTAATTTTCAGAATACAGTAATTCTTTGAAGTATTTTGGTAGAGGGTCAATAGATGATGATTTGTACCAAATATCAAAAATCTAGGCCTTATGGTTAGGGAGAAGAAGATTTTTAAAGATTACCTTTATTTCTTTGTAAAATCAGGGATCACAAAGAAAAGGGCTAATTTTCAGAATACGGTAAATCTTTGAAGTATTTTGGTAGAGGGTCAATAGATGATGATGTATACCAAACATCAAAGCTCTAGGCCTTATGGTTTGAGAGAAGAAGATTTTTAAAGATTTCCTTCTTTATTTCTATGTAAAATCAGGGATCACAAAGAAAAGGGCTAATTTTCAGAATACAGTACATGTAATTACTTTGAGGTATTTTGGTAGAGGGTCAATAGATGATGATGTATACCAAATATCAAAGCTCTAGGCCTTATGGTTTGGGAGAAGAAGAGCATGACCTAAGGATCATTTCTGTGAAGTTTTGTTGAAATTCCATGGTTAGTTTAGTAGGAGAAGATTTTTTTGCAATTGTGAAAGGACGGACGGACGGATGATGACCGATCACAATAGCTCCCCATGAGCACTTCGTGCTCAGGGGAGCTAATAAAGTATAAAATTAAATGGTATTTACTCGAGTGATGGTAGTTACTTGGTTTTTACAAAGTGCTTGACTAAATGCAACTTATTCCATTACCAGATGACAAAACTTCAGACTGGTCCAAATTGAAAGAAGTTACAGTTTAAGGTTCAGAAATTTAAGATTTTTTCTACTTTCAGGGTAGCAAACATTGTGGAAAATGAAGAAAATTGCTGCAACAATGTTTTTCCAATTATTCTACTTTGTGGCTTCAAAAAGTGTCATTAGAAATGAGTTAAGGAAACTTAGAATGCTAGGGACATGCAGTCAATTACTTGCTAATTTTCATATTGAGACTATAATATTTGTCACAGGCTTAAATACTTCACCCTAGCAATAAACAAGATGTGTTTGTGAAAAATCATGCCCCTGAAACAGGAATTCATTATGGTGATTTTCATTGTTTTTTTCTTTGTTTTAGGGAAAAGGGTTAAAAAATTCACCTTGACCTTGATGAAATGACCTTCCCTAGTTGCGCCTTGTCGAGACCTATCTACATACCAAATATTAGCATTGTAACTTAATAAGGGATGAAGCTATAGGAAAATGTTTAGTTGGCAGGTTAAGTTTTTGAGTAACGTCTAGGGAAAAGGGTTAAAATTTTGACCTTGACCTTGATGAAATGACCTTCCCCAGTTGCGCCTTTTCAAGACCTATCTATATACCAAATATTAGCATTGTAACTTAATAGGGGATGAAGTTATAGGAAATGTTTAGTTGGCAGGTTAAGTTTTAGAGTAACGTTTTAGGAAAAAGGGTTAAAATTTTGACCTTGATGAAATGACCTTCCCCAGTTGCACCTTGTTGAGACCTATCTATATACCAAATATTAGCATTGTAACTTAATCAGGGTTGAAGTTATAGGAAAATGTTTAGTTGGCAGGTTAAGTTTTGCAGACAGACAGACAGATGGAAAGACACCGGTAAAACAATATGCCCCGATCTATTGATGCAGGGGCATGAAAATAACCCCAAAATGCCCCAAAATATGAAAGGTTTGGAAACATTATGGAAAATGAAGAATTACTTGTAACAAGCCATTTCTTCATTGTCCACAATGTTTTCTACCCTAAAAGACAAAGATTTTAAAGATTTCATCACAATAAAATTGTCATCTGCAACTTCTTGGAATTCGGACTTCCCTGAAATTCTATCTTGTGGGAATGGGTTAAACAAATGCACATAGAATATGGAAGCCAAACTACAGCTGAAAGATGTTGTGCTTATTCTTTATTGTAAGGACCAACAGAGTAATGGAGTAATGAAGAGGGTATCACAGCAAATGCTGTAGGCCATTAATCTTTACAGGGCTGTTTATGATTCATAAACCTTCAAAACCCAGGAAATATCCTGTTTTGACCATTAGAAATTCCTCTTGTTCGGATCAAAATGACTTCCATGGGGGAATTTCAAAGGGTAACAACTGGGATATATGGTCCCGAAATTTTTCAGAGATGCATCTTATGTATTATTCAAAATTATCAGTGTCTGATCCATGACACACATTTGCAATAATCCCAGCATTTCTGAAAGATCACCCATTTGTTTCACCAAGCGTATGATGGCCATGCTAAATTAAATCAGAGGAACTTTTATATAGCTGTTGATAGCCTTTGACAAAATCTTGCATCTAATGATTTTTCTTTTTCAACCAGTATCTTCAACTTTGACTGAAACTAAGAATTTTTTTTAAAAGAGATTTATGAATGTGATTAAGTGTTATCAAGAAATGGTCTGTTGGTACTTATTTAATTCTTGTTGTTGCTTTGACCCCTTCAAAACTGATCCATAGAATTTCATAAGCAAGGAGTCAATGACATTCCTAAATTTCAAAGGCTAGCATAGACCTAGTTCATGTTTGGGCATAAAATTAAACTGTTGAAAGACAGAAAAGTAAAGCATGAGGTAAACTAGGTAAATTTTATATAAATAGTACATAAAGCAGTAAGCATATTACCATTTCATGAAGCAAAACATTTCCATCCTTGGTCAACTTGATATCACCAGAACCAGAGACAAGCCTGAAAGAGAAATGTAATATCTTAACAATTTCAAAAGCGAATTGCAATAGAGCAAAGCTTCACGAGTCATTTACTGCATAGAAACATTTCATTAATACTTAGAGTAAAGAAATAGAAACTGAAGGAAATAAACGCAATTACAGGACCTGAATCCCTTTCACATTGTGGGCAGTTAGTTCATTTACAGGCTGATTTTGGCCATTATGCAGTATATATAAATAGGCTCCAATGAAAACTTGGAAAAAATTGTTCACATTCACAAAAATTGCAGAAGCCCTGACATTTAATAAATTGTTAAATGGATGTGTATGATAGGTGAAACATATTGATTGAATGGGGTTTAACGCCACTTTAAACACTATTTTAGTCATATCAGGCAGCTGGAGCAGCAAACCGTGGATTCTTTGTATTTCTCACACCAGTACTATCACTAAATCCTTCCTGTGCCTCCAGCTGCTAATCCCACTTAGGCTTACAATTATCCATCCATTGTTGGGAGACAAATGTCGGAAAGGATGTTATGCCACCACCAGAGATCAAATACGTGACCCCATGACTAGAAGCTGCGATGTTGTAGCCATCTTTCTAATAATCTGCTGGCAAGGGCTATGACACCCACCTACTTTGTTCCTTGTTGCAGCGCCCAGATTGATCTAATATATATACATTACCAGTGATGGACACCTAGGACACTAAATATTGGCCAGGAACTCCAAAAGCTAATTTGTAGGTGTTCCTATGGGATTCTTCTTTTTTTCCTACATCTATATTTTTTAGACTGATCCAATGATTGATATCCACCATCGCAGTATTTCAGACCGTTTTCATAAACAAAATCATAGCCTTGAATACCCAATTCGAATCAGGCCTGGTTAGCAATCTTCATGTTATACTCAACAGGAAATGCCCATTTTAAAAAAAAAAATGTGTTAGGCCAATCTTGACTGATTTTAGCTATTGCAACTGTTCTTTAATGCCTTCATAGACATAAAGTGGTGCAGTGCTCCAGCTAGGATTAAAAAGGGGCAGGGTGCTAGTGCCCTGAAAGGGCACTTTGAGTTGCGAAGCAATGAGATGGGGGAGGGCGTGTCCCCTCCCTCTTGGGGGGTAGTGAGGGCCTCCCTAGAGAACATTTTGAATTTATAGAGCTTAAAGAAGGGCTCTGGTGTATTTTTATAAATATAAAAATATTCATGATATTGTAGTTGTAAACAAATATTGTAACTAAAACTAGATATCATGGCAGCTCACGTTAATTACAATATTTTGTTAGGCCAACAACTGTTTGAACAACGACACTCACAGATTATTATATTCTTTCTTTGTTCTTTATCATTTTTTCCCGTTATAATCAATTTTCTTATATTAACCCATTCCCACACACTGACGCTTTTGGATGCCCCTCAAGAAAAGAACAATTGGGAATTGTCACAAGCAATTTCTCCATTTTCCACATTGTTTTCTAGCCAGAAAGTTAAAAAAATCTAAAATTCAGTCATCTGCAGCTTCTTTATATTTTTACAGGTCTAAAATTTTGTTGTTTGGGAATGGGAAAAGACTGAAACCTATGCCAAGAAATTAGTAACTTTGTTTCCTCTTGCTAGCATTGCTAAGAAAACGTAGTGAACGCTCTCTTTAAAAGGGAATTATGAAAATGTTTGAAAATGTGCGCATTCGCTTATTGAAATAAAACTAATAAGTGATTTCTTTCAAAAAAACATCTGACTGGAATTTGTATTAGGGTTCAGCGGAAATCACTTTAAAGAATGACAAACCGTGATATAAAAACTTGCCTCGTCATGTTTCCATTTCTCATTCACTGTTTAAAGATGAGACAAAAAACCAACAAAGAGGTTCGACTTTAATAATCAATGTATCTGTTACTTTTCGTGCATTAATTTTCAATACTAATTTTTCTAACGATTGTAAAAAGAAGAATCTATGGGTCCTGAATTGACCCAATTTCCGAAGATACAGCAAGGGAAGAATAAAACGTGGTGGAAGGACAAAAACTATATTTATTCGAGACCAACAATTAATCTAAGATTTCCTATCCGTGGGTGTCAAAATTGATCATCGTCCACGCTAACTCGCTTACAGTCATACACACGCATTTAATCGGTAATTGGTGTTTGTTTACAACTTACGGGAATGTACCAATTGCCATCTAAGGATTATCGGAAAGTGGTCCCACAATAACGAATCGCGCTTTGTGATTGGTTGACTTGCGGATATAAGCCCCGCCCTCCACTATACAGGTCGTAATGCGTATGTTAGATTAACGCGTCGGTAATTATGTCAAACTTAAGCTATCAATCGAATTAATGCGACATTTAAAGGGTAGTCGCTAATTTCAAGAGTATTAGTAGAGTAGAGAGAGGGTCTATCATTTGGGCAGGGCGAATGAAAAAAGGGCAGGGCGCCGCACTTTGAGGGCAGGGCGGGGCGCCCTTACGAAAGGGCCTAGCTGAAGCACTGTGGTGTTTTAACAAGATTAGTTAAAATCATAATTTGTCTTGTTTATCATACTCCACAGTCGTCAAATTTTCAGGAACTCCTCATTGCAAGAAGGGACTCCCAAATTTCATGAAAGGTGTTCCGTTTGGATTCCTGTTGGGTTGGGTTAATTTTTTATTCAAGACTTCCTCTAACGTAGGTTGGGTTAATTTTTTATTCAAGACTTCCTCTCACGTCAGTAACTTTTCGAACTGTGAGGGCTTTTACAAACAATCGTGCAAGGCCCAAACACCAACCAATCAAATTGCAAAACTTAATTGATATTGCAAGTCGCCTAGCTACGAGTAAGACATATACATGTAGTATTAAAGGTACACCCCCACCTCTAGTAATAATTAAGTATTTTCATTAGCATTAAAAATCTTCCGAAAATATAATTTTCCAGGGGGAGCCCTGTGAGGTGAAAAAGACGGGTACAAAGACAAAATTAATATAAATTAGTATGAAGTTCAGATGAAATGTGATTTATTTCTATTTGAAGTAGCAAACTATGATCATTTAACCAAAATGAGCAAAAGATAATATCAAATCGATGTGTATGAATGTATTACATATCATTTATTTATTTCAAGCACGTGTTCCAGAACATTCGAAATTTCGGCATTTTCTTTACTTGTGTTTTTACTTAACAGTTACATTTTAAGAGTCCCTTTTGGTCCAAGGTTTGTCTTCAAGACATCCTGTAGTCCTTTAGCTGCTGAAATATTGACAGCTAGAGCCTGTGCGGCCCTAGCAACCTCAGCTTTTGGGTTGAGCGTTTTCACAGCAGACATGTCAATTCTTCACCTTCTTTCCCATGCAACTTCCGGTAGTCTGGAAGATAATAGACTGGAAGTTCACGCAATATAGAGGATAGAGAGAGAGGGGGTAAGAGGTTACACTCCTGGCCGTTTTTGCCTCATTGAATAAAGAGCAAAAAGGGCCCTTTTTCACAATCTGTAGCTCCTCCCAAAAGTTTCGTTGGGCCTTACATCTTAGTCCGTCTTAAAGAGCAGTCTTTGGTCTTGAATTACAGGCCAGGAAAATGGTAACATTACTGATAAAGTTTCTTCAGTCTGCACATCAATCCATGAAATTCTTTAGTCCCGGAAGTGAGAGTCTTGTAGGGTAGCACCTTCAAATGTCAGTTTCTACAAGGAAATAGTTCCCAGATAAATGCTTTGAATCACATGCATGACATGCAGCAGTGATCTTTCACTCTGCAGAACCTAACATCAAGCAACTTGCTGTTGATTAAACGTTAAAACAGCATGACAAAAAAGGAGATCAAATTTTCTTATTGGACTACTTTAGGGTACAACCACACTGAAGTTATTCCGGGGTGGAGTTGACCCAAGAGTGAGACGTTGATGATAACCTCAAGGTCAGAAATATTTCATTTGCGTCTAGATCTGAAAGGTTCCAGCTGATATTCTCAATTTTCTTGTCTCTGTGCCTGGATTAATTGGTGTCGGGTCAAAGGCCCAGGGTCAGGAAGTCCTGGTCCAAAAAGGTCCAGTTAAAAAAGATCCAGTCCACAAAGGCCCACTAATCAATCTGATCATTTGATATTATTTTGACCATGACAGTTTTTATTTCTTTTGTTTTATTTCAAACGGTTAAAATTGACAGAACAGAATCAAACAATTTTCAATAATTAATTAAAGAGTGTTGAAAGTTGTCGGCATAAGGAACTAAGTATGATGAATAAAAAGTATGATTGCTTCTGAAAAACATTCTTTGCTTTTCCCAAAACGGGTTTCTGTCATTAAAGCAATGTTTTGGGAAAGGAAGCTATTGTTAACGATATTTTAATAATTCTTTTCTACGTTTTACAGGTCATATAATTACTGTTTGGGAAAGGATTTATAAAATACGCAAACGTATAGAATATATGCACTTCTTCAAATATATAATTCTTCTGACAGTTGAGTAAAGTACGAAGTACAGTATTGACTCGCTTTACTTGTATATATGTGGGCCTTTTTGGCCTGTGCTTTTCTGGTCAGTTTAGAAAGTTGGCCATTTTGGTCATTTTTCACAGTGCCTTTTTGACACTGGGCCTTTTTGTACACTGAGCCTTTTGTCACTGAGCATTTAAACCCCGATTCGACTTATTTATGGTGGTACGGTGTAGTATCTAAGTTCTAAAATTGTGACGTTTCGGTTTAGAATTGACAAGATATTGAAAATAGCGGTTGTTTTCCCCTTTCCAAATAAAACATTGAAAGCTGTATACAATCCGATCTCGTCCCCAGAGCCTCAACTAGGCACTGGAGCTGAATCTATTGACTGTTTCGATGGCTCAACGACGAGATGTAGGCCTATTCTTTGAACCGTCGATCTTAGCCGACATCCGGGAACACGAGCAGTGTGCCATTCATTGGGACCGGAGGCACGGTAAACTTTGAATTTCACCATTGATCGACATTTATGTGGAGCATTTTTATTTGGCGTCTTAAATGTTTTAACTAACGTTTATCCAGGCTATAGTTAAGTTACATGCTACTAACGATAAATTTTGCAAAACGGCGCCATTTAATATCGAAATGGGAACTTCCTGTTGGGGTTCAGTGGGCGTGGCTAGCCGCATCGGTCAATCCGCATCCGTTAATACCAATCAATTCATATCAGAGCCTACCGGTCATAGGAATTGATGTTAATTACTTTGACCACCATATTCAAAATATATGCAAAAAAGTAGCCCGTCAACTAACTGTTCAACATCTTTTCACGTTTCTATCTGGTCAAATGTTATCTTTTGTCCGTTGTCTTGACAATTTTGTTCAATAATCGTAAACCTAAGTGGGATGAGCAGCTTGCGGCTTGGAAGAATGTAGTAGGACTGGTGTGAGAAATATCAGGAAACCATAGTTGGGTGCTCCAACCGCCTCGATATGACTGGAATACCGTTAAAAATCAAACAAACAGATCATGTGAGCTAAAACGAAAGCCGGCGTAATTCTAGTTACTCTAATCTATTACAGGTCCCTCAGATAACTACTAGTAAAGCAGGTAAAATCTCATTCAGAAACGCTGCTCTTCATGTGTTCTTTGGATCAGTCTTCTTAAACAAACAGTTTTGGTTGGTTCGCAGCTCTTATAATTAAATATTAATATTCAAACGTATTGATTGGCTGAAATTTTCTTTTCATACGTACACGAACAAAATGTTGAGAAAGCAAATATTTTGTATGCTTGCACAAAAATCAATTTCATAACAAATACTCAAAACTAGTAAATATATGCATTGTTTTGCTTGGTGGCGGTAAGTTATAAGAAATGATAGATGGCAAATTGAAATGGTTAGAGCCGTCGATGACGGGCTTGCTCACGTGGGTTTTCATGCGTTAGTTCCATCGAAATCTCTTGTAACTTACGTTGTTTGTAACATTGTCTTTTCGACTTTGATATGAAAAATACTAATCTTGTCTACTCTAACAGATACGAAGATTTTCTCTTGTGGAACCCAGGTGGACGGTTGGCACAAATACATAACCCGTTAACACATTCCCACACAAGGACGCAATTTGGCGCGCAAATTGGGAAAGCACTAGGTAAATTATTGAGGAAATTGTAGAAATTGCTTGCAACAAACAATTTCTATATTCTCCACAATGTTTTTACCCAGAAAGTTGAAAAAGGGCAAAAATTTTATAAACTTGTTGTCCCCTTTCAATCTAAGAATTTTGTAGTCTTGTAGTTGGTTAAAGGGTCGCCTTGCTATGTGTCCGTCATGAGAAGTGGTCTCGACAATAATGTGTTTTATTTTTGTTGTACCGTCGCTATTGTATTATAGGGTATTGTGGTTAAGAAACAGTTGTTCCCCCTAGGCCTCGAACACATTGCCTAGCTGAATAAAGAAAAAAAGGCATTGCAAGTAAAAAGTAGACTAAGCTTCAAGTAGAGTGTAGAAATATGTTATAAAAGTAACCACTGGAAAAGGCAATCGAGAAGACAACATTTCGAGCCAGTGAGCAGGTTGCCCAGTGCAACCCACGACGACTGATGTAAACCGGATGTTTCGATCACAACTTAAGTTCAGCGCAGATACAAATTATTTGTGCTTACTCAAAAGGATTTATAGCTAGCAAAGCGCCAGCTTTGATAGCTTAGGTTAACAGATAAAATTTTGAGGTAATGTCAGATTTCAACTGCCACTGGAGGCTTAACCACTAAATCCTTTGAATGCCTACGCCATAAAAAGTAGGTCTTATTTCAGGAATATGGCAAACTCTGCCACTGCTTTTTATGACCTCATGAAATTAACTATATTCAAATTGTAGACAACTCTTTCAAAAACATGCTATTTAACCCTATCCCAATCAATCGCGCTTTTGAGGCATCTCAAGAAAGTATTTTAGGAAACAGTGTGGAAAATGGAGAAATTGCTTGTAACAAGCAATTTCTTCATTGTCCACACTGTTTTTTACCCTAAAAGGCAAAGGTTTTCTAAATTCCACTAATCAAGATAACCTTTGAACAAAATATTACAGTTAATAAAATTACCCTTTGCCGTACTTTCAGTACTTTGATTTTACCAATGGGTCTTCGAGATCAGTAAAATCTCTCTCTTCGTTACTTTAGGCATGGTATGAACTTCTACTTTGAAAAAATATAAACGCCTAATTCAAAGATATCAGTGCGACATGACATGCAAAAAAGGACAACCTCGTAAGTGCGAGACATTCCACTCCTGGACAGGCTGCACAGGGCTACACGGCTTGACAAGGATGTCCTTACTTTTTGATTTTTCGAGAAATAGCCATTGAACACATTTTCTGTTTACATTTAAACCATTCCCACAGAATTACTCTGTTTGACGTCCCTCCAGATAAACGTTTGTTACATACTACTGACATTGAATTTTGCAAAATAACGACGCAATTTTAGACTGGTCCAAATTCAGAGAATTTGCATAGAAAATATAGTTAATTTTTCAAAAGGAATTGTCTATTTGGGAAGGAAACAATGTTTAGATAACTTTTAATAATCATTTTTTTCATTTTCCGCATTTCCCCCAAGCTTTATATTAAACGTGATTGCTTGGGAATGGGTTGAGGAAAAATGCCAAAGGCAGTCAGCTCAATCTGACCAGGGGCAACTCTTTTCACAGTTCTCAAAAGGCCCTTTTTTACCAGCATGTCACAAATATTTGTTTCACGAAATTCTCGAGGGGACCCTTTTCACATGGATTTCCACGCAAGTAAAATTAAGGAAAACAGTTTTTTGATACGCCTAACAATTGTTTGAATGGATTTCCTGTAGGAATATTGATCCCTACATAAAACAGCGCAATTATAATATTATGACAATATTCGCCTGCCTTTCTGAAAATCAGCAAACTCAAATCGATAACCCGACTCTTACCTTCACCAGACGACAAAGTTGTAAAATGATCTAAATCGAAGTTGATTTGGTGTGATTCTGAGTATGGAAATTGCATTACTAGTTGTAGAAATCAGTGTAAAAAGAAGGAAACTCTGACTATAAGCTTTTTTTAAAATCGTTATTAAATGTTCCCCTTGATTTTTTTCTCCATTTTGCAAAGTGTTTAAATAGGCACATCGCAGTGCCGGTATAGATGTACAAGTTATGGTCAGTGTTCAAAGGTCAATTTTGTCTATACAGTATGGGCAAAATTGACCTTTAATCTTTTACAATAACTTGTACATCTATAACACCAAGACATTTTATCATAAACAAACATAATTATGTGGTTCCCAAACGGTATTTTCAGTGGCTGTTCCACTTCTTAAATTTTAGATTAACTCACTACCAGATGGCAAAATTTTAGACTGATCCAAATTAAAAGAAATAACAGACGACAATAAAAGGTTTACGATTTTTTTCAAATTTCCTGGTAGAAAACATAGTTGAAAACGAAGAAATTGCTTGTTACACGCAATTTCTTCATTATCCATAATGTTTCACCTGTTGTTTTTCTTGGGGGCGTCCACAAGCGTCATTGTGTGGACATCGGTTAAGATTTTATCAAACTTTTGAATTAAAGATAAATGACTCGAACACGGGTGCAAATCACGTATTTTATTTTCACGATTTTTAATAAACAAAATTATAAAACTTTCTTTTAGATAATTCTGTCTGTTTAAACAAAATTGTTAAGATTTTAGTGTCTATAGTGTGCTTCGAATGGAGATAATATGTTACAGAGACTTTCAAAACTTGTGTATCATTGTAGCTAAGGAGAACGTGGGTAAATCAGATGGAAATACAGAAGCCCAAGACCATGACTGATCTGTGTTTTGTACAAATTGAAGTGACAAATGTTTGTTGAAATATAACAAGTTCGTTAGATGACTTTATGAGGTATACCATGACATTGTAATAAGTACCTCTTAAAGGTTTGAAGCAAATGAAACTATATGTACCGATTGGTTGGTGGACTCCCGCTCCACCAACGACGATTAAACCCATTCCCACACGATGGAATTTTAGACTAGTCCAAATTCAAAGAAGCTGCGGACGACAATTTCAAGTTGGAATTTCATATTTTTCAGTCTCTTTTGGATAGAAAACATTGTGGATAATGATGAAATTGCTTGAAACAAGCAGATGGAAAGCATTGTGGATAACGAAGAAATTGCTTGATACAAGCAGATGGAAAACATTATGGATAGTGAAGAAATTGCTTGAGACAAGAAATTTCTTCATTTTCCACAATGTTTTCAAAAGCCTTTTTCTTGAGGGGCGTAAAAAGGTGGGATTGTGTGGGAATGGGTTAAACGATTTCCCGAGTATTTTTCCGAATGTTAATTTTAGAACATTTACCAAACTTAGACATGTCGGTTATCATTTTTCAGTATTTTTTGCTACTTCTTTTAATGAGTTCTTCCTGTCACAATTTCTACATCTTTGCCTGTATTTAATCGCCTCTTTCTTCCTCGGTCTCTCTTACGATGTATGTCTGTGCAGGCGAATCTCTTTCAACCAGTTTTCCCTTCAGTTCAACAAAAGGGAGGATAAGTCACGTTCTCCGAGTTGAGGTTGCGTGATAATATTGCATTTTATGCGTGATTCACAGGGATAGAAAAGGTTTATTCCCCTTAATGAACGAAAATACTTTTGATTTTATCATAAACGCATTTTTTCTTTCTTTTTTCCTTCTCTCCTTCTTAACCGATGATAACTACTGGTAGACCACTCACTGCGTTAAGGCTTGAGTGTCTTTTTCTTCTGACATACTTCGTCTGTGTGCGGCCAAATTGCTGTATAAGCTGTAGTTACGATGTTTTGGTCGCCGATGTACTACGTAAGTCAGCGAAAGAAGCACCTAATTTCCGACTTGATCCAATTTTTAATTTAACCGAATCGTTGGTCTCTAATTAGAGTCAATGGGGCATAAATGACGGTCAGTCAAACATTCGATTTACAAATCAAATAATTCATATAGACCGGAAGTGCACATTAAACTTCTACATTTATGTCAGGTCTTTCTGTTGCCTTGCGACGTAATTGTCGTATCTACAGCTTATTCAAACTGTAGTTACGACGTTTAGGTCGATATCCAACGAATTACCTTTTGCAATATATATGTTAAACTTGTG
This sequence comes from Fragum fragum, assembly GCA_946902895.1. Lineage (NCBI taxonomy): Eukaryota > Metazoa > Mollusca > Bivalvia > Cardiida > Cardiidae > Fragum > Fragum fragum. The sequence continues at coordinate 12,592,764 of OX336376.1, forward strand.
ACAAGTATGGTTTAATGTCTAAGCCAAACTGTCGCGTCAGAGGTCAGTTTACATGGCGACCCACCATTTCTAGTGTAACGAGACGCACATACCCATTTCATCCCCTCCAGTACTTCCCCCTTTTTCGTAGATCTCGCGCCCTTGCCTTTTAGTGTGAGCTGCCCTCATAGCGTAGTCGGTAGCGCGTCAGACTGCTAATCTTCAATTTTGGGTTGTCATGGGTTCGATCCCCGGCGGCGGCACATATACTTTCCGACATTTGTCTCTCACCAATGGGTGGATAATCGTAAACCTAAGTGGGATAGCAGCTGGAGGCTAGGAAAGGATTTAGTGGTAGTATTTGTGTGAGAAATACCAGGAATCCATTGTTAGGTTCTCCAGCCGCCACGATCTGACTGAAATACTATTAAAAAATGGCGTTAAACCCCAATCAACCAACCAACCTTTTAGTCTGACACGTCTTTAGGATTTCAAACATTCTCTTTCGTGAATTCAAGTTCAACGGCGTATCTAAGTCGATGGCTTTGACTCCAATGGGGACAAGATAAAGAATTGTATGTCGTGGAAACAGTCAGAAAAAAATGAAGGCATTCTAACCCATTACGGTATTGGAGTTAAAATTCCGGAACTCAGGGTTAAGCCTCAATCTGGTGGATGACGTCATTTTCCCACGCGCCATGAACTAAATTCGTCTGCAGTTGGTTTTAATTTCCCGTCGAAAAAAGGATGGTGTCAGCTTCTAAAATATGAGTATGAGTGGTTTTACGTATTGTTTTGTGGATAAATTACGTCGAAAATGTTTTTGTTTGTTGTGTAAATTGCCGATGCGACAACCTGTTCTGGTCTCTTCGTGCGGACATAGATATTGTGATTTATGCTTACAAGAATTCCTAAGGTAAGCCATCTTTTCTTCTAGAATTGGTTTTTGAACTGTGGAATCGTCTTAAAACCATGGCCTTCGAGTTTTTAGTACTGACTGCCGGTGTCAGAAACATCACTATTCGCAGAAGGAGTTTACCCCATTAGCAGACAACAAAATTTAAGACTGATCCAAAATCGAAGAAGATGCAGACGACAATATCAAGAATTATATATTGTATTGTAAAACATTTTTGTCGGTCTGGGCAGCAAACAACTGAGATACTATAACACTCTTTCTGTGCATTTTTCCACATTGTTTTCCAAAACTTTTCCATAACTTTTTTGTCTTCAGGCTCTAAAATATAAAATAGGTAAAAATGCTGCAAGTGACCAACATTGTCTTATTCTTTCTTGAATAGCTTATATCTAGAATTTCCAGTTCTATTGATCCCATTCTAAAGGTCATCTTATCAGCAGATGTTTAGTATAAGGGATCACCACATTTACAAAATTTAGATTGGAATTTGTTTAACAAGCAATTTCTTTATTTTGCAAAATGTTATCCAAATCCTTTTTCTTGAGATATGTGAAATGGTGGGATTGTGTGGGAATTGGTTTATATGCAAAAGGTTGGACTGACCGATTGAGAATTAAATTATATTAAAGAATGAGGGAGATGAAGTAATGAGTGGAAGGATTGGTTGTTTACGCTGATCAAATTTTTAGTTACTCTTGCATAGCTAACAAGCAGAGCATATCCACAACATTTTTATGAAAGTGAAAATGTTACTACATGTGTAATTGCCAATCCTTTTCCAGTGTAAGATATTGAACGATGAAAGCTGTTTTACAATAAAACTAAAACTACTTAACCTTTTCCTGTGTAATCCCTGGTTTTTATGTCTGTGTGGTTTTATGATTAAGAAAACATTGTAAAAAAAGCAATTTCTTCTTTTACCACAATATTTTCTCTCCTACTGAATGATTATTTTTCAAATGAAAAAGACTTTGAATTGTTGCCTGCAAAACCTTTAAATTTGGACAGGTCTAAAATTTTGAAAAACACGAAAGGATTAACAGCACAGTCCCGACTTCTTCCAATCCTTTTATATTGTATGAAAGGAAACAACTACACCACATATGGATGCTAATACTTGGCTATTCGTTTGGTAGCGGGTAGAAAATCTTTAGGTAAAAAATAGGGGCATAATTCATTCAAAAATGCATTTAGAGTCCACATTTTTTCTCACACTTTTGGGAATGGTTCCTAAATAGGGTATAATGGGAAAATGTGGTGGGTTCTCAAAAATTGGGAAAAGTCACGGTATGGGACACAAAATTAAGTCCTGTTTACAGTATTTATTCTAGGATTTCAAAAATTCGGGGGATTTCAGTGCAACATATAGAGAATGTTAGGTATTTCACACTCTTTGTTTATAGACCCCCCCCCTCAACTTTGAAAATATGGGTGATGTTTGTAAAGAGTGGGGGAATCCCCCAATCCCCCTGTCTAGAATAAACACTGTTCAGAGTATGATTTAGAAGTTATTTAAATTCAATCTGAACATTAAAATCAAACATGCTCTTACTTTCAGTTTCCTCTGGATCTTTGGTGCTGTCTTTGCTGGAACGCCTAGGAATCTTGAAATCTTACAGCTGTTGTTTGTTGGGTTTTTGAGACCCAATTGATTTAAGCTTTTTACAGTTTAGTCACAAATGATAAAGTTGAACTCCTGTTAAAATTAAGTGTTTGTATCCCCATTGTTTTTACCCCTCAACTGTACCTACCAAGTGGTAAAAAAAGCCCCTCTTCTTAACCTATTCCAACACAGTGACGCTTTTAGATGCCCCTTAATATGAAAGTTTTGGAAAACATTGTGGAAATGAAGAAATTGCTTGTTACAACCCTAAAAGACAAAAGATTTTAAAGACTTCATCAACTTAAAATTGTCGTCTGTAACTTTTTGAATTTGGACTGGTCTAAAATTTTATCGTGTGGAATGGGTTAAAGTTTCCAGTGAACACACAGTAGCTTTCATGGGGGACGATTTTCAGGTAAAAACATGTCAAAACGAGCCAAAACAGCAAATTAGCGAATGTAACTGTTCCCTAGTGAACACCTGAACAAGCATAATGGTTTAATTAACCCATTACCAAATGACAATATTTTAGACTGGTCCAAATTGAAAGGAGATGCAGATGACAATTTCAAACTTATAATTTCAAACAATTTGGATTGATAACATTGAGGGTAATGAAGCCGTTGCATGTTATTTTTTAAACCCCCTGAAAATTATATTTGCGCGGTATATAGGAGTCAGCTTGTCAGTCGGTCGGTCTGTCTGTAGCTTTTTCGTGTCCGCTCAATTTCTCAGCAACAATTTGATGGACTTGATTCAAACTTCACTGATTTAATCGGTATCAAGCAGAGATGTGCATATTCCATTTTGGTTATGGTCCTTTGATTTTTGACGGAGTTATGGTGCTTTGGTAAAAAATTGTGTCCGCTCAATTTCTGAGCAACCATTGGACCGATGTGATTCAAATTTCACAGAAAGACTCGGTATAAGTCAGACATGTGCATATCCTATTTTGGTTATGGTCCATTGATTTTTGATCGAGTTGTGGCCCTTTAATTAAAAAGTCCAATTTTGTTATGGCCCTTTGGCGGATAGCACTTGTATATGGACAAGTGCTCTTTGTGTGTGTGTGGAGGGGGGGGGGGGAGGTATAAGTCCGCTTTGCGACATTGTCTAGTTCATTTTCCAAAATGTTTTTCTAATTTTCCTTTTTTTTTGGTGTGTATAAAGCAGGGATATAAAGGAAATGGGTAATATGAAAATATGATAGGGAAATTTCCTGTGAGGGAAATTTCCTGTGATAAGCATTTCATTCTTTTCTTTCCTTTCTTCTCCAATGGAATATTTTTTTTCTACTTCTATAATGTTATTGTATCAATTTATCTTAACCCTTTCCTTTTTTTCAAAATTTTAGATTTGTCCATATTCAAAGAAGTTGCTGACGACAATAAAAAGTTAGTGCTATTGGAAAAGTAACCATCCTATAGAGTAGGAAATATTGTGGGAAAAGAAGAAATTGCTTGTTACAATTTTTCTTAAGTATAAAATTTAAAGGACGTAAAATCAGGGGATTGTACAGGAAAGGGTTAAAATATTGTTTGTTTCTCACAATTTGAATTGATGAAATTGTTGCTTGAAAAGGGGTGAAATATTTGCATTGCTGAAAATGTTTTAACTTATTACAATACCTTCAGACAATAAATACCTTCATACAATTTGTTTAATGTGAAATGTGATACATGATAAGTATGTAATAAGAATGCAAATATGTGCATTTTCATTCCTTGTGTTCAACAATGGTCAGCCAAAAAACCTTTTCCTTGTGACAAATCCGTGGTCTGTTCAAATGTGAATGACGTTTTGAATCTCAAATGCTAGAAATGAATAGTGTGAAGCTGAAATGTGGCAGGAGTAGTGCCATGTTTAGCCCATTAGCAGAACACAAAAATTAGACGCACCCTAATTCAAAAATTGACTTTGCCAAGCAAGTCCCATTTATCACTTTTTTCCAATTTTCAAACAAGTATTTTTTCAGCACATCAAAAACTGGATTAAAGGTTAAATATCTTTATCTTATTTAACTCCACTGGCTGAAAGCCATCTTATTTAACTCCACTGGCTGAAAGCCCTATTGTCATGCTGTATTGTCTGCAACTTATTTCAGTTTGGACCGATCCACAATTTTGTTGTCTAAGAATGGGTCATACTATTGATTCATAGACAGGATATAAGATGAGGTTAAGCAGGTTAAAGGTGAACACCACTTAAGACCTTGATTATCCTTCTTTGTCCACAATATTGACAATGATGTTGAATTAATAACTTTTATTGGTGTATCAGCACATAAAGACTACTTGAGATAAGTGGCACATTCTGTCACCTTGTTTACCCAATGATTCAACATTTTGAATGGGCTTGACCTTTGGTTTAGAGCTCAGGCTTATTGTTTAATTCATTACCAAACATTAACATTTTAAAGAAGTTGCAGACAACAATTTATAATTGTATACATTTTAAAAATCTTTATCTATACCCATTACCAGATGACAAAATTTTAGAGCGGTCCAAATCGAAAGGGGTTTCAGACGACAATTTAAAGTTTATGGAACTTCAGATTTTTTCAATTTTTCGGGTAAAAAACACTATTTACAATGAAAATATGTTCTCTATGTTTTTGCAATTCTGTACAGTCAAACCTGGTCATCCGGTCACCTCCATTCAGCGTGCACCGGTCTTAAACGGCCAGTTCAATGTCCCCCCGATCTTTTTTACACTAAATTTTACCTGTATTAAACAAGCACCTCTAAAACGCGGTCAACGGCCGTCAAATCGTGTCCCATTCTTTGAAATAACCTGAGTTTACGGTCAATTTCGGGCCGATGGCAATTTTCACGGATAAGTAATTATCACGGCGCATAATTGTTTTCGAATTATCTATTCAAGTGTCAAAATCAGATAAACATTCACACGCGTCGCCAATTAACAGGTGTTTTGTAGATAACTACGAAGTCATCAAAATGCCCAGTTTTGTTATTTTTCTCTTATTCAGTGATTGAATTTTATGCATATGATATTCAAACTTTATCAATAAAGTTTAATCGAGTATGACGATCGAAATAACTGTTCTCGGAAACCAATCTATTTTCGTATTCGTACAGTTTGTTTGCAGTTTTAGAGGTGAGAAATGAGTAAACAAACTCGCTCAGAGACTAATTCTGCCTAGATTCTAATTGGAATTATATTTAAATATAGTGTTTTACGCAATAAGAAAAAATATCGAGCAGACTGATCCTCAATTGACCGGCCGATATTATGTCAATTGTTCGATCTTTGCAAAAACTAATCACGACCGTTCGAGTAATTTTATCCGATTTTAACCTTTTTTAATTTCGATTCATAATCTAATCCACTTCATGAGTATATAGGCCTACTTGTATTCTTACCAAAATTAAAAAATATGTTTGAATGAGCTTTTATCTTGTTTTTTATTTACTGAAAATGAATACTTTCTAGCCACCCTATCTTTTTTTTATACAAATATCCGGCCATTAGGCCGACCTGTATTAAGCAAGCACCTGTCTTAAGCAAGCGATTTTGGCAAATCCCTTGACCGCTTGCTTAAGACAGGTTCGACTGTATTTATAAACATTTATGACTAGGAATATTAGTATGCAGAAAAAGACAATTTCTTTGATAGCTGTCCCATTTTTCTCAAATGACACATAAGCACATTGTTAGTGGAATAACAAAATGTTGCAGGTACAGCCTCAAAGAACTTGCATAAAAAACCATGTAGTTGGTGGGCTACATAAATATAATAGCTACAGCGCATTTTATAGTTTGTTAACCTATTTCCACATGAAAACATTTAGACTGGTCCAAATTAAAAGAAGTTAGAGATAGCAATGTTAAGTTTGTGAAATTTAATAAAAAATTCTCTATTTGGGTAGAAAATGATATGAAAAATGATAAAAATTGCTTGTTACAACTAATTTCATTATTTGACATATTATTTGCCAAAACTATTTCCTTGAGGGGCAACAAAAGGTAGGATTGTATGGAAATGGGTCAATCATTTTCCATTAATTCTTTTTACACTATCCTTCAGCAGGGAATAATATTTTAGTTGATTAGGCTCTGAGTATTATAACAATATAACAAAATACCATCTGCTACTGTGGTATTCAAGATATTTGAACACCATATAGCAAACTCCAGCTGCTAATTATCATTTTCTATGATAGCATACAATCTATATTAACCCTTGTCATGCTGTATAAATTACCTTACTGACCTGCTGTAAAATAAAAGGGCTGAAAGCGCTGATAGAACTTGTTGTTCAAAAATCAATATTTTTTTCAGAAATCAATTTCATAAACAACCCTGGACGGAAAAGTACAAGCAGGAGTTGTAGACCAAGATCAGACTGCACTTATGTGCAGGCTGATCTTGGTCTACAACTCCTGCCAAAACCGGAATATTCCGGGTTCAGCATGACAAGGGTTAATCTTTTTCATTGACTTGCAGTACATAACAAGATGACAATATGAGTGGTCAAAATTCAAATAAGTTGCAAACAAAAATTCTATGTCTATGAAATTCAAAGATCTTTTCCTAATGGGTAGAAAACAATATTGAAAGCAATCTCTTCAATTTCAATGATGTTTGCAAAAAAAAAAAAAAAAAATGTTGGGGGAATCAAAAAGCAATGGGTTAATTTAACATAAATTGTTACTACAATTTCATTAACCCTTTCCTTTAACAAACATTGAAATTTTTTTTGCTGTAATTTCATACTTGAGAAACATTGTGGAAAAAGACGAAATCTCTTGTATCAAGCAATTTCTTCTTTACAATATTTTCTATCCTATTGAATGGTTATCTTTTAAATCGAATCCACTTTAAATTATTGTCAGCAAAACCTTTGAATTTGGACAGGTCTAAAATTTCCAAAAACGGGAAATGTTATTAATGTAGTCTAATAGTAAGGCATTATTATTAGAGCAAAACCTCTGGTAATATATTTATAATTGACTGACTCTCATGACCCATTACAAGTTGACAAAATTTAAACACACCACCGTCTTACCACAGTCGGTAGCCCATCAGACTCCTATTCTTTAATAATGGGATGTCATGGGTTTGATCCTCGTCGGCGGCATATATCCATTCCAACATTTTTCTCTCACCAATTGGGTGGATGGGTGGAAACCCAAGTGGGATAGCAGCTGGAGGCTAGGAAAGGGTGTAGTGGTAGTACTGGTTTGAGAAATACCAGGAATCCATTGATAGGTGCTCCAGCCATGTGATATGACTGAAATACTGTTAAAAGTGGCATTAAACCCCATTCAATTAATCTATTGAGAAAATGTAAGACATTTGCAGTTGAAGACGATAAAAAATAGTGCTTTATAGGGTAGAAAATATAATGAAAAAATAAATCTCTTCCTACAAACAATTTCTCTCTTTCAAACAAAGTTTCCCATAGCATATTCTTTCAAAATACATATTTTGTAGTTGATTAACCCATTCCCACACACTCCTGCCTATTTATGCCCATCAAGAAAAAAGCTTTGGACAACATTGTGGAGAATGAAGAAATTACTTATTACAAGCAATTTCTTTATTTTCCACAATGATTTCTACCCCAAACACAAATGTATTTAAAATTTCACCAAATGAAACACTTCCTTCAATTTTCACCAGTCTAAAATGTCGTTGTGTGGGAATGTGTTAATAAGACAATAAGACCATGGAACTATATTGTCAGCTATTGGAAAATGTGAACTTTATATTTTGCTTTTAACCTTGACCCTAAAGTAACAACAGATTTGGTTTTATTAACCCATTCCCACACAACAAAACTTTAGACTGGTCCAAATTGAAAGGAGTTGCAGACAACAGTTCAAAGTTGATGAAATTTTTGATTATTCAACTTTTTTGGTAGAAAACATTATGGAAAATTAAGAAATTGCTTGTGACAAGCAATTTCTTCATTTTCCACAATGTTTTCTAAAGCTTTTTAGGTCACCTGACCGAATGGTCATGGTGACCTATTGCAATCATCGTTTGTCCGTCGTCGTGCGTCGTGCGTCGTCCGTTAACTTTTAAACATTTTCATCTTCTTCTCAAGAACTACAGGGCGGATTTCAACCAAACTTGATAGAAAGCATCATTTGGGGATGCCAAATCAAGTTTGTGAAAATAGGGGTTCTGGGGGTCATAGGGGCCCCAATCAGGGGCAAAAAGGGGTAATTTTTGGTTCTTCTTTAAAAATCTTCTTCTAATAAACCATTAGTGCCAGAGCTTAAATATTTTGTGTGCATGACAACTAGGACAGGTATATTATAAATTGTGAAATTCATGCCCCTGGGGTCATGTATGGGGCCATGTATGGGGCCACATCTAGAGGTCAAAGTTCATCATGTTAAAAAATTCACGTTTTCATCTTCTGATGATGAAGTACAAACCCAATTTCAAACAAACTTGGTGAAAAGCATCATTTGGTAATGGTTATTCGGATTTATGAAAATTAAAAGGCTGGGGGGTCAGGGGGCCCTAAAATGGGGACCAAAAGGGGGTCATTTTTGGTAACTTTTAAATATTTCATCTTCTTCTCAAGAACTACTGGGGGGATTTCAACCAAACTTGGTAGAAAGCATCATTTGGGGATGCCAATTCAAGTTTGAGAAAATAGGGGTTTTGGGGGTCATAGGGGCCCAAATAGGGGGCAAAAAGGGGTAATCTTTGGTACTTCTTTAAAAATCTTCTAATAAACCGTTAATGCCAGAGCTTAAATATTCTGTGTGCATGACAACTAGGACAGGTATATTATAAATTGTGAATTTCATGTCCCTTGGGTCATGTATGGGGCCACACCCAGAGGTCAAAGTTCATGTTAAAAAAATCACATTTTCATCTTCTTCCGATGAAGTACTAAGCCAATTTCAAACTAACTTGGTGAAAAGCATCATTGGGTACTGATTATACAGATTTGTGAAAATTAAAAGGCTGGAGGTCAGGGGGGCCTAAAATGGGGACCAAAAGGGGGGTCATTTTTGGTAACTTTTAAACATTTTCATCTTCTTCTCAAGAACTACTGAGGGGATTTCAACCAAACTTGGTCGGAAGCATCATTTTGGGATGCCAATTCCAGTTTGTGAAAAGAGGTTGGGGGGGCTTGGGGTAAAAGGGGCCCCAGTTGGGGGCAGAAAGGGGTAAATTTTTGTACTTCTTAAAAAATCTTTTTCTAATAAACACTAAAATACTTGTCTTGATGCTCTTCTACTCAGGTGACCGTTAAGGCCCACTGGGCCTCTTGTTTTCTTGGGGGCATCTAAAAGCGTCTGTGAGTGGGAATGGGTTAAATGGATATGCATGTGAAAGAAGAAAAAAATAATAAATGCATGCCAAATGCTCTTTGGTAGTTGCAGCAAATGGGCTTTTGACAGCATACTATGTGTGTAAACAGAAAAACAGGCAAAGCAAAAATGTCCGGCCACATTGAAAGATACATGGAACTCATGGCCTTAATCCATTACTAGACGAAAAAATTTAAATTGGTCAATATTGAAAGAAGTCTCGGATCTGATGAAACTTTTAAAATCCTTTTCCTTTCAGGTAGAAAATATTGTAAATAATGAAGAAACTGCTTGTAACAATAAATTTCTTCATTACCACAACTTTTTCTTGAGGTGTGTAAAGAAGTGGGATTTAATGGGAATGGGTTGATTATCAAGAAATTGTGCTGCTTTAGTTCAGAGATTGTGTTCTAGAATTCTGCTGTTCAATAAATACCTGAATAAAACCAGGTACAAATCAATAATAAGGCTATTTTATTACCTCAAATACAATCTTGGATTACATGAGAAAATGTAATTATGAAAGTAAGCCTGCTCTTTACTTTTCATCCATGATTGATATTTTTCTTTTCATTAGTTCATAGGGAGGTCTTTCATCCATTTCCACAATATATATCACTTTTATAAGTTTTTGAGATATATTCAAGAAAATTTTGTGGGATAAGAAGATATTGCTTGCTTGTGGCAAGCAATTCATTGGTTCTTTTCTGACTATGTCATCTTCCTGAATATTTTATGGTTATCATAACCCCCACCTATGAAGTAGAAACCATGTCTGTCTGTGTATCTGTAGCCTTTTCTGTTTCCGGGCTCTAAGAACCAATAGACCTACGACCTTGAAACTTCATATATTTGGAGCATTATGCCTTTTGTGTACTTTGCTCAGGGTACAATGCATTTCATTCATTGAAGTTTCGTAAGACTAGCATGAAAAGTTTTTTAACCAGTCCCAAAACTGTGAAATGACCAGGATTCTTTCAGACCGAGTAAAGATTTGGATTTGTCATCTTCAGTGGTTTGGCTTTGAGTTGACAGAATTTGGTCACCTAAATTGTCTGACAACGGGACTCTAGTATAATCTTCATCCGTAAGCTTTTTATAACAGACTTTGTCGCGATGGTAAACAAAGTAGAGAATAATTGACAAATCTGCAATGGATATATGTTACTAGAGTGTACTCGGTTAGTAGTGTCTTATATGGAAACAATTTCTAATTGAGTAAATTTTTCCTAAAAATGTGTGCGCTGGGTCGGCTCCGTCTTTGGATTTTCTGTGCGCCATTTCTAAAAAAATATGCAGTAATGGTGCAAGGGCCACTCTAGAATGAACTCTGCCAGACACATGCTAAAATTGTCATACAACTAGAGTATATCCCTTTTACCTTAGATCTAAGCTGGATATAAGGCTTGCAAAGTTGGCTAATTGTAAGAATTAACCCTTGTCATGCTGTATAAATTACCATACTGAATTGCTGTAAAATCAAAGGGCTGAAAGCACTGATAGAACTTGCTGTTCAAAAATCAATATTTCTTTTAGAAATCAACTTCATAAATAGCTCTGGCAGGCAAAATACAAGCAGGGGGTCTAGAACAAGATCAGACTGCACTTATGTGCAGGCTGATCTTGGTCTACACCTCCTGCCAAAACTGGAATATTGCGGGTTCAGCATGACAAGGGTTAAGGAAATTTTGTCCATAGAAGAAACCCATCAATAGACAACAAAGTTCTATGATTAAAATTTTAAAATCAAAAGATGTTGTAGATGGCTTTTTAAAGTTTTAAGTTGAAAATGTTTGTCTTAATTGGTAACTACTAGAACATCATTGAAAATTATAACTATATCCAGTCTAAGAACATACTTCATCCAGTGGAGTGACACAGGCCATCTTGGGCCTTTTATGTAAATTTGTTGTCTGTTTCATCTTTGGCCTTTTATGTAAAGTAAACCTGCAAATTAGATTGTTGTCTGTTTCTTCTTTAAATTTGAACCAGTCTAAAATTTTGTCATCTGGTAATAGGTTAAATACTTCAATGGATACTTATAGATGCTGAGGCTTGTACTATAATCTGCCTCTGCAAAAAAGTACGGAATTGCATTTAAATCAAAGCGATGAGAGCACCAAAAGTACTTGTTGTTTAATAATTAATATTTTCTTTGAAAAACAATTTTATAACTTCTCTGGCAGGAAAAGTACAAGCAGGAGGTGTAGACCAAGATCAGACTGCACTTATGTGCAGGCTAATCTTTGTCTATACCTTCTGCCCAAACCGGAATATACTGGGTTCAGCATTACAAGGGTTAATTCTAGTCATGTAGAATAGAATCTTCTAAAGAATTCCATTAAACCTTTCCTGTACAATCACTGGTTTTTACGCCCCGGTGATTTTGTACTTGAGAAAACATTGTAGAAAAAGAAGAAATTGCTTATAACAAGCAAGGGTTAAACAAAAGGGCTTAAAGCACTGGAAGCAATAGTTGTGGATAAAAAAACTCTGACTTAACCCTTGTCATGCTGAACCCGGAATATTCCGGTTTTGACAGGAGGTGTAGACTAAGATCAGACTGCACGTTTGTGCAGGCTGATCTTAGTCTACATCTCCTGCTCATACTTTTCCGTCCCAAATTGTTTATGAGGTTGATTTCTAAAAGAAATATTGATTTTTGAACAAATAGTTCTATCAGTGCTTTCAGTCTTTGATTTGACAGTAATTCAGTAAGGTAATTTATACAGCATGACAAGGGTTAAAATGAGAAAGCTCTCGTGGTATAGACTTAAATCAGACTGCACATATGTGCAGCCCCGATCTTTGTCTGTACCTCCTGAAAAAACAGTAATAATATGGGTTCAGCATGACTTATTAAATCCTGTTTAATGGGTCTATAACTATACTTACCCTTTTCGACACAACAAAATGTTTGACTGGTCCAAATTCAAAGATGACAATTTCAAGTTGAGAGAATTTTGAGTTACATATCTCTGTATTTTTGGGCAGAAAACAAGGTTTGAAATGAAGAAATTTTTTGTAACAAGCAATTTCTTCATTTTCAATCTTGTTTTCCTCAAGTTTTTTTTGAGGAGCATAAAAAAGCAAAATTGTGTGGGAATTGGTTAAATTGTATTTATACATGTACCTATAACCCACATAATGAAGGTATTAGAAATTAACTGCATAATCAGAAGTCAGAAAGTCTGCCTTTAGTGCCAAAAAGTCCAAGTATTAACAGGCTGTACAACAATGAACATTGGCCTGAATATTTGACCACATTTTTTGCATATTTTGAATTTATAATTAACCAATTACCAGAGGACAAAATTCTAGACTGGTCTAAATTCAGAGAAGTTGCAGATGACAAATTAAAGTTTATGAAATTTTAGATTTTTTCACCTTTCTGGGTAGAAAACAATGTAGCAAATGAAGAAGTTGCTTGTTACAAGCAATTTCTTCATTATACACAATGTTTCCTGATTGTTTTTCTTGAGGGGCGTCCAAAAACGTCACTGTGTGGGATTATGTCAACCAGACATTTTGGCTTCAGTAAAACTCCTGGCTGAATTCTCTTGTGTACATGCCATTCTTGTTGCTTTGCTTGCAGGAAAAGTGTGACATTTTGAATATTTATGAAAATTGGTTTAAATAATCTATGATCAGTTAGGAGATTCACTTCAGGTACGTAGTATGGTAACTCTTAGTACATTTTCAATAGTTACACTGTATTTTGACTATAATATCATTTAACCCATTCCCAGATGACAACATTTTAGACTTGTCCAAATTGAAACGAGTTACAGACGACAATTCAAAAGTTATGAAATTTCATATTTTTTCAATTCAAGCAATTTTTTCATTTTCCACAAAGTTTCTCAATTGATTTTCTTGAGGGGCATCATAAAGCGTCATTGTGTAAATGGGTTAAAGATATTGAAAAACTTTTGAACTTCCAAAGTCTTTTTGAATTTTCAGAAAATGTCTGTAAATCATTTAACTACAAAGAATCCACTAAAAATTGTTCCTATGTTGATTTTGTAAAGGTGTAAAAAAATTGATTTTAGCTTTTTTGTATGGAAATATAAAAGTTATGTTTTTTGCACATCAGGTCTGTTGAAAGAACCTTTTAATTTTCATTTTTGAATTTTTTTTTTTATTATTTAGCATTCTTGCATTATGAGCAAATACAGATGACATTTTTAGCTCACCTGAGCACAAAGTGCTCAAACGAGCTATTGTGATCACCTTTCGTCCGTCGTCCTTCTTTCGTGCGTTGTCTGTCAACAATTTCTTTAAAAAGACGACATCTCCTCCCAAACCACTGGGCCAATTTGTACCTAGTTTGGCAGAAATGTCCCTTAGGTGGTCCCCTTCAAAAATAGCTAAAATCATTTCAAATCTGTTAAAAACTCTGGTTGCCACGGCAACAAAAGTGAAATTTTAAAATAATCTTTAGAAATCTTCTCCGCCTGACCCAGAAGGCGTAGAGCCTTGATATTTTGCATGAAGCATCAGTATAATGATCTCTTTCAAAATAGCTAAAATCATGATCCTAGGGTCCCCAGGGGCGGGGCCCCAGAGGGGTGGGGTTTTTATAGAAATAAAGAACAATTTTTTTAAATGACAACTCCTCCCAAACCACATGGCCGATTTGAACCAAATTTGGCAGAAATGTTCCTTAGGTGGTCCACTTTAAAGATAGCTAAAAGAATTGAAATCCATTAAAAACTCTGGTTGTTATGGCTACAAAAGTGAAATTTTAAAATAATCTTTAAAAATCAAGTTGTGACCTTGAACTTGGGAATACCCAACAAAACTCTATGTATGACACTAATACTCATCAAGTACATTTGAAATCCATTAATTTAGAATATATGCTCTGGAATACAATTGCAGACATACATATCAACCTATGGACATTGGTTACTCTATATCCCCTTGCAATTACATGGCAAAAATCATGGGTTTGGCCTAAAACGTCATAAATACCGCTTGCATAAGCTACAGTTATGACAAAATAGTTGCCAAACCATCGAAATATGATTTGATGATTTAGTTCAATATTCACTGACACAAGTATAAACTTTTTTTAATGTCTCCTGATTTGTAAACATAAGATAACTATTTGTTTCAAATATGTGATCATCAATTTTAAAAAACAAAATAGGAAAAACTTGGAAAATGTCCAAGTAATAATGTTGTCAAGATTGCAGACTATGAAGACTTTTGTTCTAAACAGACTTTCTTAATCTAGAAAGGTTATTTTACTTCACTATGGCCTTCCCAGGTTAGCACCATGATCTCAAGCCACTGGTCATGAGTTCAAACCAGATTCTTTCTGACATTTGACAAAAGTCACCACAAGATTTGACCTTTGAGAGATGAGCAACTGGTGCTCAGATATAATGTTGTTGTTGTACAGGCTTGAGAAATGACAAAAACCAAGGTTAGGTGCATAGTTGACACA
This sequence comes from Fragum fragum, assembly GCA_946902895.1. NCBI lineage: Eukaryota > Metazoa > Mollusca > Bivalvia > Cardiida > Cardiidae > Fragum > Fragum fragum. Next base: position 12,608,021 of record OX336376.1, read on the forward strand.
ATTTTTCATTTTTTTTTTATTCAATTTTATTTTATTTGGTTTTACAGTAGAGTCAAAGCTCTCATGCACTGTACACCGCAATGAATACAACTGCCAAGTTTCAAGTCGATAAGACCTAAAGTTCCAATTTTATGCCCCGGACAAAGACTTGGATGCCATGGGTGTTCCCATAATGTGTCTTTTTGACGGGTATATTAAAGTCTCTTCTCACATAATTTGCTTAACCCATTACCACACAACGATGCTCTCTGACGCCCTGAAGAAATAACTCATAGAAAACTTTGTTGGAAAAGCAGAAATTGCTTGTTACAAACAACAATGTTTTTTACCCTATTTGGCACTTATTTTTCAGTTGTAGCACAATTGTAAATGTCGCCTGCGACTTCTTTCAATTTGCACCAGACTGAAATTTTCTTTAATGGTGATGGGGTAATTAGATGGCAACATAATTGAATTGGAAATCCATTAAAGTGTAGAAACAAGGTTAACATGAGTACCGCCTACGGGTGCCTATGCTCGGCTGTTGGGTGCTGGATAGTGGACAAAATGCATCAAGAGTTATTCCCCTAGATAGTTAACCCTTTCCTGTACAATCCCTTGTTTTTACGTCTCTGTTATTTAATACTTGAGAAAACATAATTGAAAAAGAAGAAATTGCTTGTAACAAGCAATTTCTTCTTTTACCACAATATTTTCTAACCAGTAGGTTGGTTTCTTTTCAAATTGCACCCACTTTTAATTGTCGTCTGCAACTCCTTTCAAATAGGACCAGTATAAAATTTTGAAAAACAGGAAAGGGTTAAGGTTGCTCTTTTGATAGTGAACAAGTGTGCCAAGTTTCAAGTGAATGCTTTTAGTAGAACAAGAGATATCGCAAAATGTCAAAGTTTCCGCACGACGACAACAAAGACAACACCAAGGCAATTGCAATACCTCGAGTTTTCTCCGAAAACAGCCAAGCTTATAAAAAAAATTGACAAATTTCACATTGCTGTTTAAATTTATTTATTTCTCTTCACACATGATCTTTCATAAATAAAAGAAAACAAACTCAAATTATTTTGATAGTATGACCCTTTCACATTTAGACACATGCTGTAAAAAATAGTTTAACCCATTGTCACACAATCCAACTTTTCTAAGCACTTAATGAAAACAACTTTAGAAGACATTGAGAAAACTAAAAAGATTACTTGTATTTTCTAACTCAAAGGGCAAATTATTTTTCCTTTGATTTCATTACCTAAATAAAAGCTTGGCATATGGATGCCAATGCTCAGTTGCAGAAGCTATATAACAGATTAGAAAGGATCAAAACATTCCAATCTTAATATTTCTAGAGGAATAGTGGTCAATTGTGGAACCTTGGCCTTCATTGGCTTGGGTCAATGTTTAAACTACATGTGACCTGTCATGCCAAAAGGAACTCAACTTTTGTCCTTGACAAATATTTAAAAAAGTGTTTAATCCAGCAGAGGTCAAACGGCTATAGTATTTCCAAGAGCAAAATGTTCTAAGGTTGAATATCAATTTAAGCTTCCAGAAATCTATAAAGAGCAATAAGTTTTGAACCTGGGTAGTCTGAGAAAACTTTAGGGATGAAAAATTATTTTTTTTACACAACCAATATGATGATTAATTGTCGAGTTTCAGTTCATTCCAAACAAGAATTGCGCTGAAGACCCTTCTTGGGTTTAAAAACAGATCAGATGTAGCAAAGGACATTCAGCATTGGTTATCCAATTAGCTTATCATTAATTGGTGTATTGCTGGCCCAACCCTCCGACTCCACATGTACTGAGCCTAGACAGAAAGTTATACATTGATATCAAAGCAATTGCAAAATTTACCAGCAGAAGCAAGGAAAAATAATTGTGGGGTTGGTTGGCAAAATAAAATTCATAAATCTGCTTGAAAAAGCTGTAGTTATGACGTTTAAGTCACCAAACCTAAAAAAAAAATGCTTCACACACATGTGGGACATTGTTGGAAGTCAAAGTTCTTTGATTGACCCAAGTGGGCTATCAATTGACCGTCTGCTGGCCCAGCATACTAAATCTGTCTGCCCCACCTATTGATTCTGACATGAAATTCCACTTCGATTTCAAGCGGCATTAATTTGCAAAATTTTTGGATAGTAACATGTTACAAAAAGTAAAATGGTTGGTTTGCGACAAAAATTTCATAGCTATAGCTTGAATAATATATGTTGTTTTTTCCGAAATGTGCTATTTTTATATGTATGTAGTTTGCGTGTAACTGAAGGTCAAAGGTCACTAGTATAAGCTATGTACATGTTTTGTTTACAAACACAATTTGCATATGATCGCTGTCAAAATTCCGTGAAACTGATTTCAGCTAGAGAATAGACGTGATTTAATTAATATTTAATCCCGCTCGTCATCGCGAGTATTCAAAACGTATTACCGTGACTGCAAAATCTATTGTTTTTTTGTTTTTTTTAAAGAGGATCATGTTTTTGTTCTAGACTAGCAATACAATGTACTTTAACCCGTGACTATGGCTGTTCATCACAGGAGATCCAATCTTTTTGGATATTTACACACAATGATTTATAAGAGGAAGTGTTCCTCAAATTAGAGAATATTTTTGTTTTATTTCCTAGTAGGGAGAGTGTACTTTTAAGCAAAAAATAATTGAAAACTGGAATGCACACGGATAAATGCATTATTTTTTCCATGTAGCGCTTAATCAATTTTTCAAAAATGCTGAATTATATGAATATATAAATGAAATCTTACAATCAGGCTTTTAATCAATCACTTCTTTTAAGTGTCTTTCTAATTACCAAATGAAAAAAGTTTGTTTTATTTCATTCAGGTATATTTTTTCTACATTTTTTGTTTGTTTCATTCAAAATCATGTGGGACCGCCAGACAATTTATCCCTATATGCACCAGCTATTTGTTATGTCTGGGGAGGGAATCAAACCCCCATACATGATCTTGAGTAGGAAGTGGGCGTGAATTCCATGGCCCTGACTTTTAAAATTGATATCAGCCAAACAGTTAAAAAAGCAACATTAATATCCTCCAATTAGAACAAGAAGTGATTGATTACTGTAATCTTAAGATCTTGCAGGGTGTGCTTCTTAAACCTTGCCATATTTATTCCTGGAAAATCAACAAAGTCCAAGTAAAACTTGAAAATTGTAAAAAAAACCAAAAAAACTGTGGCCCCCGAATGATTACTTCGTTTTGACTTATTCCCACCTTTTTAACCCCTTGTAAAGTTCTTGGCAAAACATTTTGGAAAATGAAGAAGTGGCTAGTTCACACAATATTCTATGAATTAAAATGTTTGAAATACTGATCTTTCGTAGAATACATAGTGTTGATATGAAAATGTGTAAAGCGATATTTGTGGTGTACAGCAAAAAGTTTATGCAATTAAGTGTTAATAATATGAAGCAGCAAACCATACAAGGGTATATTCCTTTTCATTGATATTATTCACATTTTCTTTGATTTTGTCAATGTAAAACACAGAAATTAGTGTTCAAAAGTAGAAAATTCCATGTGTAATGATTGGTTCTTGATAAATTCTAAATAATTTCAAAGTAAGATGTTAATAAATATACTTTTAAATACACAAATGAAATGGTACCTATCATTTTATAGTTTTAAATCCATTTAAAAGTCCAATTTCCTGGAAACATTAAACCTATTTCATGGAAGTCACGGCGTGATGTCACAACCTTTTATTTGGGGCGCCTTATGGGAAAAAGGGGAGATAGATAACAATCGTTAACTTTGGTAGCTATGAAGGTCCTACATGGCCCAAATGTGAAAATTTAGTTTCAAACTTTGTAGTAAAATAAATTTGTTACACAGTATCTTGTCTGGATATATGCTGATTTATTCCCGGCTGGAGAAACCGATGTCGACCCTTGCCTGCGGCTCGGTTGACATTGTTTTCTCCAGCCGGGAATGAATCGTCATAAATCCAGGCAAGATACCGTATAACTAATATTGGACCAGCTGCCAATTATGGAAAAACTATGAGTGAATGTCTCCAGCTTCTCTTATTTCGGGGCTATGGAGTTGGGAAAAAAAAACTTTATACACACAAAACATATTTGATGCCTGGTTGTAAACTGTGCATATCATTTATACAAAACGCACCCGATCAGTCGGAGGAGAATGGTTCAATAGTTTCACAACTTGTATTCATAATCATATTTGGTGATTCTGGGCTCTCTGGCGCTAAGACTAACCAGAATATTCCTTTCATAACAACATCATATTCTTGAATTTCTTGTCAACCACATTCGAAATTTAAAGAGACAATTTTCGATTGTTTGTGAATTGTGTAAATGGCGTCTTTTGCTACAGGGGAAGTAACCAAATTATACTTTGATGTATTACGTAGAGCAGAAGCAAATAAATTAAAAATATAAAAATTCGTTTAAGATTCATTCGTGATGTTGTAGTTTATAGAAATGATTGAATGCAAAGTTACGTTGATTGAACGATCGCATATATACAAAAAAGCGTTCAATCCGTTCATAGTGGAAAAGCGTTCAGCATTCAATCACAATCGTTCAATCACGATCGTGTACCGTTCAGCGTTCAATCCGGTTCCAATCTGATTGTCAAATTCATGATGTTCTGTACTGTATGTGCAGGCTAATTTTAGTCTATTCCTCCTGCAAAAGCAGGAATACTCTGAGTTCAGCATGACAAGGGTTAACATTCATAAAACAGAAAGCAAAGTTAGAGAATTTGATTAGGGTAGTGATAACCGAATAGCAACCAAATAAGGTAGAGGTTACAGAGTAGCAACTGGCCATGGTCATAGCCCAGTTATGGTAGTGCATCGGACTCTCAATAGGTCTGATCCGGGTCATGATGAATATGCTTTCCGACATTTGTCTCCCTCCAATGGTTGAGTAATTGTAAACCTAGGTGGGATTAGCAGGTGGAGGATCGGAATGAGAAATACCAGAACTCATTGGTCAGGTGGACCAGCCACGAAGAATGACTGAAATACTGGTTAAGGCATGTTTAACCCCATCCACAAAACAGAGTAGCAATTATCTTTGAACAGAGAGTAAAGAGACTTGCATGATATAATGTAGTTAGAAAATGAACATCCTTGTTTGTATGTGGGTAAAGATATTGACAGCATTAGCCTTTAAGAGATCTTAGAACCCAAAATGTTAACCAGTCCATTAATTATTCAATTTGTGTACCAGTCTCAATAAACATGATTTTCATCACTGATCAACCATTAAAATCCGTCAATTCATTATATATGGCAAATTACTTTTCTGAAGATGACTGAAACCTAAGGGGAGAACACTTCTGTAACCCATTACCACACAATCAAAATTTGGATGCCCAAAGAAAATAATGAAAACATTTTTAGACGAGGAGAAATTACTTGCCATAGACAGTTTATTTCTCTAATTGTTGTTTCCACATAATTTAGCCTTTAATTCTTATTTATGCCATTATTTGTAAGTTTAAATGCATATGATCTGACTTGCGCCATTACCAGACAACAAGATTTTGGACTGGTCCAAATTGATATAAGTTGCAAAAAGTTGAGAAAATTAAGATAATTATTTGCTACAATTAATTATCTTTTTCTTACGTTTTTCCCTGATCATATTTCCTCAAGGAAGGCGGGTATGTGTTGTTATGTGTTAAGTATGTTGGCTGAATTCCTTTGCATTAATTTGAAACTTGACTGCAAAACATGGCATTAAGGAAAAGTATTTTCAGAAAGTGACATTTAATTGTAAATTCACAGCTGTCAATCAAATAACCAATCAACTAATTGAATTATGCATTTAGACCAGAAATATCCGGCATTTGCTGCCATTTTGTTAACCTTTTTTATTTGTTTGGGGATTTACATATCGAAACTACAGTTAATTCAAGCTGTAGTCATTACGCTTAGGTCGCCAACCAACTATCACACTTTTTGTTACATGCTGCTGGTAATAAATTTTGGAAAAAAAGGCCATTTAAAATCAAACTTCATGGCGGAGTATTAGGCGGGTTCAACATAGTAAGTGGGTGGGGCCAGCAATTGGTCAATTTACTCTTCATTTCCACAGTTGATGGTCCTTGGACAATGCAAAAGCTTTCTCAATACCACTTTGCTTTCGTTAAAAACAGGTAGCTAAGGATTGAAGTAAAGTTATGTTTAATTATTTGCAAAACTTAATTATTTGCGAAACCAATTAATTGGTCTACTTTGTCTGGCTATTACTTACAATGTAAACTGTATGTTTATGTGATATTGATTTCTGACAGCTGTTGCATTATGAATATTAGACTCTTTCAGTTCCTATTAACCCTTGTCCTGATGAATAAAGTCCTTTTTCAAAACAACATGGAAATAAAAGGGCTAAAAGCACTGTTAATACTATTTCTTGGTCTATATCTATTTTGAAAATTAAAATTGTTAAACAACATGGACTAAAAAGGGACAAGCAGATGGTGTAGACAAAGATCAGACTGCACTTATGTGAAGGCTGATCTTTGTTTATACCTCCTGCAAAAACGGGTTCAACATGACAAGGGTTAAAACTTCCTTAAGTTTAGAGAATCAATCCAACTATTCTAGAAAATGGGATTAAACTGGTATGAACACAATGTGCTCATGATGAGCTTAAGTGATCCTTGAATGTCAATTGTACATTCTTAATAACTAGTTAATTTAGTCAATTACAAGACAACAAAATAGATGTCTGGTCCAAATTGAAAGAAATTGCAGACAACAATTTTTACTGGAAGAATTCAGGAAAGCTTTGTCTCTTGTAATAAGCGATTTCTCTATTTTCCATGGTGTTTTCCAAAGCCTTTTCTTCGGGAACGTCAAAAAGCAGGACCAAGTGGGAATAGATTATGGGATTATTTTAACCCATTCCAACTCAATCCCTCCTTTTTACGCCCCTCAAGAAAAAAGTTTTGGAAAACATTGTGGAAAATGAAGAAATTGCTTGTATCAAGCAATTTCTTCATTATCCACAATGTTTTCTATCCAAAAAGACGAAAAAATTTAAAATTCCATCAACTTGAAATTGTCGTCTGCAGCTCCTTTCAATTTTGACCGGTCTAAAATTCCACTGTGTTGGAATGGGTTAAGCTCAATCTTGATGAAACTTGGTCAGATTGATTGTTGGGTTATAAAAATGAACTCTGTTGAAGAAGGTTGATCGAATGCGGTTTAACCCCACTTTTGACTGTATTTCACCCATATCGCGGTAGCTTGAGCACCTAGCAAATTTTACTAAAATTTGGTAGGTCATATTGGAATACAGGAAAAGGGATGTTATTTAACTGAGAAAAATATTTTTGTTTTTCTCTAGGGGCCACAATTTGAGCTCAATTTTTAATGGAACTTGATCTGAATGTTTGTCTTATCAAAGGTGGGACTATTTCATTGGAAAAGGGGCCTTAATTGCAGTTTCAGTTTACACTGAAAAGGCCAAAATTTGGCTTATTCTTAATTAGATTTGATCAGGATGTTTGTCGGATCATGATCATGAACCTTTTTGGCTCAATATTGACAAAAAATTGTTCAAATTGACTTTTGAAGACTAATGTCAAAAAATGTAATACTTATTTATTTTGTTTTGCATTAATTTTGGGCGTTTTTTGGCTTCAGTTTACTATCAAGCTTTTTAGGCGGGGGATGGCCATGTCGGACATGGCTCTTGTTTGATTTGTAAGCTTGGAAAGTGTTGTTAAGATTACCATGTGGTTAAATAAGGAGACGTTATGTCTAAATAATGTGGACCATGTCTGTTCTGCCATTGATTTGCAATTAATCCTTAGATTCTGCTTCCATTAGATCTACTGACTTTCCGATGAAAGTGAACTAAATGACTTTTTAGCCCAAAATATTTCAACTGGATATTTTAGACAGGTCAAAAGTGGAAAAAAGAAATGCAGGCAACGATTTCAAATTGACAAAATACTAAAAAATCTGTCTTTTGGGATAGAAAAATAGTTAAACCATTACCACACAAAAAATTTAGACTTGTCCAAATTGAAAGTAGTTGCAGACAACATTTTAAATTTTATGAAATTTTAATTTTTTTTAACTTTCTTGGTAGAAAACATTGTGTAAATGAAGAAATTGCTTGTGACAAGCAATTTCTTCATTTACACAATGATTTCTCAGTTGTTTTTCTTTAGGGGCACCCAAAAGTGTCACTGTGTGGGAATGGGTTAACAAAGAAATTGCTTGTAATAAGCAATTTCTTCATTTTTAACAATTTTTTCCAAAAGGGTTTGAATTGAATTCAATTGATGAGAAAATTGATGCACAGAAGACCTTCATTTTGGATTGGTAATTATTTAGAAAATTAATGATATATACTATGCTAGCTTTAACCCTTTCCTGTACTATCCTTGGTTCTTATGTCCCTGTGATTTTGTACTTGAGAAAACATTGTGGGAAAAGAAGAAATTGCTTTTAACAAACAATTTCTTCTTTTCCCACAATATTTTTACCCTACCGAATGGTTATTTTTCAAATTAAAGCCACTTCAAATTTTCATCTGCAAACCTTTGAATTCAGACAGGTCTAAAACTTTGCAAAACTGGAAAGGGTTAAAGGGATAAGCAGGAGATCAGGCTGATCTTTGTCTAGACCACCCGTTGAAAAGGTTAAGATATCATAGCAAGATAATTCATTACAAGACGACAAATTTTTAGACTCGTCCAAATGGAAAGAAGTTGCAGGCAACTTTTCAAACTGCACTAAAATTGGAAAAATTAGTGCCAAATATTGTGAGGAAAGGAGAAGTAATTTGTTACAAAACATTAGACTAAAAAGGTGTTTTTTTTAAACTTCCATTGACTCGGATGAACTCAAAAGGCCCTCTTGTTATTTTTGTCTGGGAATACACTCTTGCTGTAACCCATTCCCACACAATCTCGCTTTTCCCCCCCTCTCAAAAATAAAACTTTTGAAAACAATGTGGACAATGAAGAACTTGCCCACAAATTTTTCTACTTTAAAAGACCGAGATCTTTTGGATTTCATGTACTTGAAAATGAAGAACTTACCCACAAATTTTTCTTCTTTAAAAGACCGAGATCTTTTGGATTTCATATACTTGAAATTTTCGTCTGCAACACATCTATCAATGTGGACCAGTCTACAATTTTGCCATTAGGGAATGGGTTAATTTTGAAAACTTCTGATGAAATTGATGAAATGAATTTATTTTATACGCATTATATTTGGTGCAGCAAGGCTTCAAATTGGCTATTGTTGTAACATGATTCTTCTTTACCTTGTCTTTCTTTTCAGTATCAAATTTTGTAAATACATGAGAACTTAAGTCAGTGAAATTCACACAAGTTTAAATTTTCAAAATTAATTCCCTTTCTTTTTCACAAAGAAATCAAAGTGGTACTTTCTTCTAAATGCTTCATTACAATAACGTAACCCATTTCCACTCATTTATGCTTTCTGACGCCTTGAAGAAATACGATCATAGAAAACTTTGTTGGAAAAGGAGAAATTGCTTGTTACAAGCAAATTTCCCCTTTCTCACAATGCATTTCTTTATCAGTAAAAACTGACCTTTAACCCACTCCCACACAACCCTGCTTTTATAACATAAGGAAAACAAGTTAAAGGAAAACAAGTTAGGGAATGAAGAAATTGCTTGTTACAAGTAGTTTCTACCCATTAAGACAATTACAGATGTTCAAAATTCTTTCAACTTGAAATTGTCGTTCGGAAATTCTTTGAATTAAGATCAGTATAAAAATGTTCATGTGTTAATGGGTTAAATAAAATTAATTGTCACCAAATTTAAATAACAGCTCCTATTTAGAATTGTTTCATAATTTATGCAGGTTATTCCATGCTTTACTGTATTGGTATTTCTAAATTGTTTTGAGATTTGAGATGCCTCATGAATTGAGATAAAAATCAACAACTACTCTGAATGTTTTTTTCAGGAATTAACCCTTTCCCAGACAATGATGCTTTTTGAAGCCCTCTAAGTACAAAAAATACCTATGGAATACATTGCAGAAAATGAATAAATTGCTTGCAATTGCTTCATTATCCACAATGGCTTCTACCCCGGCAGACAAAGAGAGACTTCTAGAATTCTTACAATTAAGAATTGCTCTCTGCACCTCCTTTGATTTGGACCAGTCTAAAATTTTGTCATCTGGGAATAGGTTAAGAACCATTCAGACTTTCAATAATGACCTGTGATTGTTTTTGGTATTGTATTTATCTCCCTTTCCTTGTGCCAGTCATACAAATTCTGATTGAAAATTACAAGCAAGTTGGGCAAGTAACTAATTAACAATTTTCACTAATTTGATTGAAGATTCACAAACCAAACTAAATAATGTTAAGATCTTTGAGGATAAAAGTGCAAAATAGACAGAAAAAAAAAATACTAAAATCAGAAGCCAGGATTTCACAAGCATGTCAGGCTAGTAATTACAGATTTTTTACAACATGAAACAAATTTTACTAGTTTTTGACCATCGGGCTAGTGCAAATTTCAATCACTGCAGTGCTTTCCTCAAGTAATGAACAACTCTAAAGAGTAATTTCTAAATATGAAAATATATGCAGCTTATTCCAAATTCTGCTAGCCATAACAAAAGTTGGGCTTTTGTGATGCATGCTGTATTCATCATGATATTTAGTCAGAGTATCATTGTGCTCATAGAAAATTTCATACTTCATTTTGCCATTGATCCGATGATTCAACACTAGCATCGATTGTCTATGATGTAGTCAATGTATGCTTTGCGTAAAAAGCAGTACACTAATCTCAATAGGTAGGACAAACAATTCAGCATATCTTGTCTTGGAAATAACTTTATCTTGAACATAATCAAAAGATGTGAATTGTTCCCCTTTTCAATCCGGTTTTGAATAGATTTTTGACTTTAGTTATAAGAACATTAATAGCTGATAAATCGCGATAATGCTCTCAAATTTGATTAAAATATTGATACTATTCTTTTATGTATTACGTCCGTATATGTGTTCATATATTCATTTATTCTTTTTTCAGATTATTTAACAAAGACTTTCAAGATACGAGGATGACATGAAATTAATGATTGTTCACTGGAAAATACTTATTAATAACAATTGACTTCTTCCAAGTTTTTTTTCTTAGTTCTAACAATTAATAGAATCACAGGTATATCACTGTTAGGATATGAGAAGATTGTAACATCAGCATATGCAGGCAAACTGTTACGTTTCTGTAATCAATATCCTATATTGAGTAGATGATAAGTTCTTTCTCTGCCATTATGCACAGTCATTGTCGGTTAAATTGAAAAAAAGGGGCTATTTAGAGGGAGAGTTAAACAAAATCTTCTTATTTCAACCCTTTGCACAATTTTAGACCTGTCCAAATTCAAAAGTTTTGTAGATGAAAATTTGAATTTAGTTTTAAAAATACCCATTGAGGTGGGTAGAAAATATCCATTCACTTTCACTGCCAAGTAATTTTCTGAAGTAATTCTGAAAAATCTCAGAGAAAAGCTCAAGTAAATGCATCCCAGTTTACCACAGAAAAATGTCCTTCTTCCTCACTATAACACCCCCTCCCATACTGCCACAGCTACAGTAGAGGTTATCAGCTCTTACTTGTGGCGGTTCTTGTCTCACCCTCCTTATAGCTCAGACCTCTCCCCCTGTGACTTTTATTTGTCTCCAGAACTGAAAAAATTGCTCTCTGAAAAGAGATTAAAGACCAGGGTGGCTTTGATATCTGCTGTTACACATTAACTTAGTCTACGTCATGGTTCACAGCGGGAAAAAAAAAGCTCCCACTAAGATAGTAAAATTGCGTAGATGTGCAATATGTAGGTGGAGATATATTGAAAAAGAGGAGAAAGTTTTTTTGTTAAAATGTTGAACTGATTATGAGATCGAGTCAAAAGTCCGGAGAATTTCTGACCGTCCATGTATTTAGGGATTTCTTTTACTTTCTCTTGAAATGAGATGCATTAACCATTTCCTGTTTTTGGAAAATTTAGACTAGTCCAAATTGAAAGAGGTTGAAGACTACAATGATAACTGGATGCCATTTGATATGAAGCCATCCTATGTGGTAGAAAATATTGTGGAAAAAGGAGAAATTGCTTGTTACAAGCAATTTCTTCTTTTTCCACAATGTTTTCTCGAGTATAAAATCACCAGGAACGTAAAATCCTGTATTTGAACAGGAAAGTGTTAAGTAAAAGAATAACATCATCATTGATTTCAAATAATTACCAGGCAAACACTTTTAGATCAGTCCAAGTAGATAAAATTGTTTTTTTGTAAAGTCAATCTTGATGAAATTTGGTCAGAATGATTATTAGGTCTTAGGAATGAATTCTATTGAAAAAGGAAAGATTCATTTGGAAAACAAGGGAAAAGGGACCTATATGGCAATTTCCTTGTTTAAGCTCTTTTTTGGCTCCTAGATCTATGAATAGATTTCAAAAATAACTAAGCACAATTGTTCTATGTGCATTTTTATGCTCACCGAAAAATTTTTCGGGGGAGCATATAGTCGCCGGCCTGTGCGTCCGTCTGTCCTTCCGTCGTTCCATCCGCCTGTCCGAAGTCTTATCTCAGCAACCCCTAGGCCTAATTGGACGAAACTTCATATATAATCTTCCTAGGAAATTTCCAAGACCTGTTTTTTTATTTCAAGGCTGCGTCATGGAAAAAGGGGCCATGATTAAGAAACTAGTTTTTTGCCAATTTCTCCAAGACTAATTGTTACAATTTCATGAAATTTCATATTTGAGTAGCAAATCAGATCCCCTTGACCTTAAACTAACAGGAATTTTCGTTTAAAAAAATGTGTCATTGGAAAAGGGGCCTTAATGTTATTACCTTTACGTTAACTGTCTTTTTTCCCTGCAAAAACTAAAATTGGCAATAACTTTTGGTTACAGATGAAGTCTTCATATTTCACATGTGCATTGCTTGTGACAAACCCTTTCTGTTGGTACCAAGTTTAAGGTCATCATTCAAGGTCAAGGTCATTTCTCAAGGTCAAAATTTGGGAAATTAAAACTTTAAAATTGGCCATAATTTTGCAATGGTAATTGATTGGTAAGTGATATAGCCACCATACTTAAGCATTTTTCTTATGTTTATTACTTGTAACAAGACCTTTCAGCAGAAACTTGGATAAAGTTCTTGGTCAAGGTCAAGGTCAAATTCTAACTGATAAATGATTGCAATTTTTATATTTTGTATATTTCCTACTCTAAAATAAATCAGTCTATTGTTTCTGCAAGACTACTCAAGTTAGTCTTCATTTTTTGTATGGAGACATTTTTCATTGATATCTTTGATGGTCAAGGTAAAATATTTAACCCTTTACCATATAATGATATTGAATTTTACTAGAACCAGGCCTGTGAAGCCAAACAGATTCCTTCAATTTTCAAAATTCTTGTGAACTGAACTCTCAAACTATAGTTGCATTCAATAAGAAGTTTTTTGTCCAATAATGGCATACAGTTTTGTGACAAAAGCCTTATTCATGGAGCATAATCCGTCTCTGATGGCTCTTGTTTTAGATAGTTAAAATCTTAAGGTCACAACTGAAAGTCAAATGTCAAAATGAAGCTTGTCCAGAGTGTAACTGTGTAATTCCTTTCTTTAAGGATGGATTTCAAACTTGGCAAAATAGTTCACCATTATGAGTAGATGTGCCATTTCAAAAATAATTTCAGATAGCTGCAAGATCAAGGTCACAGCTCAAGGTCAAATTTTTGTTTGGTTTGACTTGTACCTTGATGACTTTAAAGTTTCTTGAAAGTCGTCAAAAGCAGGATTGTGTGGGAATAGGTTACAAATGCAAACGTTATCTTGAAATTCATGGGAACAGTCCTGTTCCAAATACATAGGTCAAAAATAGAAATGTTCAATAAATGATAAACTCTGTATTTTGTCAGTCTTTTGTTTGTGTTTGTCTGTTAGTGTGAATGGGCGATTAAATATTTATGGAGAAACAGAGGGATAATCAAATGACACCATTTTTCAGATCGATTAGCTATGGTGGATCAGTGACAGGTTTCAATGGGATCATTTAGATTTTATAGCTTTTTCCTTTGTTAGCTTTTCATTGCCTTTTACATCATTGAAATCAATTAACTCATTCTCTCACCATAATGCTTTAGACGCCCCTCAAGAAAAGAGCTTTGGAAAACATTGCAGTAAATGAACAAATTGGTTGTAACAAGCTATTTCTCCATTTTCCAGATATTTGAAAAAATCTGAAAATTCATGTACTTTAAATTGTCTGAAATTTTGCTGTTTGGTAATGGGTTGACAGTTTGCATAGCTTATTTAACCTTTTCCTGTACAAACACTGGATTGTACGTTGCTTTAATTTTATACTTGAGAAAATATTGTGGAAAAAGAAGAAATTGCTTGTTACAGGCAATTTCTCCTTTTTCCACAATATTTTGTACCAAATGCGATAGTTTCATTTGAAATTGTATCCAATAATTATTGTCGTCTGGAACCTCTTTCAATTTGGACCAGTCTAAAATTTCAAAAAACAGGAAAGAGTGAAGATTAGCTGTGTTTCAGATATATCAAGGTGGCTGCATGCCTTCTATTTCTTAACCCATTACCTTACAGCCTGATTCCCCCACCCCCAAAAAAGCTTTAGAAATAAGACTTTGGCTGTTCTACGTTTAAATGTGATTGGCCAATAACAGTAAGAATCGCTGACATGTTGTTGTCATTGATTTTCATGTAACTTTAGCTTTAGTTTTTTACAAACTGGATCAAAAGGGAGTTCAAAGATGACCAAAACCTTTTCACTTTTGCATCAACTCATTAACCAGACAGCAAAATTTTAGAAAGAGGACTACATTATCGCAGCTCAGGACAAGTCATACCCTCAACCATTATTTTTGAGAGCAAAAACCCGACCCTGGTTACAGAGTTATATATTATGTAACATGTATTTTAATACATTACCAAACAACAAGATATAGACTGATCCATATTGAAAGAAATTGCAGATGACAATTTCAAGTTATTGAATTTAAAAAGATTCTTATACCCTGTGAGATCTAAAAGTTAAAGTAATTTTAAAGACAGGTTTTAAACATTTTCCACAATATTTTTATTAGCTTTTTTCTTGAGCAGCTTAAAAAATGGGATTGTGCTAAATGGTCAGATGATAATTTGAGAATATTATTTTATCTATAATGAGGAAAGGGGCACAATAAAATAATGTGTTTTTTATAGATTTTTATCATTGTATGTAATGTTAATTAGTTTGATAGTACAGATTTCCAATAAATCATAATGTTGACACTGTACTTAATTACTGCAGATGTTGTTTTTATGGCTCATATGTGATTGAGATGGGATAGAAAAATGTTAATTAATTGGAAAGCACCTCCAGGGCAATCAGTGGCTTTTCTTAACAGTATGTGGTCAGTCTAAACAATATCAGCAACCTTTAATCCATTATTACATGATAAAATTTTAGACTAGTCCAAATTGAAGGTAGTTGCAGACAACAATTTTAAGTTGATGCAATTTAGAAATTCCTTGCCTTTTCGGGTAGAAAACATAGTAGACATTGAAGAAATTGCTTGTTACAAGCACTTTCTTCATTGTCTATAATGCTTTGTGAATCTTTATTCTTGAGGGGCATAAGAAAGTGGGGTTATATGGGAATGAAAAATGAAAGTTCTTCTCACTTGAAAAAAAATACATAAATTAGACAATTGATCTTGAACTTGCAGTTAATTACTTTATCATGCAGAGCTTTTGTTGATGTGTGAAGCTTGACAGTGGTGTATATTTCTCATTTTCCAATCAGCACAAAAAAATGCAGCACATCAAAATGAGATTAGATATCTCAACTGTTAATCAAAATTGTGAGGTTTCAAGGGAAGTAATTTACAGCGATATAAACTTCCAGAGAGATGTAGTCTACATAGACAGAGATGACCCATTTAGGGTTGAAGATCTTTTTTGTGCCCTCACCATGTAATGATGATGGGGTGGGTGTGGCAGTTAGAGTTACCTCTGTCTGTGTGTGAGTGTGTGTGTGCAATTCTTCTTTTACATTAATTTATAGATTTCAAAATAAATTGGCACATTTGTTCCCCTGAATGAGTACTAGTGTCATGCATAGAGGTCTGTTGGATACTCCCCAAGTTCAAGGTCACAAATGAAGGTCATATGTCAAGCAGTTACGAGGGGGCATTGCTTCTTGACACATTTCTCTAAATGGATTAGCTTAGTCTCCAAGCTCTGTGAATTACATCTGGTGGCAGATGTTGGATGCTAGACCAGAGTTGCCTTACCCAAGGATATGCAAGGCGTTGACTATGGACAAGTCTTCTATAAGCAAAGAGGAATATAACAATATCAGGGTTAGTAATCATACCTAAGAATAAATCCACCTAATAAATAGAGGGGTTATATCTGTCTATCTCTATCTACCTGTCCTATTTTCTGTCCTAATGTCTGTAGACTTATTGCTTACATGCTCTTATTCTAGAACAAATTAACCTTTGACCATGAAACTTAAAACAATTTTTTATGCCCCCAAAGGGAGGCATATAGTAATCGAACTGTCCGTCCGCCCATAAGTCAGTCCGTCCCGCTTTCGTGTCAGCTCTGTAACTTCTACATGCATTAGTGGATTTCAATATAACTTTGCACAAATGTTAACTGCTATAAGACGACTTGTCGCGAAAAAGACCCAGATTCCTATCTCAATTATCAAGGTCACAATCTGGGGTCAAGGGTCGAAAATGGGGACTTTTTGCCGAGTCTGCTCTGTAGCTTCTATAATCATAACCTCAGGTACAAACTTCTTTCATACAAATGTTAACCACCTTCAGACGACGTGTTGCAAAAAGGACAAAGGTTCCTATCTTAAAGGTCAAGGTCACAATCTGGGGTCAAAGGTCAAAAATTGGAACTTTTTGCTGTGTCCGCTCTGTAACTTCTATAATCATGCATGCAGGTACAAATTTCTATCATACAAATGTTAACCACCTTCAGAAGACGTGTAGCAAAAATGACCCAGGTTCCTATCTCAAAGATCAAGGTCACAATCTGGGGTCAAAGGTAAAAAAATTGGCACTTTTTGCCGTGTCCACTCTGTAACTTCTATAATCATGCACGCAGGTACAAATTTCTATCATACAAATGTTCACCACCTTCAGACAATGTGTTGCGAAAAAAACCCAGGTTCCTATCTCAAAGGTCAAGGTCACAATCTGGGGCCAAAGGGGAGTCCAGAATGGTTAAATTTCGTCTGGAATGGTTAAATTTTATTTACTCTCTTATTCTTCAATGGATTTGCTTCCATATTTGGACAGATGCTTAATTGGGTGGACCACTTTACATGACCTTGACCTTGACCCAGTGACCTTGACCTCTGACCTACATTTGACCTCAGAATAATCCGTCCATTATGCATTTATCGATTTCATTCTGTATTTATAGAAATTATTATATGTATGAAAATTTCATTTATTAGAAACCCAGACGTATAGATCACAAATGCATGTGGTTGTGTTTACAAAACAAATCAAAGTGCCACATGCTTGACCCTGTCCTTTGGGGGGCATTTGTCACAAGACTGTGACCAGCTCTTGTTGCCATTGATGCAAGGAAGTACCCTATTGTTTTAGCATCATAATGGTCAACTGTTACTTGAGTTACAAAATGCTGATGGAGGGGGGAGGGGACTAGTCCACTTTGTGATACTTGTTGTTTACAATGAGGATACCTGAGAGATATATGGCTGATTGTAGTCTATATAGACAGAGCCAACAACTTAGGGCTGAGGATCCTTTTGTCTGAATAAGTTAGCTTTGTCTTGGAGCTCTGAATGTTACAAAATGTGTAAAATCAATGTGCAAAAGTTTATCTGTCTCTTATAGTAGAATGCAATGTAGAAAAGGCAATCAATGTATTGATTTTCATCATTGTTTCCATGATCTGTTTTCTTTAGGATAGAAAAAAATCAGAATCATTAAGGAATGGGTTATTTGAGGATTGTAGCTGTTATGTTAAGTATATAGATTAATAAAGAACATAATTAAAAGTTCAAGTATAATTATAAGTTAATGGTTAGTAATATTGAATATTTAATTTTTTACAAGACAATAAAATTTTAGATAGACTTTATTTTAAATCATATTTGAAAAACATTCAGATTAAACTTGATCAACTCTTTTCCTCATAATCGCACCTTTTACACCCCTTCAGATAAGGGATTTAGAAATCATTTTGCTAATGATACAAGCAATTTCTTCTATATCAATAATGTCTTCAACACTTTAAAGACAAAGATTTTCAAAATTGATCACCCCGAAACTTCTCTGCATTTGGACCAGTCTTGAATCTTTTTGTCTGAAATCTTTTTGTCTTACAATTGGTGAAAGTCTGAATTTTTAGGAAGGCAAATAAAATGGGATACTGAAAGGTTTAACAGAAATTGTGAATTTCTTTTACCTGCTATTTTTCAGAAGCTTACAGAAGATAAATTTATTTAAAAGTCACTCTTTTAAATATACCGTATTTATTCTAACAATTACAGGGGCTATAATTAAATAGTGATTATCAACAAAGTTGGGGCTGGGCAATTATTAGAGTTTTTTGGTACGGAGGCAGAAATTTATTAAACGTATGCAGTACGAAGATCACCGTGAAATAAAAGAGAGTACGGAAATCATAGTTACATTTTATTTAGGGTGTATTTATGATCTTTTAAAAGCCTAAGGTCAATTTAGTCATATGCATCAGAAATTTAACAGCCCAAAGCTGGGGAATAAGAAATTCTGCAAAGCTGCATTAGAGTCACAATGAATTTTTAAATGTCTGATAACATCACATACCATCATTATTTATTTACATGCTGGAAAATAAAAAACAAAGAAAATCAAACTACCTGTTACAAAGTTCAATCAGTTTTGGAAGCACCTGAAGAAGTTTGACTTAAAGCTTAAGCTACAATAGCGTTAGACTTGTACGCCTATAGACTATGTTGATGGAGCCAATTGGCTTTGTTTAAGTCATGAATAATCATAATTATAACAGGAACACTTGACAGATAATCATGGTGTTGCAACAACATTTTTATGCCCCCGCATCGATAGATCGGGGGCATATTGTTTTACCGGTCTCCGTCTGTCTGTCTGTGTCTGTCTGACTGTCCGTCTGTCTGTCTGCAAAACTTCAACTAAACATTTTTCTATAACTTCACCCCTAATTAAGTTACAATGCTAATATTTGGTATGTAGTTACATCTCAACAAGGCACAACTGGGGAAGGTCATTTCATCAAGATCAAGGTCAAAATGTTAACCCTTTTCCCTAAAACATTACTCAAAAACTTAACCTGCCAACTAAACATTTTCCTATAACTTCATCCCTAATTAAGATACAATGTTAATATTTGGTTTGTAGATAGATCTCAACAAGGCACAACTGGAGAAGGTCATATCATCAAGGTCAAGGTCAAAATTTTAACCCTTTTCCCTAAAACATTACTCAAAAACTTAACCTGCCAACTAAACATTTTCCTATAACTCCATCCCTAATTAAGTTACAATGCTAACATTTGCTATGTAGATAGATCTCAACAAGGCGCAACTGGAGAAGGTCATTTCATCAAGGTCAAGGTCAAAATTTTAACCCTTTTCCCTTAAATTTTACTCAAAAACTTAACCTGCCAACTAAACATTTTCCTTTAACTTCATCCCTTATTAAGTTACAATGCTAATATTTGGTATGTAGATACATCTCAACAATGCGCAACTCGGGAAGGTCATTTCATCAAGGTCAAGGTCAAAATTTTAACTCTTTTTCCCTAAAATGTTACTCAAAAACTAAACCTGCCAACTAAACATTTTCCTTTAACTTCATCCCTAATTAAGTTACAATGCTAGGTCATTTTATCAAGGTCAAGGTCAAAATTTTAACCCTTTTCCCTAAAACAAAGAAAAAAAAACAATAAAAATCACCCTGTTCCGGGGGCATGGTGTTTCACAAACACATCTTGTTTTACGCTTTGCTTTGCTTACCTTATAGACTCGAAATAAAATATTTCCTTTCATCCAGATACGTCATTTGATCATGAATTGATTTTGGCAGATTAGTATAAAGTAATATCAGCATATGTCAGCGATTGCAGGGGGAATATTTATTTTGCACCTACATTAAACAGATGACAAGGCACAACAACATCTTATTTTTTGGCCAGCGTTGAAACAGCGATTGTATTCAACAAATGATTACACATAGCATTCTGTCAATACACTGGCGATATGTAGGTGAGTAGTCAAGATACGCTAGTGAGGTGTTGTCTACTAGGTGCCAATATTTAATGGAATTGAAAGGATTAGGAAAGGGTAAAAAATTCATTTGTAAAAAATTCAGCCATAGCCTGCGAAATAGTTGTCAGTAGCCCGTCCAACACCAGTCAATGATGCCATAGTGACTTCCCTGGAACAAAAACATGTTGCCGATTGGTGGATAGATTTTAACTTAGAGGTAAAGTTTACTAACATGTTACCAATTCTTGGAAACCTGCTGTTAAATCAGCTGATGCATCCAACAGTTGCCAACCTATTGCTGATTAGTCTCTGATTTTTTCATTGATTCCACAAAAAGTTGCCATTAACCCATTGCAGATGAGTCATAGCATTTATGTGTCAGTATCTTAAGTTTACCGTCTTTGTAGCATATTATTGCTGAGCAATTGTGCTGTCTGAGTTCTAGATAAATAGGAGTGATGGAAATCTTAACCCTTGTCATGCTGTATAAATTACCTTACTGAATTTCTGTAAAATCAAAGGTCTGAAAGCACTGATAGAACTTGTTCAAAAATCAATATTTCTTCTAGAAATCAATTTCATAAACAACTCTGGCAGGAAAAGTACTAGCAGGAGGTGTAGACTAAGATCAGACTGCACTTATGTGCAGACTGATCTTAGTCTACACCTCCTGCCAAACCCAGAATATTCCGGGTTCAGCATGACAAGGGTTAATCTGTTATTTTTCTTACAAAAGGCTTAGCTTGCATGGCATGTACCATTTGGAATCAAACTTAATTAGGGAAAATCCAACAAGTTTTGATGCGCAATATTAATGATGGAGTTGTTCATTTAGAAATCTAATTTTGAAGTTATGGCAGCCACATTGTCATTTTTGGACCCATGCTGTTTCTTGTTTGGAATAAGTTTAAACAAAAAACAAAGAGGGAAAATGTGTCATCAACACCTGTATAATTGCATGACCTTTAGTTGTGACCTTGAACTTGGGAGTTTCAAACACAACTCTAACCCAATACCACATAAGAACACTTCTTGAAGCCCTGAAGAAATTTGATCATGGAAAACTAAATGGGAAAAGGAGAAATTGCTTGTTACAAGCAATTTCCCCTTTTCTCATTGTGTTTTCTACTCTATTTGGTAATCATTATAGGGCACTTTGAAATGTTGTCTACGACTTCTTTCAATTTTGACCAGTCTAAATAATTTTTGTCTAGTAATGGGTTAAACATGACACTAGTACTCTTCATAGGAAAAAATGTGCCATGCTTTTTTATGAAATTCATCAATTAAGCCATTCCAATATAATCCAACGACAAAAAGACTTTTGAACAATGAAAAAATAGCATTTTACAAGAAATTTCTTCATTATCGGCAATGTTTTCTAACCAAAGAGACAAAGTTTTGAAAGTTTCATCAAATAGAAATTGCTGTCTGTAAACTTTTTAATTGGACAAGTATGAAATTTTGTCCCCTAGTATTGGATTTATATAGAAGAAATGCTCTGGATAAGAAATGGACACACCCACTTACACACACACACCCATCAGACGCACCCACCCTCTGCCGTACACACACATGGACAGAGTAAACTCGATATGCCTGTCGCCACTACGTGGCGGGGCCATAGAAATCTGATTACATCCTGTTCAAACTCACTGCATTACTTATCAAACTTTCTTTTGACAATAAGTACAATCTGTCATTTAACCTAACACTTCTAATTTGAACATCGAAATAAGGGAATTTCATCCGAATGCTAGTGAGGTTCAAAAGGAATATAATACGAGTGCCAGGTCAAAAATGTTTCACACAATTAACAAACTTTGGTACTTTGATTGAATGCAATTCTGAAGTTGATTTTATTGAGCATGACATTTAAGGTTAAGAATTAAAACAGAAAAACCTTCTAGACAATCAAAATGGGGGACTGCATTGCATAATATTTTTCAGTTTGCATTCTTCAAAATTTGGTACCTGAATGCTTCTTAACCCATTCCCACACAGAGATGCTTTTGGATCAGCCCCTCAAGAAAAAAAAAGGGAAACATTGTGTAAAATGAAGAAATTGCTTGTAACATTTAACACAATGTCTTCTATCCCAAACTAAGAAAAAATATATGATTTCATGAACTTTAAATTGATGTCTGCAGCTCCTTTCAATTTGGACCAGTCTAAAATTTTGCCATCTGAGAATGGGTTAATCCTTGTCATGCTAAAACTGGAATATTCCTGTTTTAGCAGGTGGTATAGACAAAGATCAGCCTGCACATATGTGCAGTCTGATCTTAGTCTATTCCGACTGCTTGTCCCTTTCAAGCCAGAATTGTTTATAGAATCAGTTTTAAATGAAATATTTACCTGCAACTAGTGCTTCCAGTGATTTTGGTCCTTTGATTTTGGTGCAATTCTAAACAGATTTTTTATTCAGCATGACAAGGGTTAAATATGGACTAGTATAAGAATTTGTTGTCTTATAATGATTTAATTTGATCTTATGAGGACAACTGGCCATTTTGTACATATAAGCCTGAGGGTCAGAGTATAACAAGTTTATTACCACTGCCTGTCCCCTAAGGGTGGGCATATACTGACCATATCACCTCTCTTGTTGACAAGGTCTTCATAACCGTTTATCATTAACATCACCTCAAATATTATTAGTCACCTCAAAATCTATCAGTCCTTAATTGGTGTTACTTATAACATTTTATATCCCCATCTACAAAGTTTCTTTATCTACTTGTTCATCGGTATACTTTGATCCTGTGCTCAAACTCAAGAAACTTTGTACAGTTGTTGCCAATGATCTAGTGCCCTATTAATTCTTGGGGTGATGTAGGATGATTGTCAAGGTCACAAGAGAACTTTAATTGAAAACAGTTAACTTGCTTTACCTCATAAGCCATTTGACCTAGGACCTTAACACTTAATACAAACGTTACCAACGATGCCCTATCATTTTAGGTAATGTAGATCAAAGGTCAACTGTAATACTTAGCCTTTTCCTGTACAATCCCTTGTTTGTACAACCCTGTGATTTCATACTAGAGCAAGAATTGTGGGTAAATTATAAATTGCTTGTAACAGGCAATTTCTTCTTTTACCACAACATTTTCTAGCCAGTAGGTTGGTTAGGTTTGAAGTTGCACTCACTTTTACTTGTTGTCTGCAACCTCTTTCTAAACTTATGAAAAACAGGAAAGGGTTAAATGACAAAGTGCTATAGGGGGTATAAGTCCCCTTTGCTACAATTCTAGTTCCTTTTGTACAAGAGAGAATGGGTTTTAATTTTTTAACTTCAGGGAAAAAGTTAAAAAAAATTCTATGTCTAGTTGGTATGAATAAATTTTGTGGCGATCACTCTGTATAAAAAGATTAGTATTTAGATTGCAAAATTTTAGACTGGTCCAAATCTAAAGTTTATGCAGAGGAGTCAGAGAATTTTATATTTTTCAACTTTCTTGCTTGAAAACAAGCAGTTTCTTCATTTTACTCAATGTTTTCCTAATTGTTTTTCTGGAGGGGCGTCAAAAAATGTCATTGTGTGGGAATGGGTAAATGGTAAAATACATTAACTTTGGAGGCAATAGGGCCAATCATGAATCTGCTTGTGGACCAAATGTTCTCTATCCACAGGTATCATTTCTAATATCAACATTCAGCATTTAACCCATTCCCACAAATTTTTAGACTAGTCAAAATTCAATGAAGATGCAGACAATAATTGTCAGTTTGTGAAATTTAAAAACCTTGGTCTTTTTTGGTAGAAAACAATGTATTAATGAAGATATTAATGAAGATATTGCTTGTTGCAAGCAATTTCTTCATTTAACACAATGCTTTCTGAAGCTTTTTTCCTAGGGGCATCAAAAAGAGTCATTTTATGGGAATGGGTTAAACCCTGTCAGGGTTCATTCTAGAGCGCGCCCTTGTGCCGATGGCGCTTAATTTTTAATTTGGGCGCATCCAAAATCCGTCTTTGGGGCCGACCCGGCGCACATTTTTTCCACAGTAAAAAACGCGGCTTCTTGGTCGATGAATTGAAAAACCGTAATTACAAATCGAGTGTGTCTAGTAACCCGCGTTGTTACGCGTGCTCTCATTGGTTGTTCGGGGGTTTATCGACGACTCCCGACCAATCGATAGTGTTTTCGTATCTCTCTGGTTGCTTCAAATACTGTAATAGCGTCATAATGAGTAAGCGAAGGCAGACGATATTAGATTTTTGGGGTCGAAAATAAAATGACAAACCCAGGTAACAGCGGTTCCGATGAGCTTGTCCCTTCGACGAGCAGTAGTTCCGATGAGCTTGTCCCTTCGACAAGCAGCAGTTTTGAAACGACCCAAACAAAAATGACGGAAAATCAAAAAGAAAGTCGAACCTTCCAGTCTTTGTGGTTAGAAAAAATTTCTTGGTTAAGTCATGATAGAACCAAAAATAAAATGTTTTGCAAACTATGCAAGAAACATAAAAAACTAAATAGCTTGACTGAGGGATCGGACAACTTCCGCACAAGCACATTGACTCGTCATTCCGAGAGCAAGGATCATACTACGGCCGTAATGGCTGAGCAGTTGAGGCCTAATTTCGAAACGGCAATTAAGCGTGCAGTTTCAGAAAAAGAGGAGTTTGAAACTTGCTTTTTCTATTTTGTCCCCATAAATTTCTGTGATGGCCCTTGTTTTTTCTACCCAGGGGGCCAGTCGGCCCCATGAATTTCATTTCTAGAATGAACCCTGCCCTGTTAACAGATACTATTTACCCAATCCACAGATACCTTGCACTTCGTTCACAGATGATAGACCATTTTCAAGGGTGCTTTTTAATCCAGGCTCTTTTTAGATTTACCCTGTTCATAAATACCAAAAGCCTATCTGCATATCCCACATGCTTTATCCACAGACAACATTTACAAGATCCTCGATTGGCATTAATTCTTGCTTCGAAATTCTTGCTTTGTAACAGGTACCAGAGACCCTATTTGCAGATGCCATGACCGAGCACAGCCAATGTCATGGACCATGCCAACAGTTCTAATAAACCCTCTCTATAAATACATGTACAATGGACCCTGTCCTCTGATAGCATTCACCCTGACAACAGATGCCAGAATGCTATTTTCAGGTGTCATTTATCCTGTTAATAGACCCTGTCCACAGATGCCATGTAATCTATTCAAAGATGCTCGACCATGTTCAAGGATGCCTTATAATCTGGGCTTTATTAAAATTTGTCCTGTTGGTATACGCCAAATGTACCCTGTCTACATGTGCCATGCTGTCTATCCACAAATTCCATGTACCCTGTCCACAGATGCCTTTTACTTTCTCTAAAGTTGCCATGGGTCCTGTACACAGATGATAAATGTAATCTGTAAACAGTTGCCATATTTACTTGTTAAAGACATTGTTTTCAGGTGCCATGGACCCTGGCAAAAGATAGCATTTGCAGTGTACAGATTACATGCAATCTGGCAATAAACAGTAAATCCATAGATGCCCATTGGAATCCATCAGTGAATATCATGTTCTCATTCACTGACTGTATTGCCAAACTTTACCAATGCATATCTCCATGGATCCAATCTTTTCAACTTTTCAGAGATAATGCCCATGTCCAATATCCAATAATAAATAGGTCACTATTTTTTTTTTTAACTTTTGAAAATCAATTAGTGCTATGATCAATAATTGATAAATATGAAAATGAATTGAAGTTTGTGTGAAATATATGATTGATTGTACAGGAATGATGTCAAAAAGCCCCTGAGGGAGAGGGGGACCAACGTTAGACTGTTATGTATGGTCACACTTCTATATATCATTACCACACCTCTAATTGAATTTTGAAGGTGTTAACAGATGGTGGTCATATGACACAAGCTTTAAAATGACGAAAGGAAAATTAAGTCACTGGAGTGGAAGTATCAAAAATTTGTTTACGGGATCAAATGATAAGTAAGTTTACCTTTGATATGATTCTATGTTGTCTACTAGGTTTTTTATGTTAATATTATTATACCCAGTATATAGGAGTCAGCTTGTCTGTCGGTAGGTCCGTCTGCCTGTCTGTAGCTTTTTCGTGTCTGCCCAATTTCTCAGCAACTATTGGACAGATTTTATTCTACCTTCACTGATATAATCAGCATCAAGCAGAGACAGGCATATTTTATTTTTGTTACAATCCATTGATTTTTGATGGAGGTATGGCCCTTTGGTGAAAAAGTGTGTCTGCTCAGTCTCTCAGCAACCATTGGACGGATTTGATTCAAAATTCACAGAAAGACTCAGTATAAGTCAGACATGTGCATATCCTATTTGGTTATGGTCCATTTTTTTTGACTGATTTATGGCCCTTTAATTAAATGGTCCATTTTTAGCTCCACTGGCTGATAGCCAGAGAGCTATTGTCATGGCGTTGTGTCCATCTTGCGTCCGTCCGGTCATCCATCCATCCGTAAACTTTTACTTTGAAAGTCTCTTCCTTAGTAAGAATTGAACAGATTTCAACCAAATTTCACAGAAATGATCCTTGGGTGACCCTCTATCAGATTCCTTCAAAGAATTTTGATTGGATGGAAAACATGGCTTAAATTGGCGGAGCTAATTTCCATATATGGTGAAACCTTTAAAGATCTTCTTCTCTGCAGCAAATTGATGGATTTCAACCAAATTTCACAGAAATGATCCTTGAGTGACCCTCTATCAGATTCCTTCAAAGAATTTTGATCAGATTAAAAAAAATGGCTTTAATGGGTGGGGCTAATTTCCATATATGGTAATAGCTTTGAAAATCTTCTTCCTAGAAACCTGTTGATGGATTTCAACCAAATTTCATAGGAATGATGACTGTTTGTCAGATTCCTTCATATAATTTTGATTGGTTGAAAAACATGGCTATTATGGTGCTGGGTTATGTCCATATATGGTATACAGTGAAAATTTTACTTAATGAATTTTACCTAACTTGACTTTTGAGAAAAAAATGAAAAGTTAGAAATTGTTCTCTAGAACTATTCAAAGATTTCAATTACTTAGATTTATTTTCATTATATTCAGTTTATTTTAAATTCATGAAAAAATTTGTTTGATCAGTACATTCATGCCTGTGGAGCAATACAGGCACTCAAGCGCCTCGAGTTTGTTACTGCCGTTTAGCGGATAGCACATGTATATGGACAAGCACTGTACAAGCCCTGTTGGGGGGTATTAATACGCTTTGCGCCAATTTCTAGTTATCTCTGTAATTAGTCTCACTCTCATCAAATTTGCCAACTTTGTTATCTTGTTGATGTTTTTGTAACATGCTATAACTGAGCTATAAGTTTTTGTAACCTGCTATAAGTGAGCTATAAGTTTAATGTTAAAGTGATTTTTATAAATCAAATTGACAAAATATGACCTTTTATGGATAAATTTCAAACTGAAAATTGTCCCTGGCATTGTTGCCATGATTACAGTAACTGTTTGTTTCACAGTAAATGTATAAAGTGACAAAATTTACTTTGCCATGTCACAGTCACCATTATGTCCTTGGTATGAGGGAAGACCCACTACACATTTGCTAGGCATTCATGCAGAGCATTTATTTATCCCTTTCCTGTTCAATCCCTGTTTTTTTTATCCCTGTGATTTTATACTTGAGAAAACATTGTGGGAAAAGAAGAAATTGCTTTTGGCAAGCAATTTCTTCTTGTTCCATATTTTCTACCCTACTGAATGGTTATTTTTTCAAATTAAACCCACTTAAAATTTCTGTCTGCAAAACCTCTAAATTTGAACGGTTCTAGAATTTTGCAAAACAGCAAAGGGTTTAAAGATAATATGTTTTATTGCAATTTGCTGTAAGCTGTAGTTGATATTTAGGTAGTTTGCTACCAAACAAATTGTAACCGCAAGCAGTGAATGATGAATGTCCCTTATGAGATGTTTTAGTGGTCAATGTTGTTGACATTGTGTTAATTGATTATCTTACCACTAACATAATGTGTTTAGAAAAAGATAAAAGCCTATAGATGACAAAGGGTAACTCTGGTATGTAATGTTTTCTGTCAGAGCATTTGATGTGAAGATACTTTATAAATTAATTAACAAATGTTCTTAATTTGCATGGAAAAATGATTCACCAAAAGGCTTAAAATAAAAGGGACTTACTTCAGAGCCATTCCACTTAAAAAGTAATGAAAAAATATTCTTAAATTCATCCTAACAGATAATTCACTCAAAAGCTCTAGAAATATCAAAGACTTAATTTAGATATTTTTTACAGAAACAAAAGATGTGAATTGTTTTTTAACCCATTCCCACACAAACCTGCTTTTTGAGGCCCCTTTGAAAACATTGTTGACATTGAAGAAGGTGCTTGTTACAGTAATTTCTTCAATGTTCACAATTCTTTATGCCCTGCATGAAAGGCAAAGATTTTCTTCTCAACTTCTTTCAATTTGGACAAGTCTAAAAAATTTGCAATGTGGTAATGGGTTAATTGTGGTTTTGTCAATAAAGAGCTCTGAAACAGGAGCATAAAAAGTGGGTTGATTGATTGAATGGGGTTTTACGCCGCTTTTAACAGTATTTCAGTCATAACTCGGTGGCCAGAGCACCTAACAATGGATTCTTGGTATTTTTCACACCAGTACTATCACTACATCCTTTCCTAGCCTCCAGCTGCTATCCCACTTAGGTTTACGATTATCCACCAATTGGTGAGAGACAAATGTCGAAAAAGGATATGTGCCCCCACTGGGAATCGAACCCATGACATCCCATGATTGAAGATCAGGAGTCTGAAGCGCTACAGACTGTGCTATGACAGCGGCTATAAAAAAGTGGGATTGTATGGGAATGGGTTATTAATATCTCAAGTTTGAAAGAATTCCTTGATCCTTAACCCTTGTCATGTTGACTAAAATCATTACATTGCATTCAAATCGAAGCACTGAATGACTGGAATGCCTGATATTTTGGGTCATTATTTGTTGTTCATCAATTCTATTGACAATTCTAAAATTAAAAAGCTAAACATGTTGTTTAGACTAAAACCAGATTGCACATGTGAAGGTTGATCTTAGTCCATACCTTCTGCAAAAACAGGAATATTCCAGGCTCAGCATGACAAGGATTAACAGATGCAATGTGAATAGCAAAAAAATTTAATAATATTCCACTTCAAATTAGAAACAAGAAAATGAAGTGATATGATTCTTGACAATTTCAGGGTGACCTGTGATTTATAATTTCATATTCCATCTCATATTTTCATAGATGTTACTAAGCAACAAAATATATTGTCTTCATTATCTCTAATAGGAGTATAATGTATTGTGACTTAATTCAAATAGAAGGACTTTGTCATCAGGTAGTTGAGATAAATTGTTATTTAGTAATCTTAATGTTATATTAACCTGTGTGTGTGTGTTCTATATAGAAAAAAACAAGTTCTTTTTGACCTTTGTCATAATGAATAAAAATTGTCTACAGAACAGCATTAAAATCAAAGGGCTGATAGCACTGGATGCATTAATATAAGGTAAATAATCATTTTGAAAATTCATTCTTTAAACAAATTTGGCTTAAATGAGACAAGCAGGTGGTATAGACTAGGATCAGAATGCACATATGTGCAGGCAGATCTCTGTCTATACCTCCTGTCAAAACAGGAATATTCTTGGTTCAGCATCAGAGGAGTTAAATGTAATCTCCTCCCAAACCACTGGACCACTTTCAACCAATTTTAGCAGAAATGTTCCTTTGGTGGACCCTAATCAAAACAGCTAAAGTATATTGACCTCTTTCAAAATAGCTAAAATCATTACCCTTGGGTAATGATATTTAGAAACAAAGAAGGATTTTTAAATGACATCTCCAAAACTATTTGGTCAATTTCAACCAAATGTGGCAGAATTGTTCCTTAGGTGGCCCCCTTCAAAATAGCTAAAAGAATTGAAATCAGTTGAAAACTACGGTATCAGCATCCTAGCCTTAACATTAAATTTGACTATTGAAAGAAAAAGAGCCTTTATTTTGGGTTAGGGCACCAGGGCCAAGTGCCTCCTTGTTAAAACATCTCCTCCAAAACCACAGGGCAAATTTTGACCAAATTTGGCAGAAATATTTCTTAGGTGGTGCCCTTTTGAAATTGCTAAAATAATTGAAATCTATAGAAAAGTCTTGTTGCCATGGCAACCGAACTGACATTTTAAAAAAATCTTTGAAAATTATATTTGCCTGACCAAGAGGTCATAGAGCCTTGATATTTTGCATGAAACATCAGTACAGTGACCTCTTTCAGAATTGCTAAAATCATCATACTTGGGACTCCAAGGGGCTGAGCCCCAGAGGGGAAGGTAGGTATATAGAAAAAGAAGGCTTTTTAGAACTACATCTCCAAAACCACTGGGCCAAAATATGGCAGAATTGTTCCGTATATGCTGCCCTTTAAAATTTGCTAAAATGATTGAAACCTGTTGCAACATTGACCTCATTCAGAATTTTTAAAATCATCACCCTTGGGGCTTCCAGGGGCTGAGCCTTAGAAGGGATTGGGCTTATATAGAAATACAGATTGATTTTTAAACGACATCTCCTCCAAAAACCACTGGGCAAATTCCACTTAAATTTGGCAGAAATGATACCTTGGAGGAGTTTGAAAATGGGTCATATGGGGTCACAAACTAGGCCACCAGGTCAAATTTTAGAAAAACTTTGTGTGCACTCTAGAGGTCACATTTTTGGCTCAAATGTCTTGTATATATGTCAGAATGTATTCAATATCATATCATGGTAAGGATTAAAAGATGGGTCACGCAGGGTCAAAAACTATGCCACCAGGTCAAAATTAGAAAAAACCTTGTGTGCACTCTGGAGGTCACATTTTTGCTCAAATGTCTTCATACTTAGTCAGAATGTTTGTCTACATCATAGCTCTAAAGAATTCCAAAATGGGTCATGTTGGGTCAAAAACTAGGTCACTAGGTCAAATCTTAGAAAAACCTTGTGTGCATGCTAGAGGTCACATTTTTGGCTCAAATGCCTTGAATTTTGGTCAATATGTTTGTCTATATAATATCACAAATGTGTTTGAAATTGGGTGATGTTGGGTCAAAAACTAGATCACCAGGTCAAATCTTAGAAAAACCTTATGTGCACTCTAGAGATTACTTTTTCTGCTCAAATGTCTTGAATTTTGGTCAGAATGTTTGTCTACATGATATCTTGGTGGAGTTTGAAAATAGGTCACATAGGGTAAAAAACTAGGTCACCATGTCAAATCTTAGAAAAACCTTGTGTGCACTCTAGAGGTCACATTTTTTAGCTCAAATGTCTTGAAACTGGGTCAGAATGTTTGTCTACATGATATCTCAGACTTATTGAAAAATAGGTCATGCACTGTCAAAGCTAGGTGGTCAGGTCAAACATTGGAGAAAACCTTGTGTGCACTCCAGAGGTCACATGTTTGGCTCTAATGTCTTGAATTTATGTCAGAATGTTTGTCTACATGATATCTTTGAGGAGTTCAAAAATGGGTCATGTGGGGTCAAAAACTATGTCACCAGGTCAAATCTTAATAAAATCTTGTGTTCACTGTAGAGGCCCTTATTTTTATGTCAAAGGCCTTATGATAACTATCCTTTTTATGAAGTCACTATACTTCTGGCGTAGATATCTTAAACATGATTAGAATGTCTTTCTAGTTTAGTCTCTGAGACCAGACTTTAGTAACAAGTCTTGTTAGGACAAGATGAGGTCACTTGTGCCATTTTACTTCTACAGTCATCGACTCAGGTGAGCGCTTTAGGGCCAATGGCCCTCTTGTTTACAATGTTTTCTACCAAGATAGTTGAAAAAATGTAAATTTCTTAAACTTTGAATTGTTGTCTGCAACTCCTTTCAATTTGGACCAGTCTTAAATTTTGTGGTATGGTATTAAGTTAAGGTAGTTTGTGAGAGATTTCAAATGTTATTATATGCAAAACATATGGTCTTGGACATAAAATAAACAGCAAATCAGGGGCAGTGACCCTAAGTATAGTAAATATAGCTTGAATAAACTGTATTTACCATGTTTAACTTTTGTTGTGCTGAATAGAAAAGGCAATCCCAGCTTAACCCTTTTCCAGATGGCAGAATTTTAGACTGGTCCAAAATCAAAGGGGTTGCAGACTTTGATTTTTTTTATCTTTGGGGTAGAAAACATTGTGGATAATGTAGAAATTGCTTGTAACAAGCGATTTCTTCATTATTCACAGTGTATTCCAAAGCTTTATTTCTTTGGGGATGTCTAAAAGCGCCATTGAGTGGGAATGGGTTAAAATATCAAACAGGAGACTTGTCTGTACATATATGCAGACTGATCTAAGTTTGTACGTACTGTCAAAGCTGGACTATTGCTGTTCAGCATGATAAGCCCCTGTTTAATTGCCCAACAACAATAAAACACACTTCTCTGTTAAATTGGCTCAGGGGTGTGGAACTCCCATACCGAAATTTCCAAGCACTTACTTCTTTTACTACAATGTTTTCTCTTTAAAAAAAATTCACAAGGATGTAACAACCAGGGTTTGTACAGGAAAGGATTAATTGTCTAGGGACAAGTATATTACCGTGGCATTATTCTAACATAACAGAATAGATCACAAAGTTAACGTGTATATAAAATTATATTGAAATCAAAGGACTGAAAGTCCTGAGAGCGGTTTTGCTGGTTTATCAGTAACCGCGCTCAATAATTCGAGCATATTTCATCAATATGAGTGAGTAAATCGTTCACCCAAGTAGGAGGAGCAGCTGGAGGCTCGATAAGGATGTAGTGGTAGTACTGGTGTGTGAATTACCAGGAATCCATGGTTAGGAGCTCCAGCTGCCTCAATATAACTGAAATACTATTACAAGTTGCGTTAAACCCTATTCAATCAATCATTACCTATTACTGTTTACCAAAATTGCTGATATGAATTAATCGCAACGTTTTCTTCTTAAGTGTGTGAAAATTTGTGGTTGTGTGGTAAAAGGTTAAATGATAAAAGGTAAAGAAATCTAAGCTAACATTCAATTCTTTTTTCGTTGACTAGATTATTATCCAAATTGAAGTACTACATGTCCGTTTCAAAGATTTAGTCAAATTCGAGAGGTAAAAGGTGTTTTATTCGATGGGGTTAATAGGCGCTTGAATCGCGACTATAACAGGGTTGTAACGTGTTACATATACAGTGTATACGGGGTGTAAATTTGCCCAGCCCTGCCAGGTCAAAACACCAGCAGACAGTTTACATGTATTTGCTAACTCCACTAACCACTGGCCTAGATTCTATCTTGAAACGTGAGGAAATTATTTCTCTCATTTTGACAATTCATTAGACAATTTACCATGGATATATTATGTCAAAGTTTTAAACCATTTTCCTGGATATTCATGATTAAAAGGAGGCTGTTGGCATTCAGCAAGTAAGTTCTTTCCTTCACCAGCGATGAAACAAGATGGAGGCGATCACATAGATTTTCACTTCACGTTTATGAGCATGCGTGGAAATGAGCGGAATTGCGTGAGAACTTGTTTCTGGCGGTTGATCGATATGAAATACCGGTTTTTCCTAAAAAAAATGCTAAAAATTATGATTATGCTTAAATTCAATGGTAGAAAATGTCTTTTTTACCCATTCTCACACAAACCCTCCTTTATATGCCCCTCAATAAAAAAAAAACTTTAGAAAACATTGCTAGCAATTTCTTCATTATCCCCAAAAATAACCAAAATTTTTAGATTCCATTAATTTGAAATTGTTGTCTGCAGCTTCTTTCAATTTAGTCAAGGATTCTGTTGTTTTGGACTGGGCTGACACTGTTTCAGCATTTTCTTCATTAAAAACAATGTTTTCTCAAAATTTATCTCTTGAATTTATTGCGTACATGTTCATTTTAATTCTGGATATAAAGAACTTGTCCAGGGACATGTGGAGAAAATCTGTAGTTTCCAAAGCACTGTAGCATCTGCAACCACTCTCTTGTGCTCTTTCAGAAAATAAAACAATATCACTTTTGTTGATTTAAATGCTGTTTTCTGATTTTCCCCTTTTTGAGTTATAATGCCTTGCAACAGAAAAGACTGAGAAAATACTTTGATAAAGCACTAGAGAAAAGACTTCATTTTGCATTGTTATCATCAAGTGTTTGATGTTTTGAAATGACAAGAAAAAATTACTAGACATAAAACTTGTTTTGACTACACTTGAATGGGTTAAAGGCCACGTGCTTCCCGTTCTGAATTGATACTTGGCGTGTGCGACAGGTGAATAGGGGATTATGGGAAGTGTGGCGGGACCGTAAATTATAATCCTTTGTCATCTTATCTGTTCATTTCATCAGGGGGCTGTATTTTAGGGGCTCAATTTTCATTAAAAGGGACCAACAATATTAGCATACAGTAATTTAAGGACAGACCCGCAAATTAAAATGATATGCTGGTATGGTATTTATTTTCAACGTGGAAAAATCTTGATCAGATAATGTTAGGAATTGAAAATTTTGTCAAAATAAAAAAGGTTAAAGTTTGCTGTCTTAGGGCTTTACTCTAAATGCATTTCAAGATGACAAAATTTAGACTGATCCAAATTGAAAGAAGTTAAAGACAACATTTCAAAGTGTTTTGAAAGTTGCAAATCAAGTCCAAATAAGGCAGAAAACCTTTTGAGAGAAGGTGAAATTGCTTGCTAAATTTCTGTAGTGTGTCAAAAGAAAATGTGTGGTAATGGATTAACCCTTTTCTGTTCAATCCCTGGTTTTTTCCTGTGATTTTATGCTTGAGAAAACATTGAGGAAAAAGAAGAAATTGCTTGTAACAAGCAATTTCTTCTTTTTCCACATTTTTTTCTATCCTACAGAATGATCATTTTTCAAATAAAATCAACTTTGAATTGTCGTCTTCAAAATCTTTGAATTTGGACAGGTCTAAAATTTTGAAAAACAGGAAAGGGCTAATAAAACAGGCTGTGAAATATATTGAAAATTTGAAGTTCTACTGACATTCCAATACCACACAATCCTGCTCTTTTTTTAAGAGCTCAAGAAAAATAGAAATGAAAAATATAAGGGGGAAAAAGAGAAAATTGCAACAATTAATTTTACCTTTTCTCAAACTGTTTTCTTCTTAAATTGGTCTTTATTTTTTAATTTAGACCTATTGGCAACCTTGCTTACAATTTGAACTAGACATAAGTTTTGTTGTCTGTACTCGAACATAATAGTGCTTTTCACACATCTTAGGACAACAGCTTTTGAAAACATAGGTGAATAAGAAGAAATATTTTGAACCTCATGTTTTTTCTTGTATTTGCAAGGTTTTTTTTTCTCAGAGGGTAAAGATTTTTTACATTTCATTATTCATATGCAGCTGCTTTCAATTTTTACCATTTAAAGGTTTTGTTGTCTAATTATGCCCACTGATAATTGATTGATGACAGGAAAAAAAAAACAATCAAAGCAAAAGGCATATCTTAACAGACTTGCAAATTTTTAGACTGGTCCAATCTCTAAGAAGTCTTTCAGACCAAATTTTATGTTGTTGAAATTTTAGATTTTTAGCTCACCTAAACACAAACTGATTTTAAGCTCATGTTGAGGTATGTTGATTGTCCGCCGTCTGGTGTCCGTCATGCGTCGTACTTTGACCACTGTGTCAACAATTTTAAAACGACATCTCCTCCCAAACCACTTGGCCTATTTCAAC
This sequence comes from Fragum fragum, assembly GCA_946902895.1. Classification (NCBI taxonomy): domain Eukaryota; kingdom Metazoa; phylum Mollusca; class Bivalvia; order Cardiida; family Cardiidae; genus Fragum; species Fragum fragum. The sequence continues at coordinate 12,644,059 of OX336376.1, forward strand.
AAAATTTGGCAGAAATGTTCCTTGGCTAGTGCCCTTTAAAAATTAGTAAAAGAATTTAAATCCCTTGAAAACTCTGGTTGCCATGGCAACAAAACTGATTTTTTAAAAAAAATACTCCGCCTGACCAAGAGGGTGTAGAGTCATGACATTTCGCATGAAAATTTTAAATCTGTTTAAAACTCTGTTTGCCATGTTAACAAAAATGAAATTTCAAAAAAATCTTTCAAAAACTATCTCCCAGAAGGCGTGGAGTCTTGATATTTTGCATGAAGCATCAGTACATTGACCTCTTTCATAATTGCTAAAATAATCACAAGTTGGGTCCCCAGGGGCAGAGCCCCAAAGCAGTTAACCCTTTCCCGTTTTTGGAAATTTTAGACTAGTCCAAATTGAAAGAGGTTGCAGATGTCAATGAAAACAGGATGCCATTTGAAAATAAACCATCCTATGTGGTAGAAAATATTGTGGAAAAAGGAGAAATTGCTTGTTACAAGCAATTTCTTCTTTTTCCACAATGTTTTCTTGAGTATAAAATCCAAGGAACGTAAAATCCCGTATTTGAACGGGAAAGGGTTAAAGAAGGATTTTTAAAACGACATCACCTCCCAAACCACTGGGCTAGTTTCAATCAAAGAATTGAAAAGTCTGGTTAATATGACAACAAGAGTTACATTTGAAAAAAATAAAATCATCTCCTCCTGACCCAGAAATTGGGTAGAAAACATTGTGAGAAATGGTAAAATTGCTCGATACAAGCAATTTCTCCTTTTATTGCAGTGTTTTCTTTAATATTATTCTACAGGGGCGAAAAAAAGTGGGTTTTGTTGGAATGGGTTAATCACCAAACTTTTATAGGATTTCAGTTTGCTTAACTTATTTTTTTGAAATATAACAATATTATGACATTGTAAAACAATAGATGATTGACAGGTGAATCACGACTTTGTTCAGGTAACATCTGTCTTGGTTACCACAGAAATACTATGATAAGATCTGTAATCAACAATAACATGTATAGGGGAGGACACAAAACTATTCTAAATACCAGTGAAATTAAAATGGAAGATTCATGCTAGTTTTAATCCTAAAGTATCATCTGACATAAACCCATACCAGACAACAAAATTTCAGACTGGTCCTTATTCAAAGATGTTCACAGAACCAATTTTAGGCGATGAAATTTTAGGGTTTTTCGTCTTTGAGGTAACAATATTTGTAAATAATTGAAAATTGCACAAGCAATTTCCTTCATTTTCCACATTGTTTTCTACAGCTTTTTTTCTTAGAGGCACCAAAAAGCATTGCTCTGGGGGAATGGTTGACTACTCACTGAAAACATTCATATAATTCATTATATTTTGTTGCTGTCATAGCACAGTTGGTACCGCATCAGAATTCCAATCTTCAGTCATGGGATGTCACCAGAGTTTGATCCCCAACGTTGGCTCGTATCCTCTCCCACATTTGTCTCTCATCAATCGGTGGATAATCATATACTTAAGTGGGATAGCAGCTGGAGGCTAGGGAAGGATAGTGGTATATACTAGTGCTCCAGCTGCCATGATATGACTGAAAAAATTGTTAAAAGTGGTGTTAACCCCCATTTAAACATACAAGCTATATATGTATAGATACCTTATTGGAACATTCTTGAACCTATGTTCTATGTTATATGCTTACCAGGTACCCTGCATATAGAAATAAGAATACTAAAACTCTTTTTTTTTAAGTTTTTTATTCACTAATTATTTTATTAACTGAGAATATCAAAATGAAGTTAAAGTAATGGTATGAATATATGTAACAAATCCTATTCTAACCATAAATACAAAATTGTACTTTGAGGTGTTGACCTCATGAGTAGAATAAAAAATATAGTAAGAAATCATATTACCTGCTCAAGTAATGGAATGATTCCCTCACCAAGCAACCCGCTGAAGGACCTGGAATAAGACTCGTGGGAAAAGGCCGGTCAGTTTGCTGGGAGGAGGGAAAACTAAAAGCTGAAGTGATCCTGTAACTCAAAATTGATTCTTTGAGATCCTTATAAAAAGCCCAGGACCCCTACTACTTTACATTGATAACCCTCACTTCCTCTTTTTAAGGGCTTTAGATAAAAATTATAGCACCTGATTTAATTATTATTTGATTTATTGTCAATGAACCATGAAAGCTGTTCATCTGTGAACACATTACTGCAGCTTAAATACTACGGAATACCATTAGGACCAACACTAAAAATTAATTGAAAGTTGCATGGTAAATGTCATTTCTTTGAAAGTCGAAATCTGAAAATTTTGTGATTTCGTATCACATTAACACAGACCAATTAAGTCAAACATATCAAAGAGCATGCTCTTAATGCATTACCAAATGACAAAATTTTAGACTCTTACCTTAATGCATTTCCTCATGCTGATGCTTTTTGATACCTATCAGAAAAAAAAATGGAAAACATTGTGTGAAATGAAGAAATTGCTGGCAAAATTTGAAAATATCTGATATTCCATTAACTTTTATTTGTTGTATGCAACTTCATTCAATCCTAACCTGTCTGAAATTTTGCTGTCTGGTAATGGGTTAAGTTGTTACAACACAATCTTACCCTCTTGAAGACAATCAAGTGAAATGGTTTAGAAAACATTTATGGAAAATGAAGAAATTGCTGGTAACAAACAATTTTATCATTACACACAGTGTTTTCTACCCCAAAATACAATTTTTTTTCAATCAACATTTTGAAATTGTTGTCTGACTACTTCAATTTAGACCAGTCTACAATTTAGTGCAGTAATTGGTTAATCCTTAAATTGTACTCAATCCACTGTGTCATGGTCCTGATTTTGTCTTGTCATCATTAATCTATTATGATCTTCCTGACAAAAGGGTAATTAGTACCATTTGACACTTTTAACCCTTGTCATGCTGTATAAATTACTTTGCTGTAAAATCAAAAGGCTGAAAGTACTGATACAACTAATGTTCTTCAATCATCAATATTTCTTTTAGAAATCGATTTCATCAACCACTCTGGTAGGAAAAGTACAAGCAGGAGATTTAGATCAAGACACTTATGTGCAAGCTGATCTTAGCTACAGCTTCTGCCCAAACAGGAATATATTGGGTTCAGCATGACAAGGTTAATATTTAACCCTTGTCATGCCAAACTCGGAATATTACTGTTTTGGCAGGAGGTATCAAGATCAGGCTACACATGTGTGCTGTCTGATCTTAGTGTACACCACCTCTGCTTGTCTCTTTTAAGTCAGAGTTGTTCATAGGCAAAAAATTCAAAGTTGATAATGAACTGAAAATTGGTGCTTCCAGTACTTTCAGCCCTTTGCTTTTTAATGAAGTTATATAGAGGATTTTATTCAGCATGACAAGAGTTAATGGATTAATGATATTAGATAGCTCTAGAGCTAAGGATGTACTTTAATATTTTTTATAAAAGAACAGATAAAAAAACACACTTTCTCAAACCTTTTGAAGAATTAATTTAATAAAAGCTTAACCCTTTCCTGTACAATTCCTTGTTTTCACGTCCCCGTGAATTTATACTTGAGAAAACATTGTGGGAAAAGAAGAAATTGCTTGTAAGAAGCAATTTCTTCTTTTCTCACAATATTTTCTAACTTGTAGGTTTGTTTCTTTTCAAATTGCACCCACTTTTGATTGTTTTCTGCAATTACTTTCAAATTGGACTGGTCTAATATTTTGAAAAACAGGAAAGGGTTAAAGTTACCAATACCATCTCATATAGATATTTACATCAGTAATTGGCATTCCAAATTATGAAATATGAAATGGCTCTTTATTTAAACATTTTAGAAAATAAAACAAGAAGAACTTACTTAAGCAAATTGCGCCTCTCCTCCCACGATCTTAGAATAGAACACATTGCAAGAAATGAAAGATACTGCCAACTATGCGTGTTGCAAGACTTGGAAGATGAACTTCACTTCAATCTCTGTTGTCCATACTATTCCGATATTAGAAACAGCTAAATTCCAAAATACTATTGTTGTAAACCAAAATGCAAAAATTTGTCGAGGTTCTGAATACGTTGAATAAAATATTGTTAATAAAAAGGAAAAGGGCTTTCAAAATGAGAAAAAACTATTTCCTAATTATGTAATCTTAATGTATCTAAAAGAATATGACTCTCACAATATGGTAACACATGTTTTTTAGTGTGTCCTAAAATATTACAAATTTCCATTCTTTCAAATTGATTGTCATTTCCTTTTCATGCAATATTTGTATTATTTGTGTTGACTGACTATGAGCCTACGTGCTTAATGTCAAAATAAAGATATGTTGTGTTATGGTATATAAATTGAATAATGAACAGTCTTTTTATATAAAAAAAGGCTTTGGTGAAAAACTATGTCTTCTCAAGAATGTGACTTTAACAAGTGACCTTTACCTTGCAAAAAGGACTAGTATCTGCAGATACTTGTCAATGAGATCTATCATCATGCCATATTATGATCATTTTACCCCCCTTAACCCATTCCAACACAGCAAAATTTTAGACTGGTCCAAATTGAAAGAAGCTGAAGACGACAATTTCAAGTTGGTGTAATTTTGATTTTTTTCGTCTTTTTGGATTGAAAACATTGTGGATAATGAAGAAATTGCTTGATACAAGCAATTTCTTCATTTTCCACAATGTTTTCCAAAGCTTTTTTCTTGAGGGGCGTAAAAAGGAGGGATTGTGTTGGAATGGGTTAACTTTGTTAGGGTGGTATACAGGAGTCAGCTTGTTGGTCGGTCCATCCGTCTGTCTGTAGCTTTTTCATGTCCGCTCAGTTTCTGGGTAACCATTGGACGGTACGGTCCATTGATTTTTGACAGAGTTCTTTGGTGAATAATCATGTCCGCTCAATTTCTCCGCAACCATTGGACGGATTTGATTCAAATTTTACAGAAACACTAGGTATAAGTCAGCATGTGCATATCCTATTTGGGTTATGGTCAATTGATTTTTGATGGATATATGGCCCTTTAATTAAAAAATGACATTTTTTTATGGCCCTTTTGCAGATAGCACTTGTATATTGAAAAGTGCTGTTTTAAGGTATTAGTCTGCTTTGCGACAATGTCTAGTTGTATCTGGAAAATGCTTAATTCAATTGTAAATGTTAGGTGTTTTTGGTTAAGTTTTATTGAAGTTTGACCTTGAAAAATGAGCTTGACCTTTCCACATGACCTCTTCTATGGTTTCTGCGGATGCATATCAATGAGATCTATCCTCACACCAAATATGAGTTGAATTGGAATAGACTTAAAAAATTGAAAATGTTATTCTTGTGGTTAAGTTTTTACACAAGTTTGACCTTGACAAATAACCTTGATAAGTACCTTGACCTCAACCATGGTATCTGCAGATGAATATTGATGAGATCTGTCTTCATGCCAAATATGTTCATTTAATCTGGAATAGGCTTAAATCAAATGACCTTGACATTGTCACATGACCTTTACCTTGTTATCTGCAGATGTTTCTCAATGAGATCTATCATTATGCCAAATATGAGCATTGTATCTTGAATAAGCTTAAATAATTGTAAATGTTGAATTTTTTGCAGACAGACTGACAGAATGGCAGACCACCAATGGTAAAACAATATGCCTACTATCTCTCAATACAGGGGCATAAAAAGGGAAAAAGAACTTTTTTACTTGAAATTCTTATAGTCATATAGTTGTTTTGCATAAGTTAAAAGTAATAATAATAATCATAACTTCTCTTTATATAGATGCCACTAATTTGGTTTCCCAATCTGCCATGGGGGCCTCAACAATTACAAAACATTACAATAAACTTGAAAATTGAATGTTTTCAAGAGAAAGCAAACAAAGTTACAAATATATATAGAATTCATGTTTTGAAAACTTAATGCATTATCATTACCATAGAGCAAGTATTTTAGGAATTAAGATATAGAAAATATTGAATGAAAAGGAAAAACATGTATTCTTCCTTTAGGCCTATGTTTACTCTTTTGAAAAGTTTATTAAACCTCGATCTGAAACTCTTTCAATAGGATAAGTTTGACAAATTTTATCAATGGCCAGTGTGTCACAATCACGTAATTCCTGGTGCACTATTGTTAACCTGACATTCCCACACGACAAAATTGTAGACCAGTCGAAATTCAAAGAAGTTGCAGACAACAATAATAAGTTGATGAAATCTTTAAAAATCTTTGTCTTTTGGGGTAGAAAACATTGTGGATAATGAAGAAATTGCTTGTAACAAGCAATTACTTTATTTTCCACAATGTTTTTCAAAAGCTTTTTTCCTTTGGGAAGTCTAAAAGCGTCATTGAGTGGGAATGGGTTACAGTAAATGATTATTCTTGTCCTTTTCTATTTTTCAAGATTCCAGATCTAAAATGTACTGAAGGAATTGAGTTATTGGTATCTTATCTAATGTTGAAATCAATGATCATAAGTATTTAATGTCCATTAAGCCTATCTGAAGGGCGACCATCTGTCAAACTTTGTTCAGCAAAAGAGACAATGAACCAAGCACCCTCCAATCATTTTCATCATTTTGTGGTCACCTTGTTATACTGAGTTACAGCTGTCAGTTCTGTTTTATTTTTATGCAAAATAGTCAGTTTAAAACCAAAAAGAAACTTGATATCTTTTCTCTGTAGTTATTTCAGCCTGAGTTTTTAAGGGATTTAAAGGGGATACCTTGATTTCCTTTGTGTTTAGTTTGATTTTGGTTTCTTTATTTTGAGAAGGAAAGTTTATCACTTGTTTTGACAGTAAATTTTTTTGGTGAGAAAGTTTGATAAAATTTCATAGACAAAATAAGCTTGTACCTATCTAGGGTTCTTTAGAAGCTATCAAGGACCTTCTGAAATGGTGTGATATTATTTCACACTTTAACATCACAGTGATTGCAATTTAAAGGTACATGTGGAGGTTCACACCAGTTATCTCTCAAACTGTTTCATGTATTGTAAAAAGGTGTGATCTACTTGTTGACTACATTGATATACTCTGGATGATTCAAAGTTTTACATACCTTTATTTATATACCCTGTTTAATGTATTGTGAGAAAGGTGTGAATATATTATGTGACCTTTGAACCTGAAGCTAACATAGGTAAGGAATGACTGTGATCTGAAACGGACATTCATTCTTTAATTTTAATCAGTTTGGATTAGTTGTACTATGATGGACATGGAATCTGATTTGGTGCTTTGTAAAAATGATTTGATTAAGGCCAGTCTGAAGATGCTGAAAAATGTCAAACAGTAAGTACTTGTAGTTTATCTGATTATTTTCTTAGTTCTTGACAGTTAATTTCATTATCCAAATTTTCATTGCCCATTACCTGACAAATGATTTTAGATGGGTCAAAATTGAAAGAAGTTGCAAATGACAATTTCAATTTTATGACTACTTTTCAGGAAAGAAAACATTGTGGAAAATTAGGAAATTGCTTGTGAAATGCAATTCTTCATCTTTCACAATATTTTCCAAATCATTTTTCATAAAATAGTCATCATAAAGGCTGTGAAGGAAGTGGCAAAGATGATTACTTTTTCAATACATTTTTAAAATAGTAAAATATGCAATGAGGACACAAAATCTCAATAATTGATTTGTTGTTTAGTGGGTCACTTTTAACCGCAAAATTTGACAATTCTTTATCGTCAAATCGTTTATTGAATTCACAATTATTTGTTTGCACAGGAAGTTATTGCAATGGTGATAAAATAGTATTTCCTGCTTTTTATGGCCAGTGTTCTTTGTTAAATTTTACTATTAATTTGATGTTTTAGAATTCAAAAAGACTTTCATATGATTATCCTAGTTGTCAGGTTAATGCAGTTTGTTTTATATCCTGTTTCATCTGACATTTTTACCATTTGTCATACAAATATTATGCATTTAACCCATTCCCACACAAAATTTTTTAGACTGGTCCAAATTGAAAGAAACTGCAGACGATAATTCTAAGTTGATGGAATTTTAAATTGTTTCGTCTTTTTGGATAGAAAACATTGTGGATAATGAAGAAATTGCTTGTATCAAGCAATTTCTTCATTATCCACAATGTTTTCATAAACTTCTTTCTTGAGGGGCGAAAAAGGAGGGCTTGTGTGGGAATGGGTTAAAATATACAGATGGAAACAGAAAGAAACTGTAGACATAATTCAACTTAAAAAGACTCCTGCATAATGTAAAGATGCTTTTCATGAACAATTCATGAATTATTGTTGGGTTGTTCATGTCCACATTTCATGCTTGTTTCATTACAAATCCTGAAGAGCATATTAGAAATTATTATAACTACAGTCGAACCTGTCGTATGCAGCCAACCAAGGGACAGATCAAAACTGGCCACATACGACAGTTGGCTGCTTAACACAGATCAGGTTTTTTTTTTGTTTTTTTGGGGGAGGGGGAAACCCCGTTGACATAAGGTAGTCATGATACAATGACACATTTCCTTATGAGAATGGCCACACAAAATTTACAAAATAAAGAAAGACGATTGTTTTGATTAACAAAAAATAGTAAACACACAAATATTTAGGTATTCTTAATAAAGTATTTCCATTCATTTCTTAATTTGCACAACCCAAACTCGGAAGCGAAGACCGACCACAATCAAGAAACTGGAGAACATTGACATGTTCGTCTAGAGTTAAACATTTACGGCTAATTACGGTCAGTGTATGATAATCCGTTGCATGATAAAAGGTCGAACGACTTATGATCGAGACCGACGTTCCATTGAATTTATTTTCTTCGAAAGTTCGCCGAAAAATATATTTTAGATACTCTATTACGGCTGTATGTTTCCTAAATACCGGTATATAATGTCTATGAACCACTTGGAAAGAATATTCGGTTCCAGATCCGCACCCATTCAAACGCGATCCCGCTTTTTAGCTCCTATAAAAGCTTTGGAAAACATTGTTGGAAATGAAGAAGTAGCATTATTCATGATATTTTTACTGCAAAAGACGATTATTATTAAGTTAAAACGTCTACAACTTCTTTGAATTTGGACAAGTCTAAAATTTTGTTGTGTGGTAAATTTACAAACTAGATACGTAATTAGACTTCATTATATCAAATCCATCAAATTCAATTAATTATGATCAACTTATTGCATTCAACCAAACACACGTTGATAGAGTACACTTTTAAGTGGCGTGTTCATGTTTATCTCACGTGTTGAAAAGTTTATGCACAAGATTAGCCAGACGCATTATTGATTTTTTACACGACGACTGTCAGCAGTTAGTCGGGTCGCGTGACCGTTTAAAGGGATATACATGAAGTGCAAATTGGACAATTGAAGGTGACCGCTGGCCACATACGACACATGACCGCTATTCACAGTAATTTTAAAGAGCAAATTGCACGGGCGGACCTTGGATGGCCGTTATACGCAGATTGGCCGCTATTCTCAGGTGACCGCTAACACAGTTTTGACTGTAGTTTATGATCAGTTGATTGTATTCATCATGGGCTAATTCTTACATTCTCACAAACAATGACTATAATCATTCTTCTGGTTTCTCATCAGAGGCGTGTACTTTTCGTCGAGATGAAAAATCCTGCCAAATAAGATGTTTGGAGTGTCCTTTAGAACAATTTTTGTTATTTCGAATGAAAACATCCAATGTTGTCCAGGCTGCTTGTTTAAGCCAATGCTAAGTACACTTAAATTCCTCATTTAGAACTCTTAAGATTCTTATTTAGTGGCTTAAAAAACTTAATATAAGTCATTAGCAGATTGTTTTCTATACCTTGGAGATCAGAAATGCATTTTATGAAAAGAGCTAAGTTTGATATCAGTCAATGATTAGGTCATGATAAACATCATTGACTTAGAAAGAAACTTGTATCCACTGTGACCTATTCATGAATAGTTCATGAATATTGTTCATTTCAAGGATGGTCATGAACCCAAATAACAAGCGTTTGAGTTAACTGTAAAGGACTTTTTTACAATTTGCATGGAAAGTTCATGATTTTACATATTTTAAGTCAAAAGGCAATAAGATCAAAAACATTGTTTGAGAGGGAAGTAATTGAGGTGGTTTTAAAGTTATGCCTTACTTAACCCATTACCGCACAAGAAAATCTTTGACTGGCCCAAATTGAATGAAGTTGCAGACAACAATTTAAACTTTATGAAATTAAAGATTTTTTCAACTTTCTAGGCAGAAAACCTTGTGTAAAACGAAGAAATTGCTTGCAACAAGCAATGTTTTCCACAATGTTTTCTACCCAAAAAGTCAAAAAATTTAAAATTTCACAAACTTTAAATTGTTGTCTGCAATCCCTTTCAATTTGGACCAGTCTAAAATTTTGCCGTCTGGTAATGGGTTAATAAAGTCTGATCTTTGTCTTCACCTCCTGCTTGTCCCTTTAAAGTTAGCATTATTTTTACTATTAATTTTCTTGAAAATTACCTACCCAAAATGAATGTTATCTGTGCTCTCAGTCTGTTGATTTTAACAATTTGGGAGAGGATTTTATTCAGCATGACAAGGGTTAAGTTCTAAAATATTCATTGTTTTGTACTTATAAGTCCTGGCACTTGCTAAATTTTTTTTTAACAAGTTCTAGAACTTGGCAGATTTTAGCACCAAAGTTCAAGAACTGTGAGGTTCTAGTAATCAAAATCACAAGTTCTAGAACTTGCTTAATTATTGAACCAAGTTCTACAAATTTGTAGGTTCTTGAACTAGAGTTCAAGATCTTTAAGAATCTAGCACTTTAGTTCTTGAACCTTGGACAAGTCCTAGTACTGAAGTTTTTGAAGTTCACCAAAAGTTCTATAACCTTAAAATAAGTTCTAAAAAAGTTCTAGAACTAGAAATCCTGTTCATGAACTTTTTCACAGGGGTTTAATTGCAAACTGAATACAATGATTAGCCAACCATTTCACAATATCATATCTTGGTCAAACATTTTTGGAGTATAAAAGGTAATGGCTTTTTTCTACGTTTTCCCCCTAATTATTGGTGGAATTTTCATAATAAAGACAATTTACAGCAAGAAAATTGCAGTCTTTTTGTAACGAGGATTTTAATGAGGGATTAATCATGACCCGATTTTCTGTATGAGTGAGTCATGAAAAATGAAAATGATCATTTTAAGGGTAATTGGTCAATTGATCAGAAAAATGATACCCTGATACTATTTCAGATTGATTAATACTGGAACAGATCTTAACTCTCTTTTTTTAGCTCCCCTGAGCAAGAAGTAAATCATGGTGAGGTAATTTGATTGTCCTCCCTCCGCTGTCTGTCTTGAGTCAACAATTTTAAAATGACATCTTCTGCCTAAAAGCTGGGCCAGTTTCAACCAAATTTGGCTGAAATGTTCCTTGGGGGTGTTGTCCTATAGAAATTGCCAGAAGAAAGAAATCCATTGAAAACTCTGGTTACCATGGCAACAAAACTGAAATTATGATAGAATCTTTAAAAATTACCTTCTCCTGACCCAGATGGCGTAGAGCCTTGGTATTTTGCATGAAGCATCAGTACATTGACCTCTTTCAGAATTGCTAAAACCATCACCCTTAGGTCCCTAGGGGCTGAGTCCCGGGGGTTGGGCTTATATAGAAATAAATGGGGATTTTTGAAATGACTCTCCTCCCAAAGCACAAGGCTGAATTTAACCAAATTTGGCAGAAATGTTCCTTCTGTGGTGCCCTTTGAAAATTGCTTAAGGAATTGAAATCTGTTGAAAACTCTAGTTGCCATTTTAACAAAACTGAAATTTTAAGAAAATCTTTAAAAATTATCTCCTCCTGACCCAGAAGGAGTAGAGTCCGGATATTTTGCATGAAGCAGTACAATGACCTCTTTCAGATTTACGAAAATCATCGCCCTAGATGCTAAAATCATCTACCACGTGTCATAAGGGGGCAGAGCCCCAGGGAGGAAGGGGCTTACATAGAAATAAAGAATGATTTTTAAAAGGACATCTTCTCCCAAACCACTGGTTTCGATTTCACTGAATTTTGGCAGCAGCTAAAAAAATTGAAGTGCACTGAAAACTCTAGTTGCCAATATGAAATTTTTGAAAAAATCTTTAAGAGTTATCTTCTCCTGACCCTGACTCCTGATATTTTGCATGAAGCATCAGTACATTTACCTCTTTCAGATATACTAAAATCATCACCCATAGGTCCCCAGGGAGGGAGTCCGAGAGGTGGGATGGGCTTACATAGAAATAAAGAAGGATTTTTAAAAGGACATCCCTTCCCAAACCACTAGGCCAATTTCAACCAAAAAATTTAAATGAGTTGAAAACTCTGGTTGCTATGACAACAAGAGTAAAATTAAAAAAAAAATAATCTCCTGCCCCAGAAGTTGAAGAATCTCAAATTTTGCATGTAGCATAAGTACATGTACATTGACCTCTTTCAAATTGCTAAAATGTTAGAGCCTTAGGGTGATTGGGCTTAAATAGAAATAAAGAAGGCAACTCTGTCAAAACTATTCTGTTAATTTTAACCAAATATGGCAGAAATTTTTATCTTAGGTTGACCCCTTTTAATAATTACTAAAAGATTTGAAATCTGTTGAAAGCATTGGTTTGCATGGCAACATAAGTTGGTTTTAGTTGAATTTTAACAGAGCTCTTCTCCCGACTTAGTTAGTATAAGGCCTTGAAGAAAAAGAGCCTTATCTCAGGGCCTCTTGCCCTCTTGTTAAAAATTTTAGACCTGTCCAAATTTAAAAGTTTTGCAGACAATTTTCAAAGTTGATTTGATTTGAAAAATAACCATTCAGTAGGGTAGGAAATATTGTGGAAAAAGAAGAAATTGCTTGTTACAAGTAATTTCTTTTTAGCTCAGGTGAGCACGAAGTGCTCATGGTGAGCTTTTGTGATTGTTGAATGTCTGTTGTCCATCATGCAGAGTGCGGTGTCAACAATTCAAGTGCTTACACTCTAGAGGCCACAGTTTTAACCCAATCTTCATGAAACATGGTCAGAATAATTGTGCGGTCATAAGGATGAACCCTATTGATTATGGGAATTATCTATTGGAAAACACTTGCACTCTAGAGGCCACAATTTTGGCTCAATCTTCATTTTACTTGGTCAGAATAATTGTTAGGCCATTAGGGAGAACCCTAATGATTATGGGAAGGTTCAATATTGGATGACAGGAATAGGGGCCTTAATGCCAATTTCTTTGTTTACACTCCAGAGGCGACAATTTTGGCTCAATCTACATGATTCTTGGCCAGAATAAATTTTAGGTCATAAGGATGAACCCCATTGGTTAATTGTTTGCATTCTAGAGACCACAATTTTGGCTCAATCTTCTTGAACTTGGCCAGAATAATTGTTGGGTCATAAGGATGAACCCTATTGATGATGGGCAGGTTCTTTTGGAAAACACAAGAAAAGGGGCCTAAATGCCAATTTCTTTGTTTACACTCCAGAGGCCACAATTTTGGCTCAATCTTCATGAATCTTGACCAGAGTAATTTTTAGGTCGTAAGGATGAACCCTATTGGTTATGAGAGGGTTATTTTGGAAAACACAGGAAAAGGGGCCTTAATGACAATTTAGATGTGCATGGGATCCCTGTTGAATTTCAATAAAAATGCAGTTCTCAAAATTAAATGAAACACACCAGTCATTTCAAATCCTAGTACTTCATAATCAATTAGATGGATGGCCTCTCCCCATTCTGTTGTCCCCTTTAGGGTTGACCAAATTGTAAATAAAACCCTGAATTTTCAACAGGAAGTTTCGGGTTATTAAAAGGGAACCTCAAAATGGTTGTATTTACAGATCTTAGGTCATGGGAATATTTGAATGTAATTTTGTTTCACTGGGATTATACAATAACAAGTATTGTGAAAAATAATAGTTTAATTTTGTGAGAAATTTAAATTCGAGTGTGTTTAATTCCTGAAATAATTTTAATACTTTTCTATACACTAAACACTATAATTCATGTTGGATATATCATTAGGGTAATTATCTAAATTGAGAAAAATATTGAATTTCTGCATAGCTAGCAGTTTTCAAAAGTAAACAAACTTTGTGCTTTGCAGGATGTACTGGTGTGTTTCTCTTCAGTGCTGGCATTACAGTTTAACAACAACAACAACAACAACAACAACAACAACAACAAATATATAGAAAAGTTTTAATTTAGGGTTTAATCAACTGATTACCATACAACAACATTTTAGAATGGTCCAGTTATTTCAGAGAAGTTGCAGACATCAATAGTTAGAAATGTTCGAAGTCCATAGAAAATATTGAAAATGAAGAAACTACTCATTACAAACTACATTAATTTTCTACATTTATCAAATTTTTTTTGAGGTTCAAAATAATTGATTGATTAACCCATTCCAACACAGCAAATTTTTAGACTGGTCCAAATTGAAAGAAGCTGCAGATGACAATTTCAAGTTGGTGGAATTTTGAATTTTTTCGTCTTTATGGATATAAAACATTGTGGATAATGAAGAAATTGCTTGATACAAGCAATTTCTTCATTTTCCACAATGTTTTCCAAAGCTTTTTTCTTAAGGGGCGTAAAAAGGAGGGATTGAGTTGGAATGGGTTAAATGGGATTTAAAGCTCCTTTTAACAGTAGAGTGTCATAATAGTATGATTGTATGGAGAAGGGTTATGGAAGTACATGGATTTTTGTAGCGTTATAGTGAAATAGTTATCAAAGTGAAACCTCACTAGAATATATTAAAAAAAAGGTTCAAAGTAGAGTTAACTTCAATTTTAACAGCTTAAAACACATTTCCACACAATCCCTCTTTTTAACATACCACATGAATAAAGCTTGAAAAACATTGTGGATAATAGAGTAATTGCTTGTTCCAAGCAATTTCTACTTTATCCGCTATGTTTTCTGACCTAAAAGACAAAGAATTTCATAATTACATCAACTTGAAATTGTCGTCTGCAACTATTTTAAACTGTAGACCAGCCTAAAATGTTTTGGTTTGGCAATGGGTTAAACCTTATAAGAGCAAATTTTTGACTTCTAATGAGGTAAAGGTGAATTTTGAAAGAAGTGACAATTTAACTGCACATAAGGTGTATTTATGACTGCACTGTCTAAATAATTCAAGTGATAAAATACTTGAATTTATCATTGCTGATATAATATACTGTTTAACTTTTACCTTCATTGACATTTGAAGCTTAACCTGCAATAATTTTACACATTCCCACACCGCAAAATCTTAGACTGGTCCAAACTCAAAGGAGTTGCAGATGACAATTTAAAGTTTAGATTTTTTCAACTTTCTAGGTAGAAAACATTGTTGAAAATGAAGAAATTGCTTGAGACCAGCAATTTCTTCATTTTCCACAATGTTTTTCCTATTGCTTTTCTTGAGGGGCATCATAAGCGCCATTGTGTGGGAAAGGGTTAACACATTACCATACAATGAAATTCTCAACTCATCCAGATTGAAAGAAGTTGCAGACAAGATTAAAATTTTCAAGTTACTTTGGAATTGAAAATAAGAGCCAAATCGGGTAGAAAAAAATTGATAAAAAGAGAAATTGCTTGTTTCAAGCAATTTCTCCTCTTCTCACAGTGTTTTCTTTGACATTTTTCTTTAGGGGTGTGTGGAAATGGTTTAGGGTGTTACATTGTGTTGGACAGGGGCAGCTTACAATAGGGAACTTCAAGCTACTGCACTGAACACTTACTTATAATTACCAGTTTGAAATCGGGGAGTCTGTGGTGCATTATAAACAATAAAATTTTAGTCTGGTCCAAATTCAAAGAAGTTGAAGACAACAATTTCAAACTGATCCAATATTCTGTGCTCCTGGGTGGATAATAATGAGAAAAATGAAGCAATTGCTTAGTTAAAACCAATTCCTTCATATCTCATTTTGTTTTCCTAAACTTTTCCTGAAGAGTCACGAAAAGGAAAGATAATGTTGGAATGTATTAACCCATTACTAGATAGCACAATTTTAAACAGTTCCAAATTGCAAGGCGTTGTAGACAACAATTTCAAGCTTATGAAATTTTTTTTTTTTTTTTTTTTACTGTTTGAGCAGAAAACACTGTGAATAATGAATAAATTGCTTGTAACAAGCAATTTCTCCTTTTACACAATGTTTTTCAAAGCTTTTTTTTGGGGGGGGGGGGCGTCCAAAAGCATCATTGATTGGGAATGGTTTAAAGAAATTATGCTTGACCAAATCTTTTTAGAGCGCCTACAGTTCTGTAAGCTGGACTAAGTCAACATTTTGTCTGAATTTTATAGGCTCTGATTTGCAAGTATTATTTAAACTGGAAGGAATTTTGTTCAAAGCCTCAAACCTCATACATATGAGTTTAATTTAGTGCCTGTACTGTATCTCTCGTAACATTGTGACCTGACACGAATTGTTTGAAAACATTTCAGTTTACCGTTATCTGGTGTCTAAAGTGGTCTTGACAGAGTCAGTAAATAGTGAAGTGGTATAAAAGTAATTACTAATTTTACAAGGCTCATGATAATAATGCTGATAATACAAACATTGAGTGTTTCAAGACATAGTGAAGTAGCGATAAAACAAATTTCATGTGTTTAAAAGCAAAACTCAGAATACAAAGATGCATCATTTAAAGACAAACAGTTATCGGAGGCGTAGCACTAGTGATCGACCTGTTTATAAATATTCTAAAAGTACTGGAAGAAAAAGGTGAGGGTGATTCATTTGTATCCCAATCACGTTCTTAGCTCATCTGAGCACAAAATGCTCAAGGTGAGTTTTTGTGATCACAGTGTCAGTTGTGTAACGTCTGTCTCAAGGCGTCGGCAATTATTTAAAAAATCCTCTCCTCTGTAACCATTGGGCTTATTTCATTCAAAATTTGCAGGAATGTTTCTTGGGTGACCGTTTTAAAGATTTGTTCATGCAAATTTGATGCGGAAAAAAATTGTGGCATGGCAGGGCCGGCTTAGCAGACTTAGAGAAATCATAGAATAGTTCTTTAAAACTTTTCTTCTCCTAAACCACTGGGCTAATTTGGATCAAACTTTGCAGAAATGTTCATTGTGTGATCCTTTCAAAACTTGTTCATGCAATATCAATTTGTGAAAAAATGGGGACATGGTAGGAAGGGCTTATCAGACTTTGAGAAATCATGAAATAATTCTTAAAATATTTCATCTGTAATCATTGGGCCAATTTCAACCAATCATGGCAGGTATATTTCCCTTGAGACCCTTTTCAAAACTTGTTCATGGAATTTGGATTCGCAATGCAGTGGGGGGGCATGGCAGGACTGGTCTTTTCAGACTATAAGGATTCAAATCTTTCTTTAAAAATCTTTTCCTTAACAACTGGGCCAATTTGGACCAAACTTAGCAAAAGTGTAAGTTATTTGTTTCAAACTTGTTAATGAAATTTTGATTTGTGAAAAAATGGGGGAGGGGGGTGTCAGAATTATGAGGAATAAGAAATAATTTTAAAAAAATCTCCTCCCAAACCATTGAAGGCCAATTGAGAACTTGCAGGAAGGTTTCTTTGGTGACCCTTTCTAAAACTTGCTTGTAGCATTTTCTTTCAAGAAAAGTTTGGGGCCTGGTAGGGTTTAACTTATCTGTGCTTAAAGAAATCTAGAGAAAATTCTTTGAAATTATTCTGCCTCTAAACCACCAAGCCAATTTGTACCAAACTTGACAGGGATTATCATTCATTGACCCTTTTCAAAACTTGTTTGTAAAATTTATTTGTGAAAAAATAGGGATGTGGTAGGGATGGGCTTATCAGTCTTACAGACATTATGAAATGATTCTCAGGTGAACAATTTAGGGCCATTTTGCCCCTCTTGTTTCCCTTTTATTGTCCCGTTACCTCAAAACCCGCCGTTGTGCCTTGCTGAATGCGCTACAGAAGTTATATTGCTGGAGAAGAAGAAAATGCTTGTGACAAGCAATTCACCTTTCTCACAATTTTAGAACTTGCCCATAATAATTTTCAATACAAACATACTTAGAATTTTTTTTGTCTGCATCCTCTTTAAATTTAGACCAGTTTATAATTTGTTGTCTGATAATAGGAAAATCTAGCATCTGTTTTGTATAAAATACAGTGTAAACATAGTGAGAAAATGAGAAATAGGGTTAACATTCAAAGAAAAGTATTCATTTCCCACAATGTTTGCTACTGTATTTATTTTTTTTTCCTTATCCATAATTGTATTGAAATGCTTTTAGTCAAAGCTTTGTCCTAAAATATCTGGAAATTCATAGCTTGTTTGTAGTAATTGTCAATTGGCATTACCTGATAATAATAGAATTTGTACAATTGATAGAAGCTACAGTGCTGCAAAGAGATTTAACCCATTACCAGACAGCAAAATTTTAAAATGGTCCAAATTGAAAGGAGTTGATGAGTTTAAAGTTAATGAAATTGTAGAATTTTTTTTAATTTTCTGGGTAGAAAGGACAGTGGAAAATGAAGGTTTTGCATGTAACAAGCAATTTATTCATATTCCACAATGTTTTCCCAATTGTTTTTCTGGAGGGACGTCAGAAGGCGCCATTGTGTGGGAATGGGTTAAACTTGAACCTTGAACAAATAAGAGGACAGCAAACTAAGGTGTAATGTTATTATTCAATAAAGGTATCCCTCTTGTGTGGTATCTATGTATTGTTACTAGAGGCTTTTTAAAAGTAAATTATCCCCCATGGCTTCTACGAAAAAATGTTTATAACTAGAAATGTACCACAAACACATATATATTCACTTGTGCTTGAAATATGACCCTCAATTGTGATCTTGAACTTGAGAGTCACCAACAAAACTTTATGCCATGCATTAGTACTGTTCAAGGTGAACAACAGTTAAGCTATTTTGAAATCTACCAGTTAATGTAAAAGATTGTTTTGGACAAAAAGTAGGACAAGAACACACACACACACACACACACATGGACAGACGCAACTCTATAGGCCTATCACCATTATGATTATGGGGGGACATGAAAAGAGATCCAAATATCAGAAGTTTTACAAGGCCTATTTCCCTTTTTAATCCATTCCTACTCAATGATGCTTTTAGATGCCCCCAAGAAAAGAAGCTTTGGAAACACTGTGGAAAATCAAGAAATTAAACGTCACAAGCTATTTCTTCATTATGCACAAAGTTTTCCATTTGGTAGGAAAAAAATCCAAAATTTCATCAGCTTTAAATTGTTGTCTGCTTCTCATATCAATGTGGACCAGTCTAAAATTTTGCTGTTTTGTAATGGTTTAAACAGATCTAAGAAAATCAATTAGCTGACAGTATTCTGTGTTATCAATGAATTTATTTAATCCATCTTGTGATCAGTGTGTCTGTTATGATAACCAAATCTGATAACAACAGCAATGATGTGATAACATATGATAATATGTGATAATAATGTATACATAATTGTATAACACAGGCTGATAATAGAATTATACAGATATTCTTTATTCCTTTTGATGTGGTTGTAATTTCTGAAATTAATTAAAACAAAAAATCAAAACATTAGTTTGGCGAGGAGTCTAAATTAAAGGGTCCAACCAATTTCTTCATTGTCCATAATGTTTTCCAATTTTTTCTTTGAGGTGTCAAAAAGGGTTATTGCACAGGAATAGGTTAAATTATGAATGAAAATTCTGAAAAAGAATGATACCCGTTTTCAAAATTATGATAGAACAGAACATAAACTTCATTCATACAAGTACATAGTACATAGTAAAAAAATGAGAATATATGAAATATATGTAGAAAGTTCATAATCTCACCCCCCACTCCCCCATCCCCTCGTCCTCTCTCTTTCTTTGATAGACAACAAAAACTTAGCAATTTGAAATAACAAAATTTTAGAATTGCCTTTATTGAAAAATTGTAGACTATCTGTTGACAGAGTATCTTTAACCCATTCCAACTCAATCCCTCCTTTTTACGCCCTTCTAGAAAAAAACTTTGGAAAACATTGTGGAAAATGAAGAAATTGCTTGTATCAAGCAATTTCTTCATTATCCACAATGTTTTCTATCCAAAAAGACGAAAAAATTCAAAATTCCATCAACTTGAAATTGTCGTCTGCAGCTTCTTTCAATTTGGACCAGTCTAAAATTTTGCTGTGTTGGAATGGGTTAATTGAATTCAATCTTTATTATCCCCCGCTGTTTCGGCGAAGTGGATATAGTAATGGTCTTCGTCCATCATTCCGTCCTTCTGTCATTCCGTCCTGCCATCACTAAACTTGTCCGGAGCATATCTCTGAAAGTATAACTGCTATCAACTTGAATCTTCATAGGTTGGTAGATCTCATTGAGGAGAAGTGCAGTGCTCAAGAACCACAACTCTTGTTTGCATAATTTTGGAGTTATTGCCCTTTGTTGTTTTAAAGACTAAGATTTTGTCCAGGGCATGTCTCTGGAAGTATAATAGCTATTAACTTGAAACTTCATAGAAGGATAGATCTCGTTGAGGAGAAGTGCAGTGCACAAGAACCTCAACTCCTGCTTGCATAATTTTGGAGTTATTGCCCTTTGTTGTTTGAAAGACTAAGATTTAGTCGGGGGCATATCTCTGAAAGTATAACTTGAAACTTTATAGGTGGATAGATCTCGTAGAGGAGTGGTAGATTTCATTGAGGAGAAGTGCAGTGCACAAGAACCACAACTCTTGCTTGCATAATTTTGGAGTTATTACCCTTTGTTGTTTTAAAGACTTAGATTTTGTCCTAAGCATATCTCTTAAAGTATAATAGCTATTATTGAACTCATTGAGAAGAAATGCAGTGCACAAGAAGCCTAAATCTAACTGGCTTCAGTTTACTTTAAGCTTTTATGGTGGGGGATGGCCATGTTGGACAATGGCTCTTGTTTGAAAAAGCAAGAGCAATGGTTGGTAAAAGGCTTAGTGAAAAAGAAAAGAATTGGTCAGAGAAATTTCTCTTTTTCCCCAATGTTTTTGCATGATTTTTATTTGATTGCAGAACTGTGTGTGCAATTGAGCATCAGTAATTAAAGATCCATAGGATTGTCATAATAACCACTTAGAAACAAGAAAAGGAAAAAAAAAATGTATGAGATGAGATGAAATCAAACCCTTTCCCAGACAATTCTACAGTGGATTATGATTCTTAGCAATTGATTGTTACACAAACAATTTCTTCATTATTAGCAATGTTTTCTTCCCAAAAGTAAAAAAAATCCAAATTTCATTAGCTTTGAATTGTTGTCCATAACTCTTTTCAATTTGGATCAGTCTAAAATATGTCATATGGTAATTGCTTAAAAAGAAAGAGAACTTTATAATACAGGGTTTGTATCATAATCCAGCCTTTAATGACAGAGGATGCATGAAGATAACAATCTTGAAAAAGAGTGATAAAGAGGCAGATTGTCTAACTTGCTTTTCCATCAATCTTACAAAAATAATCCTGTATTTATCGAAAACAGTAAATCTAGACCATTGTCTACAGAATTCAGTTAAACAAATATTTACCAGAGTTGAAAAGGGACAAAACAGATAGGCAAATATTTATTTTGATGTAATATTAGTATTGAAGGGAGATAATTTAGGATAAAGTATAGCTTTACTATTTTAATGATAGTGAAATGGATGCTGTACAGATATGTGAGAATATAATGGTGTGAGTAATTTACATATTCATAATTACAACAATTCATTCCATTACCAGATAGCAAAATTTTAGACTTGTCAAAATTCAAAGAAGTTGCTGGTGAAAGTTTGTAGTTGATCAAGTAAATTTTGAATATGTTTGTCTTTGAGGTAGATAACATTGTGAATTATGAAAAATTAAAAGTAATTTCTTATTTTTCCTCAATGTTTTTTTTTTTCTTGAGGGGCGTAAAAAGCGGGGATTATTTTGGATTGGTTAATTAAGAAATTTGCCTGTTACAAGCAATATTATTTTTCATTATCCTCAAATTTTTCTACTCTGTAAGACAAAGATTTAAAAATTCACTCACATAAAACTGTCGTCTTAAATTTCTAAATTTAGACCAGTCTGAAATTTTGTAATTTCTTTATAATGTTCATAAATAAGATTCAGGAAATTTCCCCATTTAGCAACTTGTAACTAAATTCTGTCATCAAAGAGATAAGTTTCCTGCTTTACTTTCTTCTCTAATTGAAAATTGATGTTTGATTCAAGACTTTACAGAATTGTTGACTTTTAACCCATTCCCACACAATGATGCTTTTAAATGCCCCTTAATATGACAACTTTGGAAATGATAGTGGAGAATGAAGAAATTGCTTGTTACAAGTAATTTCTTAATTATCCACAGTGTTTTTTACTCTCAAAGACAAATATTTTGAAGATTTCAGCAACTTAAAGTTGTCGTCCGCAACTTCTTTGAATTTGGACTGGTCTAAAATTTAATTGTGTTGGAATGGGTTAAGAAGAAAACATGACCAAATTTGAATTATTTAAAAAATAACCAACTAAATTTTGGAATAATACTATATTACTTTTATTTATAGGCTGTTTACGATTTGACTATATATAATAAAGTTAGATAAATATAATTGATAAATTTGTGAGTTATACATTTTGCCAAGTTCTCAGATGGTTCACAGTAAAAAGGAATGACCTTGAGCCAAGAGGTATTTGAAACCATTCATTGGGGCAGTGTTCAATCTAGCTTTGTATCATAGGGGGCCCAATGGGCCCATGGTTCTTGGTCAAGGGGGTCATGCGATACAAATTCAATAGACAAACTATTGAATTACAAGGTTTTAAATATAACAAACCATAACAATTTGATAATACATATATTGTTTTGAACAAATTAAATGTACTAGAAAAAGTTAAGACATTATTTCCATGACTTCATTCAGAGAAGTATTATTGAATGTGTGATTGAAATGTGCCATTTGGGCCCAGTCTTCATTTTGAAGGGGGTCATTTTGGATTTTAGAGGGCCATTTTAGCCATGGCCCCTTCTAGATTGAACACTGTTGGGGTAGATATGGTATAAAGAGATAAAAGTTACTTTAGCTTGATTAGTTTTAAGTAGCAAAGAATGGCTCACTTACTTGTGATTTATCGAGAAATAATTAGTTCTTGCAGATCAATAATTCATACCTGATATTATGGCTCTCTGTCCATTTATCAACCTCATTAAACATTTTTTAGTGATTTGGTTCCTTAGTGGAAATCTGATAGTGTTTGCAAATTTAATTTCTTGGTATAGAAAAAATATTTTTCCCTTTCTGAGTTGATAACTTAACCCATTCCCCCACATTCCTGCTTTTTTATGCACTTCAAGTGAAGACTTGAGGAAAACAATATTGAAAAAGAAGAAATTGCTTTGTTACAAGCAATTTCTTCATTTTCAACCTTGTTTTCTACCCAAATAGACTGAGATATGCAAATTCTCTCAACTTGAAATTGTCGTCTGCAACTTCTTCGAAGTTGGACCAGTCTAAAATTTTGCCATGTGGTAATGGGTTGACAAATTGACAAATCACTGACTCTTCCACTTAAGATATGAAACAGCTTTCTTTTGCAAAATCTGTAGCTAGTAACAAGTAGCAAAATAGTAAAATGAGTGGTTGGTTGCCCAAGCATTAAACTTGCAGATTGAATAAGCTGTAGTTTTGACGTTTAGGTCACCAAACAAGCAAAAATACTTCATATGAATGTCAGCCAATGTCAGAGGTCAGCATCTACTACCGGTCTAAAGAAATGATTTGATTGGACAATTGATTCTTTGATTGACAGTAGCAATCGCACAATTTTATGCACTGAAGAAAATTGACAATTGAGAACATTGATTTGTGGAAAAAAATGCTGAAAACAAACCAGCATTCCCTTCTTTTCCATGATGATTTTCTAAACTATTCACAGAAATTAAAGTTATGGAAACATTCAAGTCTAAACTGTCACCAGAAACTTATTCTTTCAAATTCAATCAGAATAAAATTTTGTTAGATGGTATTGAGGTTAAATCTATCCTAATTAATTGAGCTGCTAAAGGAATTACAAGACTCACTTAGCTATCCTGGATTTGGCCTAGACTTCAATGTTAGGGTCCCAGGTTCTATCTCTACACCTCAAACTTTAACCCTTGTCATGCTGAACCCGGAATAAGTGCAGTCTGATCTTGGTCCACACCTCCTGCTTGTATTTTTCCTGCATGAGTTGTTTATGAAGTTTATTTCGTAAAGAAATATTGATTTTTGAACAACAAGTTCTATCAGTGCTTTCAGCTCTTTGATTTTACAGCAATTCAGTAAGGTGATTTATACAGCATGACTAGGGTTAAATGGAGGTCTTGCCTCCAAATTACCGTAGTTGTTGGGTTAGACAAAAACAACAACATACAATATACATTAAACTGACAGATTGTTGGCCATTCTCCTTGAACTATGACAAAAAGTTTGTAATCCATATGAAACAGCTAGATAAAATGGTTGGTTGGCAACCTAAATGCTGTGAGTAATTCTTTAGTAAGCCATAGTTGCAATGTTTCAGTTGCCAAATCAACAAAATTGCATCACTTAAATGTCTTGGTCAATGATTTGATTGGTCTATCAATTTTCCATTTTTAATTACTTAGTTATCCATACATCATGGCATTATTTTGGGTTTGTCTATCAATTTTAAAATTTCAAATTATGGCGCTAAATCAACAAAAATGCTTTTCATAAATAACACAGTTCAAAGTTCACTTGGCCTAAATGAAAGATTTGATTGGTCAATCAAGTTTTGATTGGTAGCTGCCATCCATCAGTTCTTTGAAATTTGACCAGTCTTAAATTTTGTTGTGTGCAAGTTGGATAGCATTTCAATCATCCAATAAAGAGCTACTGATTTAAGTGAAGAGAAATAAGTCTTATATCAATTGTGTTGAGAAATGACTATTCATTTATAGTTGAATTTGTATTTTTCAGTGGTGGTGTGTTCAAGTGTCCAGAAGATGAAAAACCTCTAGATTATGCTAAGGTAGGTAACTCTCCCAGTACATGATACTTATGACAGCTGTGGTGGTTTCCCCTTACACATTGTATCTCTTCTACTTGATAAAGATGTAGACAATATGATGTTGATGATGTATAATCGTATTGTTACAAGCAATTTCTTCTTTTTCCACAATGTTTTCTTGAGTAAAAAATCACAGGAACGGGATAAGATGTAAGATTGCTTGCCATGTCATCTGACCTCCTACAATGTTGATTGTCTACAAATTTAAATGACATTAATTGCATCGATATTTGAGCAGGGACATAAGACAAAAATTAAATCACTGGTTTGTAATAACTCTCTGCAGCTTGAATCTGCTGTAGCTAGACATTTAACACATTACCAGACAGCCAAATGTTAGACTGGTACCAATTCAAAGAAGTTTTGGACAACAATTTGAAATTGATGAGATTTTTGTCTTTTTTGGGTGGAAAACATTTTGGATAATGAAGAAATAGCTTTTGACAAGCAAGCAATTTCTTCATTTTCCAAGATGTTTCCAAGGATTTTCTTGGAGGGGCTTGAATAAGCATCATTTATGGGAATGGGTTACATCGCAAACAACAACAAAAATACATGACATAAATGTCCCAGATTTACATTCAATTCCAGTCGGATTGAATGATGGGATTGATCAATCCATTTCTGTTATTGATGGATTTGTCTAACCAGAATTTTAGACTATACCAAATTGAAAGGAGTTGTAAACAACTTATTTCAAAGTTTAGGAAATTTCAGATTTTTAGCTCCACTGGCTGAAAGCCAGCAGACTTTTGACATGACGTTGTGTCCTTCGTGCGTTTTACTTTAGAAATCTTCTCCTCAGAAAGTACAAGACAGAATTCAACCAAATTACACAGAAATGACCCTTTATCAGATTCCTTCAAAGAATTTTGATGGGATGAAAAACATGGCTTTAATGGGTGATGCTAATTGCCATATATGTTGAAACCTTTAAACATCTTCTCCTCAGAAACCTTTAGATGGATTTTAACCAAATTTTACAGGTATGATCATTGGGTGACCCTTTATCATATTCCTTCAAAAACATTTAATCGGATGAAAACATTGCTTTAATGGACGGGGCTAGTTTCCATATATGGTTAGAGCTTTGAAAATCTTTTTCTGCCAATCCAGTCGATGGATATATACCAAATTTCACTGGAATGATCCTCTGGTGACTCTCTTTCAGATTCCATCAATTAATTTGGTTGAAAATATGGCTTTTCCATTATGACTTATGTCCATGTATGGTGTCCAGTGATTTTTTTAAAAAAATATGTAAACCTTTTTCATTTGACTTGATAATGAATTGACTTTTGTAAAACAATGAAAAGGTTGAAATATTGAAAGATTTCATTGACAAGATTTATTTGCCACACATGGTGAATATGATTCCTGAAAGTACCATTTGTTTAACCCATTCCCACACAACAAAATTTTAGACTAGTCCAAATTGAAAGAAGCTGCAGACGACATTTTCAAATTTTCAAGCTGATGGGATTTTAATTTTTTTCACCTTTTGGGTAGCAATTTCTTCATTTTCCACTTTGTTTTCCGAAGCTTTTTTCCTTGGGGGCGTCTAAAAGCGTCATTGAGTGGGAATGGGTTAATCAGTACAATCAGACCTGTGGAGCAATATAGGCCCTCAAGGGCTTCAAGTTTTAACTTTCTGTACAGAAAAAAATGTGTAAAATGAAAGAATTGCTTGTCACAAGTAATTTCTTCATTTTTTTACGCTTTGTTTTAACAATTGATTTTCTTAAAGGATGTAAAAAAGTGTCAATGTGTGGGGATAGATTGAGAGTAGATTGAAAATTGATTTTTAAAGCTGTTTCTCTTTCTCACAATGTTTTCCATGACTTTTTTCTTAGTTTTCTTGTATACTGTTCTGTTTATTTCATTTGAGTAGTGAAACTTAATGTAAGTTTGAATGAATGAAGATTATGGTAATGTCTATATGTCAAAATGTGGGATTGTGTGTAAACCCATTCACTCACAATCTTTTTACACCCCTTGAGAAAAAAGCTTTTGGTAACATTGTGAAGAAAGTTGCCTACAAGCAATTTCTATATTACTCACAATGCTTTCTATCCCAGAAGACAAGTATTTTTGGTATCACACCAACTATAAAATATCGTTTGTAACTTTTATCAATTTGGACCAGTCTGAAATTTAATGATAGTAAATGGTTAACAGATTCCAAATTGATACCTCCTTCCGTATCAGGTCTCAAAGTGAAAGTCATGGATAGTTAAACCCTGTTTGTGTTCCTAATTAAGAGTTCCTGTATGGGTCTTATGATAATAATCTGATAATTGGGCCCACAAGATCAATATATACCAAAGGGCACATAATTATTAATCATTAGCGCATGGATTTATTGGTGATTAACCCTTTCCCAATTTATATTTGCATGCTTATAACTGCACATAACTTAAATATTTACCATATATAATACAAAATATTAAAGCTCATATAGAGCCATTAAGAAAATCTCACAAAATTTGACTTGCCTATTACAAGATGGCAAAATTTTAGACTGGTCGAAAGTGAAAGAATTTGTGCATGGCAATTTAAAGTTTATGAAAGTTTAGATTCTTTTAACTATATGGGTAGAAAATATTGTAGAAAATGAAGAAATTGCTTTTTACAAGCAATTTCTTTATTTTACAATTTATTTATTCTTTACTTTCCTAATTGTCCTTTTTGAGAAGAATCAAAAAGCATCATTTGGTGGAAATGAGTTAACACTTTCCCGTTCAAATACGGGATTTTACGTTCCTGTGATTTTATACTTCAGAAAACATTGTGGAAAAAGAAGAAATTGCTTGTGACAAGCAATTTCTCCTTTTTCCACAATATTTTCTACCACATATGATGATTTCATTTCAACTGGCATCCAGTTGTCATTGTCGTCTGCAACCTCTTTCAATTTGGACTAGTCTAAAATTTCCAAAAACGGGAAAGGGTTAAAAGAAATGGAAAACAGTGGAAGTAGAGGTTAAAAATGTTCATTCATTTGAATATTTAACAAATTCAGAAGAGAGAAGAAAAAACACAAGTTTTGAAAATATTATTGATGCCAAATAAGAATTTTCTCTCTCACAAGGAGCACAGTCATGTTTGATTCCAGGTAAAGCTTTCGCTATATCATGCAGGCTTCCTGAATCAAACCACAAATACAATGGAAAAGGATATTTGATTTAAATGAGTAGTAAAAATTTAACATTAGCTTCACAAAGTAACAATGGAAAAATAGAAAATAACTGCAATAACGGGAAGAAAATGAGGTAGAAAGGAAGCAATATGATAATTTATGACCAATTCCCCATTAATTTTCGTGGTGGTCTATATCATAAATGACCGGTAGTGGGCCACTAATGACCGCTAATTAACAGATCAAAGTCTGACTGCATACTCTCATGCAAGTAGTATTAACCCATTCCAACACTTGGACAATCTTTGATGCTCATCAAGAAAAACAACTGGGAAAACATTGTGTAAAATGAAGAAATTGCTTGCAAGAAGCAATTTCTTCATTTTCCACAATGTTTTTTACAATGTACCATGAAAGTTTGAAAAACTTTGAATAGCCATCTGCAACTTCTTTTAATTTGAATCAGTTCAAGATTTTGTTGTGAGGTATTGGGCGTAAGCATTACCAGATGACAGGTTTCTCTGGTCCAAATTGAACAAAGTTGCAGACATCAGTCTTAAGGCCATAAAACTTACAACTCTGTGATTTAGGTTCATTTTCCGCATTGTTTTTCAAAGCTGTTTTCTTGAAGCTTATAAAAAAAGACTGATCATTTAGGAATGGATGAAACATTTCTCTAATCTTTCATCTTGGTTGGAAAAAAGCATCAATTTAGTCTCATCAATTGTAAAGTAAACTTTGGATTGGAGCAAATTTTATTTAAGAGGGATAGAGAAGTACAGAGAGAGTGGGAGAAAAAGAGATGGACAGAGAGGAAAGGAGATAATGAGAAAGCGAGAGAGAGAAAGAGAGGGAGAGAAGGGGTGAGAGAGAGAAAGAGTGCAAATTGACTTGCATAATCAATGTTGAAAGTTGACAAAGTTGTCAATTTCAGAACAGATTGTGATCTTTGATATGACTATCACAAGGGACCAGATATTGGGTTCTAAAGTATTGGTTGGTCCTTGACCACTGATACTTGATGTCATAGGTATGGAACTAGGGACTCAACAGCCTTGGTAGCCACCGTCATACAAAGTTGGTAGCGCGTTGGACTGTCAATCTAGAGGTCCCGGGTTCGATCCCCGACGGGGGCACTCATCCTTTCCGACTAATTGTCTCTCACCAATGGGTCGATAATCGTAGACCTATGTGGGATAGCAGATGGAGGCTAGGAAAGGATGTAATGGTAGTACTGGTGTGAGAAATACCAGGATTCCATTGTTAGGTGCTCCAGTCGCCGGGATATAACTGAAAGATTGTTGAAAGCGGCGTAAAACCCCATTTAAACAAACAAATCCACAGCCTTGGTAATAACAGTCCATGCTTAACCCATTACCACATGAGAAAGTTAACCAATTACCAGACAGAAATTTTTTAGACTGGTCCAAATTGAAGGGAGTTGAAGATGACAATTTTAAGTCCATGAAATTTAAGATTTTCTCAACTTTTGGGTTAGAAAACATTGTGAAAAATGAAGAAATTGCTTTTTTCAAGCAATTTCTGCATTTTACACAATGTTTTCCAAAATGTTTATCTTGAAGGGCGTCAAAAAGCGTCTCTGTCTGTGAATGGGTTAAGAGTGATTGAAAAGAGTTGCAGATGACAGTTTAAAGCTTATGCAATTTTGAGTTTTTTTTTTTTTTTTTTTTACTTTTTGGTTTGAAAACATTGTGGATAATGAAGAAATGCTTGTTACAAATTTCATCATTTTCCACAAAGATTTCCTTTTCTTTGAGGCGTGTAAAAGCGGAAGTGGGTTAAGGTTTTACAATCCCTGATTTAAATTATGACTGATTCTTTTTAGCTCAACTGGCCACAAAGTGGTCATGGTGAGCTATTGTGATCTAGCTGTGTCTGTCGTCCATCGTGCGTTGTGTGTCAACATCTTGTGTGCACTCTAGAGGCCACAATTTTTGCTCAAATGTCTTGAAACATGGTCAGAATGTTTGTCTCCATGAAATCTCAGACAAGTTCAATATTGGGTTTTGCCTCAAATGTCTTTATATTAGGTCAGAAAGTTTGTCTGCATAATATCTTGGTCAAGTTTGATAATGTGGGGTGAAAAACTAGGTCACTAGGTCAAAGCCTAGAAATAATCTTGTGTGGTGGCACTCTAGAGGCCACATTTTAGGCTCAAATCAAATGATAATTGGTCAGAATATTTGTTTCCATATTATCTCAGCCAAGTTCAAATTTGGGTCACATGGTGTCAAAAACTAGGTCACTAGGTTAAATCTTAGAAATACATTATGTGCACTCTAGAGGTCATATTTTTGTCATCTGGTAATGGATTAAAGCAGCAGGGAACTTAAACTCTACAAACACATTAACCCATTCTCATGTAATGATGCTTTTTGACGCCCTCTAGAAAAAAGGAAAACATTGTGTAATTCCTTCATTTTTATACGCCCGTCGAAGACGGGACGTATTATGGGATCACCCGTGGTGTCCGGGCGTCCGGTTGTCCAGTCGTCCGGGCGTCCGGGCGTCCGGCGGTGTCCACTTCTTTGTCCGGAGCATAACTCTGTCACCATAAGTCCGATTGACTTTAAACTTGGCAGTTATATTCTTCTCATCAATACGGAGTGCAGTGCACAAGAACCATAACTCTACCTGGCCTATTTTTTGAGTTATTGCCCTTTGTTGTTTTTTATACTTGAATCTTGTCCGGAGTATATCTCTAAAAGTATAATAACTAGGATCATGAAACTTCGTGGGTGTATAGAACTCACCAAGGAGGAGTGCAGTGCACAAGAACCATAACTCTACCTGGCCTATTTTTTGAGTTATTGCCCTTTGTTGTTTTTCATACTTGAATCTTGTCGGGAGTATATCTCTAAAAGTTTAATAGCTAGAATAATGAAACTTCATGGGTGTATAGATCTCACCAAGGGGGAGTGCAGTGCACAAGAACCATAACTCTACCTGGCCCATTTTTTGAGTTATTGACCTTTGTTGTTTTTCATACTTGAATCTTGTCCGGAGTATATCTGTCATGGGTTCGATCCCCGGCGGCGGCAAATATTCTTTCCGACAATTGTCTCTCACCAATGGGTTGATAATCGTAAACCTAAGTGGGATAGCAGCTGGAGGCTAGGAAAGGATGTAGTGGTAGTACTGGTGTGAGAAATACCAGGAATCCATTGTTAGGTGCTCCAGCCGCCGCGATATGACTGAAATACTGTTAAAAGCGGCGTTAAACCCCATTCAATCAATCTCTAAAAAATTAATAGCTAGAATCATGAAATTTCATGGATGGATAGAGCTTACCAAGGGGGAGTGCAGTGCACAAGAGCCATAACTCTACCTGGCATTTTTTTTGAGTTATTGCCCTTTGTTGTTTTTCATACTTGAATCTTGTCCAGAGTATATCTCTAAAAGTATAATAGCTAGAATCATGAAACTTCATGGGTGTATAGATCTCACCAAGGGGGAATGCAGTGCACAAGAGCCATAACTCTACCTGGCATATTTTTTGAGTTATTGCCCTTTGTTGTTTTTCATACTTGAATCTTGTCCGAAGTATATCTCTAAAAGTATAATAGCTAGAATCATGAAATTTCATGGATTGATAGAGCTCACCAAGTAGGAGTGCAGTGTACAAGAACCATAACTCTACCTGACCTATTTTTTTAGTTATTGCCCTTTGTTGTTTTTCATACTTGAATCTTGTCCGGAGTATATCTCTAAAAGTATAATAGCTAGGATCATGATACTTCATGGGTGTATAGATCTCACCAAGGGTGAGAACAGAGCACAAGAACCATAACTCTACCTGGCCTATTTTTTGAGTTATTGCCCTTTGTTGTTTTTCATACTTGAATCTTGTCTGGAGTATATCTCTAAAAGTTAATAGCTAGAATCATGAAATTTATTGGATGGATAGAGCTCACCAAGTCAGGAGCAGTGTAAAAGAACCATAACTCTACCTAATGTATATTTTTAGTTATTGCCCTTTGTTGTTTTTCATACTTGAATCTTGTCTGGAGTATATCTCTAAAAGTATAAGAGCTAGAATCATGAAATTCATGGATGGATAAAGCTCACCAAGTGGGAGTGCAGTGTACAAGAACCATAACTCTACCTAGCCTTTTTTTGAGTAATTGCCCTTTGTTGTTTTTCATACTTGAATCTTGTCTGGAGTATATCTCTAAAAGTATAATAGCTAGGATCATGAAACTTCATGGGTGTATAGATCTTACCAAGGGGGAGTGCTGTGCATAAGAACCATAACTCTACCTAATGTATATTTTGAGTTATTGCCCTTTGTTGTTTTTCATACTTGAATCTTGTCCGGAGTATATCTCTAAAAAAATAATAGCTAGAATCATGAAATTTCATGGATGGATAAAGCTCACCAAGTGGGAGTGCAGTGTACAAGAACCATAACTCTACCTAGCCTATTTTTTGAGTTATTGCCCTTTGTTGTTTTTCATACTTGAATCTTGTTGGGGGTATATCTCTAAAAGTATTATAGCTAGGATCATGAAATTTCATGGATGGATAGAGCTCACCAAGGGGGAGTGCAGTGTACAAGAACCATAACTTTACCTGGCCTATTTTTTGAGTTATTGCCCTTTGTTGTTTATCATTTTTGAATCATGTATGGAGTATGTCTCTAAAAGTATAATAGCTAAAATCATGAAATTTCATGGATGGATAGAGCTCACCAAGGGGGAGTGCAGTGTACAAGAACCATAACTCTACCTAGCGTATATTTTGAGTTATTGCCCTTTGTTGTTTTTCATACTTTGTTTGACAAAAGATATTCATTCAAAATAACCTCAGTTCTATTCAAACCCCCAGTTAATATTAAGCAGTGTGACGGGCGTATCTTGTGACAATTTGGCACCTTGTTCACAATGTTTTCTACCCAGATAGTTGAAAGCATTCTTAAAATTTCATAAAGATATAATTGTAGTCTGTAACTTCTCCCAACTAAAACCAGTCTAAAAAAAATATTGTGTAGTAATTTGATAATAATTGTTCTAGTTTCCAGTTACCAGTAATAAATAATCCCAAAGGTCCCCATTTTCATGCCAGAACTGATAGACTTGATCAGCATTAATGGATCACTTTATATGAATGATGATGCTATGGTTTGTTATAATGATGGATTATTTACAGTTAGTTATGATAATTGCAATATTGGACCATAATAATCAAAGTGGCAGTGTGACATTGCCCACAGATTTGATGTCTCAAGGCTGATAATTTGTCAATAACGAGACCTGCAGAGATTCATCATGCAGTGCTCTTCATTTACTGATTAATTTTGATGGATAAAACCATAATTCAAAAATTTTGATTATGTACCATAGATTATGGAAAAAGGTAACTTTTTATGTTCCTCTATCTTTGATAAAGAACTGGTAAACCTATTATCAGACAACAGTGTTTTAACCCTTTCGTGTTCATTGTCCCTATGATTTTATATTGAGAAAACATTGTAAAAAAAGAATAAATTGCTTGTAACAAGCAATTTCTTCTTTTTCTACAATATTTTCTACTCTACTGAATGGTTATCTTTCAATTAAATTGACTTCATAATTTCATCTGCAAAACCTTTGAATTTTGACAGGTCTAAAATTTTGCTGGAAAGGTTTAAACTTGGCTGAATTTAATGAAGTTTCAGATGACAATTCTTTGTCAATGTTAACTTATATATATTTGCCTTTTTGGGAAGAAAACAAATATGGAGAAAATAGGAAACTTTTGGATGTATGAATTTTGTGCATCTTTCAGAGAAGGAAGCATTGCAGGAAAAGAAGAAATTGATTGTTACAATGATTTCTTCTATTTCCACAATGTTTTCCAAAGTTTTTTCTCTTGAGTTTCATAAAAGTCAGGTTAATGTTTGGAATGAAGATGTTTCGTGGTGGTTTTTTTTTCATGTATATAAATATAACAGTATTTATTTAATTTTTAATGAAATAACTTGTGAGGAAAGCTGTTCATATGTCATATTTTTTAGTGATTTTTTTTTTGTTTAACGATTTTCATCGTCAGTGATTGACAGATTTCTTTCTAAGTATTCTAATAACCCATTCCCATACAATAATTCCAGGTTTTTACGTCCTTGTGGTTTTATTATACTTGAGAAGACATTGTGGTAAAAGGAGAAATTGCTTGTAACAAGCAATTTCTTCTTTTTCCACAATGTTTTTTACCCTACTGAATAGTTATTTTTCAAATCAAAT
This sequence comes from Fragum fragum, assembly GCA_946902895.1. Taxonomy (NCBI): domain Eukaryota; kingdom Metazoa; phylum Mollusca; class Bivalvia; order Cardiida; family Cardiidae; genus Fragum; species Fragum fragum. The sequence goes on from OX336376.1 coordinate 12,678,450, forward strand.
CCACGTTGGCAGATCCTTTGAATCTGGACAGGTCTAGAATTTTAAAAAAACAGGAAAGGGTTCATTAAAATTATTACCTTTGCATCATCTAAACATAACTCACTTAACTCACCAAGTATAATTGTTAAATTCCAGATTAGTGTTTGGTTATGTTTGTCTTCCTTCATTTAAATACAGTTAGCAGAATGACAAAATATAAGTAACCACTATGATTTTACCTCAAAAGACAAAAAATTTTGAAATTTCATCAACTGAAAGATGTAGTCTGTAACTTCTTTCAATTAGACCAGTTTGAAATTTAATTGTTTTGTAATAGGTTTGACCCATTCCCATACAATGACGCTTTTTGATGCCCCTCAAGAAAAACATTTGGGAAAACATTGTGTAAATTGAAGAAACTACTTGCAACAAGCAATTTCTTCATTTTACACAATGTTTTCCACTCAGAAAAATGAAAACATTGAAGATTTTATAAGCTTTCAATTGTCTTCTGCAACTCCTTTCAATTTGGACCAGTCTAAAATTTTGCCATCTGGTAAAGGGTTAAATACAATGTTTTTCAGTTTACCAGCATTCTCATGAGGACATGAAAACAATCGCATTGCAATTTCAAGAGCGAGTCTACCAAGCTTTTAAAGCTTTTATCACAATCATGCTAGATTAAATGAGTATAAAATAACTAATTGCAGGATTGTACAGCAAATTTTGCTAGGTTGAAATTTACCCCATGTCATGCTCAATAAAATCCTCTACAGGTTTGCATTAACCCATTCCCACACAACAAAATTTAAGACTGGTCCAAATTGAAAGAAGCTGCAGACAACAATTTGAAGTTGATGGAATTTTATTTTTTTTCATCTTTTGGGATAGAAAACATTGTGGATAATGAAGAAATTGCTTTTAACAAGCAATTTCTTCATTTTCCACAATGTTTTCTAAAGCTGTTTTTTTTTTGAGGGGCGTAAAAAGGAGGGATTGAGTTGGAATGGGTTAAAACCAAATGCCGGCAGTACTGGAAGTATCTAAGCAGGTTCATAGTAATTTCTTGTAAACAAATCCTGGTTTAAATGGACAAATAGGAGATGAAGACTGAGATCAGGCTGCACATATATGCAGGCTGATCTTTGTCTATATCCTTTACCAAAACAGGAATATTCTGGGTTGAGCATGGCAAGGTTTAAAAATGAGGGTGTCCAAGTTACAATATGAATTTGCTTAAAAAAATCAATCAAAATTCTGATATTCCATCTGTTAATTGATACCTTTATGAGTCTTTGGTGCCGATATAATGGCCATTTGATATGGTTTCAAACATCTTATATCTGTATTTTGAGAATTATTCAATCAGTTTTCATTTGAAATATGTAAATTAGTTAATGAAATTTTATAACTTTTTATGCTATTGTTCAAGTGTTGGTTTCAGTTTTTATCTGTAAAGTTTCTATGGAAACCATGGACAAACTTGGTGCTTAACATGTTACCAGATGACAATCTTTTAGACTGGTTAAAAAACAACAAAGTTGCAGACGACAAATTCAAGATGTATGAATTTCAAATTTCTGTTGTCTTTTTCCTTCTTAGTAGCAAACAGTGTGAAAAATTCAGACATTGCTTGTGACGAGCAATTTTAGCATTTTCCTCGCTTTTTTCTAAACATTTCTCTACTGTTGACAGTGGCGTTAAACCTCATTCAATCAATCAATCTAAACTTTTCTCTTAGGGTTAAAGAATTAAGATACCCATTAACAGAGACATGAACCTGTCTTTAGACTGGTAGAATATTGTTAATAGTTATTTTGCAGATGACTTTTCTAGTTTCCACAATGCTTCAAAAAAAATTTTCTTGAAGGGTAAAAAAAAAAAGTCATTGTGTGGTTTTGGTTATTTGTGCTTTAATTATAGGGACTTTGGGTAAAATTGCATCCTGTTGGAAAAGACGAAACTTTCTATTTATCTTGCAATATCTTCGAAGTTTTTTCCTTAACCCTTGTCATGCTGTATAAATTACCTTACTGAACTGCTTTAAAATCAAAGGGCTAAAAGCACTGATAGAACCTGTTGTTTTAAAATCAACATTTCTTTTAGAAATCAATTTCATGAACAACTCTGGCAGGAAAAGTTTAAGCAGCAGGTGTATCTCAAGATCAGACTGCACTTATGTGCAGGCTGATCTTGGGATACACCTCCTGCCAAAATGGAATATTCCGGGTTAGCATGACAAGGGTTAAGTGCAAATAGTATTGCATTGTTTGACAGTGGGTTAAATGTCTGTACCATACAGTTCTGACCCTCTGAATTCTTTAAATTAGTTGAAAACAGGATTATAAACACTAAAATATTAATTAATTGAAAATTAACTGAAAAATCTTGGTCCATTACCAGATGACATAATTTTAGACTGGTCCAAATTGAAAGAAGTTGCAGACTACAACTTTCAGTCGATGAAATTTTTTTTTTCTTTTGGGGTAAAATCTATATAATTTATAATAGTGGTTACTTTTATTTTGTCATTCTGGAAACTGTGTTTAAATGTGTTTCAAAGTGCCATAGAATTGAAGAAAACAAGTGTCTTTTTACAAGTGATTTCTCCTTTTCTAATACTGTTTACTACAAATAAATTTCTCGAAGGCGTCCAAAATGGAATTTTTGGAAATGGATTAATTGATGTTACAGACGGGATAATAACATACAGAATGTTAATAATTACTTCGCAAGCTGTTGTGATTCATTTTGGTATAATGGTATTGACTGTCAATTCAATAAATGTATGTAACCCGTTGAAGGGACCTCTTCTGAACTCTATGAAACAAGTATCTAAAAACGAAATGAGACACCGTAGAGGTTAATCATAGTATTTCAATAGTAAACATGTATTCATTCTTTCTGAAAATGTGTATCAAGAAAGAAAAGTTTTGGCTGTGAGTCAATCTGTGCAGTCTGATCAAGGTAAAAGCTGTTTAATCATTGAATGAAGTTTGTTTTTGTTGGACAGATCATATATTAACCCATTACAAGATGGCAAAATTTTAGACTGGTCCAATTTGAAAGAGGTTGCAGATGAAATGCTAACTTGACAGATAAGTGCCAAACAAGGTAGAACACATCCTGAGAAAATAAATAAAAAAGTTGCTTGTTACAGGCAATTTCTCCTTTTACCACGAAATTTTCCCAGACCATATTTCTTCAGTTTTGCGCAATAATTTTCAAAGTGATTTTCTTGAAATGCTTAAAAATGTTGGATTGTGTGATCATGGGTTAAGGCTTTTACAACAAGGTTAAACTTATCTAATGAATTACACATTTAGATTTGGACCAGAAATATAAGAGTTTTAGAAAGCTTTTGCTCTCTAAGCTATTGATATATGCCACATATTTACTGCTATGATTACCTGTTCATTTGTAAATCTAAGGTTGAGAGTTTTACTTTAAAAAAGATTACGCAAAATTTGATTTTTTCACATTTTACAAAAGCAAGCAATTCTTTCATTACCCACAATGTTTTCCATTCCAAAAGTTTAACTTATCCAAAATTTCATAAGCTTTAACCCTTTCCTGTTCAAATACGGAATTTTATGTTCGTGTGATTTTATACTTAAGAAAACATTGTGGAAAAAGAAGAAATTGCTTGTAACAAGCAATTTCTCTTTTTTCCACAATATTTTCTACCACATATGATGGTTTCATTTCAAATGGCATCCAGTTGTCATTGTTGTCTGCAACCTCTTTCAATTTGGACTAGTTTAAAATTTCCAAAAAGGGAAAGGGTTAAATTGTCTCCTTTCAATTTGTGCCGTCATATTGCAGTCAGTAGTGCATCTAACTCCTTATCTTCAATAATTGGATGTCATGGGTTTGATCCCAGGCAGCAGCACATATCCTTTCCAATATTTGTCTCTCACCAATAGGTAGATAGTCATAAACCTAAGTGGGATAGAAGCTGGAGGCTAGGAAAGGATGTAGTGGTAGTACTGGTGTGAGAAATACCAGGAATCCATTGTTAGGTTTCCCAGCCGCCGCGATACGACCGAAATGCTGTTAAAAGTGGCATTAAACCCCATTCAATCAATAATACTTTGACCAGAAATTGTCAAGTGATTTATATAAAAAGAACTGTTAAATCTTTAAATGGTATTCATGTTTACAAATCTTATGTGTTTAATTGGGCTGGTCATGAAGTTAAATGTTTTCAAGAGGATAAGTAATTTGGTGTTATGTTACAGAAGTCAATATTACCTCTTACAATGTGACAGATGGGGATTTATATGAAAATATGTGACACGTAATTCTATATGTAAAAATTAATAAGTATTTGTCTTACTAACAAAATATCACCTGATGATATATCAATGTCTCGTAGCTTTTCATTCAATATTCTCACCATTTAAATGTTTTTAATGTCATGATACACCTCTATAAAGCTATGATCATGTTCTATAAGAAAAAAACTGATTGTAAATTTTGAAAATTGAATAAACATCATTACATTTCTGCCCTTATTGTTTATTCATGAAAGACAACTCTTTGAGGAATGAAGCAGTACATACATAAATTGTCCTTCTTAGTAGAATTTACCTAAACCACACAATCAAAATAAACTCCACAAAAAGAAAACATCCAAACTAAGTATGAATTAACATTCAAGAGTTTTTTGTTCAGGACAACATTTTGGGATAAGAAGACATTTGTAACAAATATTTTTTCCTTGTTTCCATATTTTTTCCTTGTTTCCATATTTTTTTCTCTGTTTCTTGTTATCTACAGCATAAAACGGTAAACTTAAATTTATAAACTTTTAACTACAAAGAGTTATAGTCCATATATGGAACAATGTTTTCCTTTTCAAACTCACTTTGAATTGTCGTCTTGTCTTTTCATGCTGAACTGGAATAGATCATCCTGCACATATGTTTGACATTTTAAGCCCGAGCTGTTTATGAAATAAATTAATGAAAAAAATATTTTCCCACAATCAGGACTTTTCTATGCTTTCAGCCCTTTGATTTTGTTGCAATTCTGAACAACGGTTTTATTCAGCATGACAAGGGTTAATTTGGACTATTCTGGAAAGAATTTATATTACAGGTTAAAGATTCAATCTGACAGTGTGTCCATTTAACTTTTATTCAATAAATTACCTTATAAGGTCACTAGGTTCAATTAGCCAGTCACATCCTACCTGTGCATTTGTCAGCAGGTAATGACATACCTTTGGTTTTGGATAAATTGATATTAACCCTTGTTGTGCTGAATAAAATCCTCTTAAGAATTTCATTAAAATCAAAGAGCATACAGTACTGGATGTAACTATTATGGGTTAATAATTCTTTTGAAATTTCATCATACAAACAATTATGGCTTAAAAGGGACAAGTAGGAGTTGTAGACTAAGATCAGTCTGCACATATGCGCAGGCTGATCTTTGCCTATACCTTCTGTGAAAACAGGAACATTCCGGGTTCAGCATGACAAGGGTTAAACACCGTCTTCCTATCCACAAAGTAGAATAACACAGTAGCAAGCGCTGAGATTTTGAGGGTTTATGTTTGTAAACAAGCGACATTTTATCCCTGTTAAGTATAATAGCCATGTATCATTGTGCAAAACCTTTGATTTTTGCAGTATCTTTGCCAAAAAGAATGACATAATGTTTGCAGGGTTTTCCCTGACCCTCTCTGTCTTTGAATTTGGACCCCCATTTTTCAGAAATGACCCCCAAAATATCTAGACAGCCTTCTTTATCTTATTTGATAGGGGTCATAGTGTGGCAAAATGACCCCCTGTTTTTAAAGTCAAGGGAAAAACCTGTGTTTGGTTCCTTTCCTAGATGGATTGCATCTAAAACCAATTCTTCAAGAAAAATCTGGGATATGTAGAACTTCTGATAGACTAAAACTCGTAAGCTGGAAAGCCTAATTTTGTCACTTTGATAATGACTTAAATCTGGTTCAAAGGGAACAAATAAGCTATTTGTTTTGATTATTTGTAAACAGACGGATCAAGTTGACATCTTGACTCGACTCTAAATCACCTTGAAAACTGGCAACATGAAAGAACAGATCAGCGTTATAAATGTATAATTGGACAGCAATAATGTGTCACCTGACAAAGACCTACTTGCAGCTTCACTGACATCATTCAGCTTAAAAGTCTATGTTTTATAGCTTAAAAACATAAAACATATTCTTTACAAGTGACTAATACAGGCTTATTAGTTAGAACAACATGGTTGCCAATATTTTGAATTAAAAGATTTCTGTTTGTAAATGTTAGTGACATTTTATCCTGGGTAAAGTGTAGATTGATGGACTTGAAACTCTTGTGAGTTGACAAATTCAAATTGTCTCTATGTAAAAAGTTAATGAAATTGATATCTAAGTAAAAAACACATTTTTCTTGCAGATTATTAACCTTTTGAGACACAATCCTTTTTTGGTTCAATTATTTTCAGAGTATACCATGGCAATGGCAATGTCGCTGTCCAAAACTTTGACATTTTGTAACATCTCTGGCATTCACTTGAAACTCGGAATGTATGATCATCAATAGGGCAATCTATACTGGTAAGGGGGATAACTACACACATTTTTGAATGTATTGCGTCCCTTTTTTACTGAAAGTTTGACACATTATCAAGCTCTAGAACAGCTGAGAGTTGACAACCGAATGTGATGCTCTTTTTTATGCCCCTCAGAAAAAAAAATGGTTGAAAAAACATTTGAATTTGAGGAAATTGCAGAGTTATGTCTGTTTATGGGTTATTATAGGGATGAGTGTATTTTTCACTGCGTTTATTGGAGTATAAAGTGCAATTGCCTTAGCACATGGCAAATAACGCCCATATAATTGCAATACGTCTATTTTCAAAACCGAAACGGATAGAGAGATGAAAATAAAAACAAATAAACGAACTGTGGGCGGAGTTACTTTGTTTTGACAGGCGTATTGATACATTGACACAGTTTATCGCTCGAGTCGTTGTAACGGCGGACATTTTATTTCGTCGCTTGGGTTTTTTGAAATGGAAATTCGAACGTTCGTTGGATTTATTTGGAATTATTATGAGGAAACACTAACTTTAAACTCTGTAAATTATGATATCTGGGTCGATAACAGTTAGAATTATGAATAGATGTTTTGTAATAGACAAGAAATATAAACCTACCACATCGACACGATGCATGCTGAAGTGGCGAAGCCGATTCGACATCTCGGATTTACGGCTAATAAAGGTGAGTTTTTCAAAATCTTCATGTTTAAAACGAACATTATAATTGTTATAAGGACACTATTTGTTTATCTATTTATTGAAAATTCATGGAAGTATAAAGGAATTCGAGGAAATCGAAATTCAAAAGGTGATGACTATAAATAGTAACAAAACAAGTTTGGTATTTCTTGGAAGTGAATTCCCAATATCGGAAATCCCTGACCTTGTTTGTTTCTATTTTTGGCGAAAATAGTTCTGTCTTTTATCGAGGTATAAAGTGCAATTGATTTGATCACGTAATACGATTTGGGCCAATGAAAATACTCTATTTTGAAGTATTGCAATTATATAAAGTGGAATGCTTGTGGGAGTTAATCATTATAAATCATACCTATTCATTAAATAGACTGATGCATATTGTCAGATAATGGATTGTCTGAACATTCCATCTTTACAAAGTTAATATACCATTTCCACACAATAATGCTTTTTAATAAGTTGCAAATATTTATAAACTTTTTTGCTTCATTCTATTTTTGAAACAAAGATTTCTAATTGACAAGAACAGACCCAGGTCGGCAAATTAGCCCCTTAGACTTGTTTGGAAGTACTTTTTTTCTTTCTAATATTTTATTTAATCTTCACATTTCACTTTTTGAATGATATAAGTTAATAATATTAGTCTGAGATGTAAAAAAATCCATTTATTCGTTACCCACAATATTTTCTGGCTGAAAGGACAAAGATGTTTAATTTGTTTCATCAACTGAAAATTGTCATCTGCAACATCTTTGAAAGTGGACCAGTTTAAATTTTGTCATCTGGTAATTTGATTAAAGAATCCTGGAAGATATCCTTTTTTGCTGAATGGATAATATTTGTATTGTTGGTTTTTATCATCAGACATAAAAAAAACATCAACAAATTTAACCCTTTCCAGAAAAATCGTGATATTACATCAATGTGGTTTTATATTTGATAAAACATTGTGGAAAAAGAAGAAATTGCTTGTAACAAGCAATTTCTTTTTACTCAATATTTTCTACCATATGGGATGTTTCATTTCAAATAGTCCAATTTTTATTGTTATCTTCAACCTCTTCCAATTTTAACCATTCTAGAATTAAAAAAGAAGGGGAAATGGCTAAACTTTTGGATTGTTCAAATTGGTGTAAAAGCTTGACCAATCAGTCAGTCTTTTCTGATAATATTTAGTTATCACCACTAAGATATCTACTTAAAAATATTCACTGTCTTCTGAAGATGTTGTTATTCCTTTCCTGTTCTTCAAAATTTTGTACCTGTCCTTATCCAAAACCTAAAAATTTTGCAGACAACAATTTTTAGTTGATTTTATTTGAAAAAGAATCATTCAGTAGGGTAGAAAATATTATGGAAAAAGAAAAAAACGCTTATTACAAGCAATTTCTTCTTTTTCACAATATTTTCTTAAATATAAAACCATGGGGACGTAAAAACCAGGGATTGAACAGGAAAGGGTTAAATCTTCAAATCCTACTAGCTAAAATTTTGTCATTTTAGCTGGTAAAGAGTTACAATAATAGATTTTAGATGAAGCATTAAGATGTCATACAATTGTATGTTGACTTGATTGTTTGTTTATCAGTCCTCATCATCGACAAAACTATGCAGATCTATCTAGTCTATCTATCATCGTACCGGACCGTTACGGTCAACAAGAAAATATTTGATGGTCACTTAATGATCACTATGCTCTATCAACCCATTACCACTCAAACTTTTGCGTGACCATCAAGAAAAAAGAGAAATTTATAATCTACATTTTTCTACCCTTGAAGACATATTTTTAAATTTTAGCAATTTAACCCTTTCCTGTTTTATGAAATTTTAGACTGATCCAATTTGAAAGAGGTTGCAGACGACAATGAAAAATGCATGCAATTTGAAATCTGACCATCCTTCGTGGTAGAAAATATTGTGGGAAAAGGAGAAATTGCTTGTTACAAGCAATTTCTCCCTTTTCCGCTATGTTTTCTCAAGTATAAAATCACAAAGACGTAAAAACCCGGGTTTGTCCTGGAAAGGGTTGAAAAAGTCATCTACAATTTCTTTCAGTTGGGACAATTGTAAAATTCTGTTTGTGAATAATAACTATGACAAACATTGAAGAAAATAAAGAAATTTGCTTGAAATAAGTAAAATCTTCATTGTGCACAATATTTTCTACTATGTTTGACACAGGGTTTTTTATTTCTCCACAACATAAAATTGCAGTCAGCAGCTTCTTTCAATTTGTACCAGTCTAAAATGTTATCATCTGTCCTGCTGAACAGAATTTAAAATCAACACTCCTTACACCCCTACATCAAAATATCTGGGGGTATTTTGTTTTACTGTTTTACATTCTATCAATCTGTAATTTTGTCTGTCAGCAAAACCAGGTATAGATTAACCCAATACCAGATGTCAAACTTTTAGACTGGTCCAAATTAAAGGAAGTTGCAGATGACAATTCAACCCATTACCATAAGTCAAAATTTTTAGACTTGTCCAAATCGAAAGGAGTTGCAGACAAAAATTCAAAGTTTATGAAATATTAGATTTGTTTAACTTTCTTGGTAGAAAACATTGTGAAAAATGAAGAAATTGCTTGTTACAAGCAATTTCTTCATTTTACACAATGTTTTCCTAATTGCTTTTCTTGAGAGTTTTAAAAAGCATAATTTATATGGGAATGGGTAAAGCCCAATATCTGTTGTGTTTTTTCCAAGTTGTTGCCAAACTAGCTGCTGGTATCAAGGTCTGTGTCATCTAACAAAGTCAAGGTCATCTATCAAGGTCAGACTTCTGAAACGATTGATGTTCTGAGGGCATCTTTTTGTGTCATTTGTTTTGTTTCAATGAATGAAATGGGCTAATCTTAATTGATGAAATGAAATGTAGGTAGTGCAGCAGTGTGCTGTCTGATCTCTGCCTATGTTGCCTGCTTAAAAGTGCTTATATTCAGAGATCATCAGTGGAAAGGCTAAGAATGACCTGGAGATCAGATGGTATTGGATATGAAAATAGGAGTCTTTTTCAACATTTTTTTATCCAGAAAAGTGAACAAATCTAAAATTTCATAAATTTTAGTTTGTTGTCTGCAACTGCTTTCGATTTGGACCAGTTTAAAATGTTGCCGTCTGGTAATGGCTTAACCCATTCCAAAACAATGGAATTTTAGACCAGTCCAAATTGAAAGGAGCTGCAGACGACAATTTCAAGTTGATGGAATTTTGAATTTTTTCGTCTTTTGGGATAGAAAACATAGTGGATAATGAAGAAATTGTTTGATCCAAGCAATTTCTTCATTTTCCACAATGTTTTCCAAAGCTTTTTTGTTGAGGGGCGTAAAAAGGAGGGAATGAGTGGGAATGGGTTAAACACAGTCTGACATTTGATACAACAAAGAATAATAACTAATGCAGTTTGATCAGTACCTTGCACATTGAGTTGGCAATATCGGTGACAATTTCTTGCAACTTTCCTAAAAATTTTAGAAAAGTAAACCAAACTGTTAAACATTTTGGCAGGGCATACACAGGTTAAATTGATAAAGATCAGATGACTGGATGACCAAAATCAATCGCTCATAAAAAATTTGATTAACTCCCACAGTCGGGTACATATTTGAGCTGAACCCAATAGCCCGCTGATTGTCAGCGATGATAATGTCATTAAAAGTGCTGATTCTGTTATCCCATATTGTCAATCAATTGTTGCTTTATTTTATTGACAAAGAAAACTAGCGGTGAATCATTCAGAATGTTTTATATAGGTAAATGGTGACAATTTAAGTTGGTTGATTTACGGACTGTTGATGGTAGTTTAAAAGCTGTGTAAAATATGAAGATATAAGGATTACAAATCATTTTGTAAAAGTGTGATTGTGTGCTCTTGATTTAATGTATTAGTTTTTTAACTTTAACCCATTAACAGATGACAAAATTTTAGACTGGTCCAAATCGAAAGGAGTTGCAGACGACAATTTAAAGGTTATGACATTCTAGATTTTTTTAAACTTTCTGCATGGTAGAAAACATTGTGTAAAATAAAGAAATTGCTTGTTACAACTAATTTCTTTATTTTACTCAATGTTTTCCCAATTGTTTTTCTTAAGGGGCATCAAAAAGCAAAATACGTTTGGGAATGGGTTAGGCTGAAAAATAATAAGAGAAAAGTACCAATATAAGTTGCCAAAACCAGAATTAGACACATTCAATTGACTGATCCTCAATAAATTTTAACCCTTGTCATGCTGAACTTGGTATATTCCTATTTTGGCAGGATGTATAGACAAAGATCAGACTGCATAAGTGCAGCCTTATCTTCCTCTACACCTCCTGCTTGTTCCCTTTCAGCTAGAAATGTATGAATAATCAATTTTAAAAGTAATATTGACCCTCATTAAGGCCTTCCATTGTTGTCAGTTCTTTGACTTAAAGTAATTGTGTATAGGATTTTAATTCAACATGACAAGGGTTAAGTTTGCAATAATGCTTGTATAGCATGAGTGAGGCTTTTGTCAAAAGAATGTCATAACAAGCCTTACAGTGCAAGTACCATGCCCCTAAGAAAAAGTCTTTGGAAAACATGGGAAAAAATGATGATATTGTTTGTTGCAAGAAATTATCTCATTATCCACAATGTTTACTAATCCAGAAGACAAAGATATCTAAAATCAAAATCATTAATTCTGATCTGCAGCTTCCTTGAATTTGGACCAGTCTAAAATTCAGTCTTCTAGTAGTGGGTTAAATTTTAAGCATAAACTTAAATTATATGGGGCCTCTTACAAATGCTAGAATAAAAGTTACTTGTAGGTATGTTACGAGGAAACATGCAATCAAGGCCTTGAATTGTAGAAATTCATTAAAGACCTTTAACCTATAATCTATTACCAGACAACAAAATTTTAGACTGGTTCAAATTCAAGTATGTTACAGACAACAAATGGAAGTTGATGAAATCGTAGTTTTTTTTTGTTTTCTTTGGAGGGGGGGGTCTTTTGAGGTAATTTCTTCATTTTCACAATGTTTTCCAAAGCTTGTAGGGGGAGGGGGGGGGGGGGGCATCAGAAAGTATCATTGTATGGGTTAACCCATGTCATGCTGAGCCAGGAATATTCAAGTGTTGGCAGGAGTTATAGACAAAGATCATACTGCACATAAGTGCAGTCTGATCTTAGTCTACACCTCCTGTCTTTCCTTGTGAAACCAGAATTGTTTATGTAATTAATTTTCAAAAGTTTAGTATTGATAACTGAACAACATGTGCTACCAGTGCTTTCAGCCCTTTGGTTTTTATACAATTCTGTAAAGAATTTTATTCAGTATAACAAGGGTTAAAATTACAGAAATATTGAATGGTTCCATCATCAGACTTTCAATTAATGTAGTACACTGGACTGTTACATGCTTATTATAAGGTTTTTGCAAAGAGCTGCCTTGAACTTTAAGCTCAACTGATTTGATTCTACAAAAGAAAAACCTCTCAGAAAGGATGAAGCCCTGGTTACCTTGATTGGGAATACTTTGTCAGTCAGCTGTTCAAGGACTGCAAACACGTGAAACATGTGGTTTTATTTGGGATTTACCATATCAAAACACATTGTAACATGTAACAGCTGTTTATATTGGAAAACAGACACTGGGTTACATCAAATGCCAATTAATACTTCTTTGATAACATTGATTCCAGTGTTTCTAAATTGGGAAAAGTCTTGTACAAATTCATTAATGTTTAACCTGGCTTTTCACAGTGTCTTTGTTAATTTATTCATGTGATTTTATACAAATGGTGTAAAGAAAATAGAAATGTTAATGTTATTTATTCTGTTATTGGGAAATGATAATATATTAGGATCTTTGGTCACCTGAGGATTTAATGTTTTTATATTATTTTAGTGCAACGACTTGAAAATCTTCCTGAATTGGGCTTCTTGATTTTTCCAATATTAAATAAGACTTTTTATATGGAGTCAAAAATAGAGATAGCTCATTTGATATGTTCTTTGAACCCATTCCCATACACTCCTGCTTTTGGACGCTCTTAAGTAAAAAGCAATTTTTTTCATTTTCCACAATGTTTTCTACTCTGAAAGATAAAGCATTTTAGAATTGCATCAACTTAAAATTACCGTCTGTTACTTCTTTCAGTTGGACCAGTCCGAAAATTTGTTGTCTGGTAATGGGTTAATTGATTTGAATTAATTGGATTGAAAAATACACTGCAACTCCTCTATAACGCTACCGGGCACAGCGCTGACTCCATTATAACGCGGGGTCCGCTTGGCTCCCAAAATTTTGGAAGGGGGGGGGGGCATTTCGGGTTGCAGATGCTGAGATACGACGTAAATGCTGATTTGGCCGCGATTTTTTCATCCCGTCTTCTGCCCGCTCGAAAAAAAAAGTTGCACATAAAAATCGATAATTACCCCAAGCCAGGTAAGTTTTTAACACCTTACGTGGACGGTCCTGGTCATTAATGCATTACTTCAGAGGTAATTGCTTTGTTAGATTGATGACACGCGCAGTGTTTCAATTTACAAAATTAGTTTGATTATTTGGTCATACTGTTTGACATTGAGATGATCAATGCCTTAGGTCTTTTTTATTTTTTAAATCAATAGAGAATAGGTACGTACCTCGGTATCCTTCAGTTACAAACCTTGAATGTGGTGCGATTAAAATATCAGACTGTTTCACTCTCGGCGTTCTTAATTTTCTTCAGTCCCGGGTAGGACGTGTTCTTAAAGTAATGCGCGAGCGTGAAATTAGACAAATTGACTTGAGCCTACTATTTATTTCACTTCATAGTTGCTGGTATCCGGAGCTCGTAGAGGATAGTGGCTTCAAGATAAAAACGAAACAATGTGCCTTGCAAACAATCAGTCGTAGTTGCGACGTTTTCGCTAAATACAGAAAATACGTGAATTTGAACTGTAAATGTCACAATATCGGAAGATTCTCATCCGAAACGGGATAGGTAATTTAAGTAGATTAAAATAAAATACCGTTATTTTTCCGCATTTCTTTCAATAATCCGAAAATTCAATGCCATCCTGTATGATCAAACACACGGCAAAAAGCTTGTCGACAAATTCGAAGTCAAGGTTTTTCGGGTACAGTTTATTTAATTCTGAGGGAGGAAAGGTGATCAAAGGTGCCGCCGCCAGATGTTCAGCTATTTATGGGAGAGTTTCCGGAGTTGACACGTGCCAGACGCGTACCCCGTGAGAATTCTTGCTGACCGAATTTTGTACTCTTGTCGTTATGAAACCAGACATTCCGCCGTCTCGGATTTTTTTCGATTATTATGACCTTCAATTTTACGATTAAAAGTTAGCGGCTACAAAAGTTAATCCAGTACTGGTCAGTTTAAATTCTCGATTCGTAAATGACTAGGTTCAGATAGAGTTCTTTGTCGGTTTATTGTTACCGTATTTTTAACAATGGTAGAGAAATTAGACCAAGTCCATTACCGCGAAAGAGGTTCGAAGGTCGATCCATGCGACATTTTCTCAACGCTTCAGTAACCCCAGGTGTTCAACAACTCGTCGGTCTCCAAGGAGACGTCGCTATGCGTAATACTTAGATTTTATCCTTTTTGTCTAAGGATGGAAATATTTACGTCCGTGTAAAACTAAATTCAAATAGATTAATGCCGACGACTATCATAATGATAAAACATGTCTCGGGTAAAAGTTCTAGCTTCTTAATATTGGGAGAAAGAGAACCACAATTTATTGACCTGTAGAAATTTGCGGATTATTCAATCCTGATAGACCGGGAAGGTAAGGTTAGAAATTAATTCTCCGCACCCTGAATTTCATCGGTTTCTGCTAAAATCTCGTAACTACAGTTGTTGTTTTTCATTTCCCGACTAGTAACTTGTATAGAATTAAACTTGTTACAGGAATTTTATCACGAATTATCGGGTGTTTGGTTCCGATTCCGACGGTTGAAAATTTCAGTTACGGTGTGGGGGGGGGAGCGTTATAGCATAATAACTCCACTTCTTCCGCTGTTTCATTTCTTGGACCCCATCAACAGCGTTATAGTGGAGCTGCAGTGTAATTAAGAACATTTTATTTGGTGTATATTAGTGAATTTGAAATGAATTGGTACATTTAAATTAAATTGCTTAGTAAGTGGCTTCTCAATTTCATTCAGCATATGGGTTAAAGATTTATTATCAAGTAATAATGATGAATGAAATTTGAACTGAAATTGATGAAAATTAAATTAACCGTTTTAATAAACTGCAATCTCAAGCTGTGTTCATATAGACAGAAAATTGACTTTTTTTGGTGTAACATGTGTTAAATTGAGAGTGGGATTTAGCAGCTAAACTTGATATCGTCTGCTGTATATTTGATCTTTTCTGTTGAAACTTGGTACATGTTAAACTTACTGAGATGTCTCTGTCAAGTTTGGAAGGTTTTGTGTGTATTCCAAAGGAATCTTGTGTGATGGTAAGTGAATATTTTGTTCTTTCTGAGGTTTTATGACAATTTCAAACCAATTACTGAAGTACAAAATTTACATAAATTTTAGACTTGGCCAAATTGAATGAGTATGCAGACAAAGATTTCAAGATGGTGTAGTCTTAACAATGCTCATCTTTGTTGGTATAAAGCATTGTTGAAAAAGAAAAAATTGCTTGGTAGCAATTTCTTCATTTTCCACAATGCTTACAAAAGATGTTTCATTTTCCACAATGCTTTCAGAATATGTTTTGGGCTTCCTGGGAATGGTTCCCACACAGTTCCACCATTTTTTGTGCCACAATTAGAAACAAGAGGACCATGATGGTCCTATGTTGCTCACCTGAAAATGTGAGATCCAAGTTTTAAAGTCTTTCTTCAATTTTTCGATGACATATATTGGATCCAAATTAAAAGAAGATTTGGCAAAAATTGTGGTCACTAGAGTGCTAACAAAAATTGTCTTAAAGCACTTTTTACGATGTTTTCAAACGGAACATTCCCATTTACGATAAAATCATCCTTGTGACTAGACAAACTTTCTGACAAAGTTTCATGAACATTTGGACAAAAAATCATGGTCCAATAGGTATTAACAAGGAAATTATCAATATGCTCTCTTTCTCCCTGTTTCCAGATGGAATTTTTAATTTTTTTGGTATGATTCATCCTTATGACTATACAAATAATCTGACTAAGTTTTATGAAGATTCAGCCAAAATTGTGGCTCCAGGGGTGCCAACATGGAATTTGTCATTAAGGCCTCTTTTCACGTGTTTTCCAACAGAATGATTTCATTTTGCAATAAGGTTCATTCTTGTGATCAAACAAATATTCTGACCAAGTTTCATGAGGATTGGGTCAAAATTGTTGCCCCTAGAGTGCCAACAATTGTTGATGATAGACAACAGACTGACATTCAATCATCACATGTGTAGGTAAGCTGAAAATTTTGGGAAAACATTGTGGAAAATAAGAAATTGCTTGTAACAAATTTCATCAACTTGGAAATTCAGAATTATCTTCTGTAACTTCTTTCAATTTGGACTTGTCTAAAATTATATATTGTTGGAACTGATTAATTAGCATTTGGTTTTTGCTTCATGGTCAAATCTTTGTACAAAATATTTTGTCAGATGATTGACAAGTAAGAGATTTTGTTTCATGAAATTGAACAAAGACTGCCATGGTTACAAATTCACAATTGGATGAAGAGTCTGTTTACAGCATGTTTGAGCTTGACTTTTTACCTGCATAAAATGTATTTGAAATAGAAGTGATGTAATGATGTTTATTTATATTACATTACAATATCAATTTACTTAGGTGTTTGGTAGTGCTTTTTCATGTGAATATCAACCCTTTTCATACCAAATAAAATGCATCAAAATCAAAGGGCTGAAATCACTTGAGGCATTAAAAGTTGCACAAGATTTCTTTAAACACAACTCTGGCTTGAAGAGACAAACAAGTGATACAGACTGAGGTCAGACTGCATGTAGGTGCTGACTGATCTTTGCCTATACCACCTGACAAAAACGGAATATTCTGGTTTCAGCATGACAAGGGTTAAGAGAAATTATGATGGAGCTTACCATTGCTAAGCAACAGGAAACTCTTGTGAAGGGTGGGAGTGAGGAAACCTGTTAGAAGTGTGTAAAAACAGATGTTTCTACAGTAAATATTGAAGCCATATATCACACTATTGGCTCTTGTAGTGAGCTGATAAGCCCAATCTTGTGTAGGAATATTATGTGAAAGTGGCTGTAGGATTAAAGTATTTTTATTGTGAATTTCTAGTGAAATGGTAGTTTCGATTCACGGCATGTGTAATGATTGAAAGAGTATACCTTAGATTAAGCAGAACAATTAACCCATTCCCAGACGGCAAAATTTTAGACCGGTCCAAATTGAAAGGAGTCGCAGACGACAATTTGAAGTTTATGGAATATCAGATTTTTTCCACTTAGTAGAGCAATTTCTTAATTTTACACAATGTTTTCCCAAACGTTTTTCTTTAGGGCCGCCACTGTGTGGGAATGGGTTAAATGAAGGGATGTACTACACTTTTCGTTTGAAGCCAAAATTGATGAACTTGTACGTTTGATGTAGCATAAAGTTGTAACAACATGTATACAGTCCAGTTTATGTGCTTTTTTTTGTTCCTCTTCCATTAACCCATTCCCACACATTGATGCCTTTTGACGCCCCTCAAGAAAAGCATTGGAAAACATTGGGAAAAAGAAGAAATTGCTTGTTACAAGCAATTTCTTTATTATTTACAATGTTTTCTACCCAAAATACAAAGATTCTTTAAATTCCATCTACTTATAATTGTCGTCTGCTACTAACTTCGATTAGGTCCAGTCTAGAATTTTGTGGTCTGGGAATGGGTTAACCTTGCTACATAACAAATTATTTACAAAGTCCACTGACTTGCCAGAAAGAGTAATGAGTCAAAACATGAGTGTAGGAGCAGGTGCTAAATGTAGAAAGAAAACAGGGTCAGTTAGGGGTAAATCGGCATCTCATAAACTACAAACTGAATGTGTGGATTTTATACGAATTGAAAGTAACACTGGCATGAGCCAAACAGACAGAAAGCCTTCCTATGTTGAGGTATATATCAAAATATGGATAAACTTATCGGAATTAAACTGAAATTTTATAATCTGTGAAATATTAGCAAATTTATTTGAGTACTATAGTTAATGTCTTGAAATTAACCCAATTGCATACAATCTCGCTTTTTGATGTCCTCAAGAAAAAAGTTTGAACATTATTGTGGAAAATGAAGAGATTGCTTGTTACAGGTGATTTCTTTATTATTGATATTATTGAGCACTCTGTGTGTGTTAGGGGGAAGTTCTAGAAACAAAGAAGGATTATCAAATTACATCACCTCCCAAACCAACGAGCCAATTTCAATCAAATTTGTCAAAAATGTTCCCTAGGTGGCTCTTCAATAAATAGCTAAAAGAAATCAGTTGAACACTCTGGTATCATAATCCTAGCCTTAACATTAAATTTGACTATTGAAGAAAAAGGGCCTTTAGCTAACAGCCCTCTTGTTTGAAACCCACCCCCCCTTATTACTTTACAATACGAGAGTTAATCACAATACTGTTCTACGTACATAGACACTTAGAACAGTATCACAATTAACCCCCAATTATTATACGTGTGACGTGATCAGATGGTTTGGACCTTCAACGTACTGAGGTGTGCTTCAAGATACTTTTTAGTTACAGAGTCTGTTGAATCTAGCGATTAAAATTATAAACAATTTCACAGTTTCTTATAATGTTTTCTCTATAACTTTTTTTTTCAATGCTGTGAAATGCAGATGCTTACATGCAACTGGAAATGTATAATTTCAGATTTATCCTGACCCAGAAACACAAGCTGAAGTGATGAACAGCCATATCCGGTGTAAATATTATAAAGAAGGCTGTAGATGGGTGGATAAATTACATAATTTACAGGTATGATATATCAGCAATAGTAATTGACAGACTCTTGGCCACACCTTCTGACCTCCGACACTTTCATATTAAACCTTGTAAACCTATATACAGATTGGCTTTAAAATCAAAGGACTGACAGGACTGGAAAGTCTTAATAAGGGTCAATGTTCCTTTTGAATTTTATTATTCAAACAACCCCTGTTTAAAGGGGATAAACAGGATGTTATGACAAATATCAGACTGCACTTATGCCAAAACAGGAATATTCCGGGTTCAGCATGACGAGGGTTAAACACAACTGTTTTGCGAAATATATGGCCTGTAACATGTAACCAAAAAAGGATAATCGTTGGTTTGGCCACCTAAAGTTGTAACTTGCTACAGCATGAATAAGCTGTAGCTACGAAGTTTAAGCTGCCTAACAAACAGAAATACCTCACATAAATGTAGGCCAATGTCAGAGAACAAAGTTCACTTTTGGTCTGAATGAACAATCTGATTGGTTGATTGATTAATTGATTGACAGTGGAGGTCTATCGATTGGTTATTGACGCCAGTCATTGAACCCATTCCAAAACAATTAGGCTTTTTACTTTGAAAGCTTTTTCTAGCAAATCCTATTTATTCCAAAATGATTATTTTGTAAAGTTCACAATAACATCATTTATTATAACAAGCAATTTCTTCTTTTCCCATAATATTATGAAATACTTATGATGGTTACTTATTAATTTGCACTCGCTTTTATTTGCCGTCTTCAGCTTCTTTGAATTTGGACAAGTCTAAAATTTTGAAAATAGGATGGGTTATAAAATAAAAGTCTTTTCTTTACACTGTACATTGCAGTTTATGAATAGTAGCACAGTTGCTAGCACATTTGACTGAAAGTCATGGGGTTACAGGTTTAACCCTTTACTGTACAATCACTGGTTTTTACGTCCTTGTGATTTTATACTTGGGAAAACATTGTGGAAAAAGAAGAAATTGCTTGTAACAAGCAATTTCTTCTTTTTCCACAATATTTTCTACCCTACTGAATGGTTATTTTTCAAAATAAATCAACTGTAAATTAATTGTCGTCTGCAAAACCTTTGAAATTGGACAGGTCTAAAAATATAAAAAACAGGAAAGGGTTAAACTATGGCACCACAGGTACATTCAACATTATGAGTCATGGCAAACAGTAAGTTCAATTTTGATCAGATTGACAGGACTTGGAGTTAATTTCCTAAAGTGTTAGTGAATTTTATACCCCTGTATAATTTGTTTGAAGTTTTATCAGACAGATACAACAAGTAAACAACACGTTTATAAAAACTATTACATTTGGCAGGCAATTTTTTTTCAATCTTGAAAAGAAGTTCATGGGTAATTGATAGCAAATTGATATTTCATTTAATGATGATTAAAGTATTTAGAAAAAAGGAATTGTTCTATTATGCTTTTTTGAGAGCAAACATCTGAAAACACATAATCTTTAATACCCCTTTCTATTCATTTTGAGTGTGGTGATCCAGTCATGTAGAAAGCTTAGGACCATCCTGGAATTCAGTGAAATGATTGATAGACCATTCATGTTGAGCAGTAGTGAACTTTGAACTCAGATATTTAAATGGCATTCTTTTGGTTTGTTAAACTTCCTGTCAAAGTCATTTGTTTGGAATTTGTTAAACTATTATGTGTACAGGGATATATTATGTAGGTTTTTGCTGCTTCATTTGTCTTAGGTTTTATTTGTAAAACATATTTCTATAATGTTGTTCAAGTTATTAACATCAAATTTCATAATAGGGTTATAGGCGATAACTGATAAGTGTCTCCAAATTGAACTATGTCCTCCTTTTGGCGTACAGTTCTGGTTTTACAGGCAGTTTCCATTATCTCAGAAGGTACTCAATCTGCTTTGAAACTTTTGTAAGTTGGTAAAAGCAAGTTACATGCTTTTATGCAGAATAATGCCCTTTGTTTGCTTAGAACTTTTTGTGTCTGATAATCCAAAAAACTACTCAGTATTTTTAGCCATTGATATGAAACATTTCATTTATACACTAGACCAAAGATCATGATGAAATGACAAGTCCCATAACTCTTATAAACATTTAAGCAGAATAATAGCCCTTGTTGACCTAGAATTTTTTATCTATAAGGAAGCACTAAGCATAGTTGAGCAATTTTTGTTGACCACAGGAAGCTCAGTATGTGACAGATAGACAAAAACTTTATAATAATGGTGTTTCAATGAATCAATAAATTCAAGAACGTAATCAATATTTTCAATCAGTCTTAAAGTTATTAATATATTAGTTATACTTTGATGTTATCTTATGTTTCATAAGTCATTTAACAAGATGTTCATCTCAGTAATTATGGTCATGCCTTATGCTCATTTTCAAATCCAGGGGAGTGAAACAAAACTCTGAATTGTGATATATCAGATAGTATCCCAAAGTCTTTAACCCATTACCACACAATCCTGCTTTTTGACACTTTTCAAGAAAAACATTATGGAAAATGTGGATGCTGCTTGTTGCAAGCAATTTATGTAGTTACAACATTTAGACTCTACCTAGGAAGACAGAGATATTTGAAATTCCATCAACTTAAAATTTGTGATTTTTGCCAGTCTAAAATTTTGTCGTTCAGTAATGTGTTAATTATGGCACAAGAGTTAAATGCAGAACTTGCACAAAGAATTGAGTTTCATTTAGTCTTATTACCAAATGGCAAAGCTTTGAACATGCAGGATTTGAAATAAAAGTTGGATTTTGCGTAGAATTTGAACAAGCTTGATTGGTGGTTTAAAGCAAAACATAAGCTTTTTTATCTCTTGAACTCTTTCAGCTGGTTTCTTGGTCTGTGTTGAAAAACAGTCAGATAGTTAGTCTGTTTGATTTAAACAGAGATTTTGGTTTGGCAACATCGTAACTACAACTTTTAGGTCACCAACCAACCATTCTACTTTGTTACATTGTACTGGTCTTAAAATTTTCAAAAAACAGCATTTAAAATCAAAGTGGAACTTCCTGTACGAGTCAATGACCAACAGGGTAAGTGGGTGTGGCCAGCAGCCAGTCATTTTTTTTAAAAAAGGCTAAAACCAGGGCTATAGTAACGCATTAAGTTTTCTCTGACAACAGTCAAGTTTAACCCTTTCCTGTTTTGTATAATTTCATACCTGTCTTAATTCAAAGGTTTTGCAGACTGATATTTAACCCTAGTCATGACGAATAAAATTCCGTATAGAATTGCACCAGAATCAAAGGACTGAAATCACTGAAAGCACTAGTTGCAGGTCAATATCTTATCAAAAAACTGATTCTATGATCATTTCTGGCTTGAAAGGGACAAGCAGGTGGTGTAAACTAAGATCAGACTACATAGATGTGCAGGCTGATGTTAGTCTATACATGTACTTCCTGCCCTAACAAAAATATCCCGGGTTAAGCATGACATGGATTTATTAGGATTCAATTTGAAAAATAATCATTCAATAGGGTAGAAAATATTGTGGAAAAAGAGAAATAGCTTATTACAAACAATTTCTTCTTTGTCTACAATATTTTCTCAATTATAAATTCACTGGGACGTATAAACAGGGATTGAGCAGGAAAAGATTAAAATTTAGCATGTTTCTGGCAAAGGATTACCAGATTAATTAATAGCCCAAAGCATGCTAAACTTCTGTAACTTAATCCTTGATGCACTATGAGATAAATCACAGTTCATTAGATTGGTAGAATTTAATTTGTTTCTTTTACTTTTTGTTTGAAAAAGTCTAAAGTAAAGGTACTATCTAAACCCTTGTGATGCTGACCTCCTGTTTTAGTATGAAGCATATAAAACAAAGACCAGCATGCACATTACATGGTGTCTGATCTTATTCTACACCACATGTTAGTAGTTTTACTCATTCCAAAATAATTCCACTTTTTTACGCAGCCCAAGAAAAAAGCTATGGAAAACATTGTGGTCAAAAAATAATTTACTTGTAACAAGCAATTTCTTCAATATCCACAATATTTTTTCGACCCCAAAAGGCAAAGATTTTCTGATTTCCGCCAACTTCAAATTATCGTCTGCAACTTCTTTCAATTCTGACCAGTCTTAGATTTATCGAGTGGTAATGGGTTAAAATAAGAGATGCTTTTAGAATTTTAAGAAATAATCAGGACTTCAGAACTTTCAGACTGCTTTTCTGAAAGCGACTTTATTCAGCATGACAAGGGCTAAGTAGTGGTCATGACTTTGACTGTTCTGTAATGCTCCGTCATTAGATAATGACAATTTTGTCAAAATCTACAAGAAAATGTTTACAATCACTTGATTCTTCCTTCTTGAGTTTAGCCCATCACTTGATGACAATATTTTAGACTCCTACAAATTGAAAGAAGTTGCAGACAACACTTTAAAGTTCAATAAGTTTGGAAAATCTTTATCTTTATGGGTAGAAAATATTATAAAAAATGAAGAAATATAGCCTTGTACAAGAAATTTCTTTATATTCCACAAATTCCTTTCCTAAGCATATTAAAGGGACATAAAAACAGAGTTATTACGGGAACGGTTTGAGTAAATAAGCATATTTCAAACCGAGAATATAATTCTTTCTAATAATCTTGGTAGGTTGATGTTCAAGCTTTACAGATATTAGCCATTGATTTTAACCCTAATCATGCTGAACCCGGAATATTCTGGTTTTAGCAGGAGGTGTAGACCAAGATCAGCCTGCACAGAAGTGCAGTTTGATCTTAGTCTACACCCCCTGCTCGAATATTTCCTGCCAGAGTTGTTTATGAAATTGATTTCTAAAAGAAATATTGAGTTTTTAACAAAACGTTCTATCAGTGCTTTCAATCCTTTGATTTTATAGTAAGTCAGAAAGGTGATTTATACAGCATGACAAGGGTTAATAATTGCCTTCTACCATTTCTGAGACTCTTCCATAATTGGTTTAAAGTTCTCAATTATTATTTAGTCAACTAGTCCAACCCATTATTGATTAACTCACAAAATTTTAAATTTGACAAAATTGAAAAATCTTTCACTTTCTTGGTAGAAAATATTGTAGATAATGAAGAAATTGCAAGTGACAAGCAATTTATCATTTTCTAAATGTTTTCACAGTTTTACTCTTGTGGGGCATAAAAAAGTGGGATAGCATGGAATTGGTTAATCTTTTTTAAGTGAAGAATTAAGCTTCCATTAAGCTTCCTAAACATGCACAGATTTTAAAGAGCCAAGTTACAGCTCCTTCTGATAATGGGCATTGATCATTAACTCCCCACATCAAAGACTAATGTAAACCGGTCAATATCAATAATGGGCCAATAAAATAACTGGACACACAGTTTAAACAAACCTTTGATATTTATTGTTGACACAGAGTCTAACTTTATAGTGTGTGAAAGTCCGGTAAATGGGACCTAAATAGTCTGTTGTCTCCATGAAATTATTGGCTTAATGAAGAAATTTATTAATTATTAACCTTTATCAAACTATAAAAGTTTTACTCATCACCACACAATCCTACTTTTTTATGCCTCTCAAGAAAAAAGCCAGGGAAAAAATTATGGACAAAGAAGAAATAGCTTGTGATAAGCTATTTCTTCATCATCCACATGGTTTTCTATTCAAAATGGCAAAGGTTTTCTATATTTCACCAACCTGAAATTGTCTTTGGCAACGCCTTTCAGTTTGGACTAGTCTAAAATTTTGCCATCTGGTAGTGGGTAAAGACTGTTCTACTATATTGCTGTGTCATCTGGTGAGACAGTAAGTCAGGTGCAGATTTAATAACATATTCTTTTGAAATAAAATGTAAGAGGGAATTTATCCAAGATGTAGTTACAACATTTTGATCACAAATCAATTAAATAGATATATTAGATCAATGAGCTGTTAGCTTTAGAGGCATATAAAAATCAAGGATTGTGTAGAATAGGGTTAAGCGCTTCAAAGTGTTTCCTTGGTCCAGTTTCTTTGATCCAAGGGAAGTTATCAAGGGTGAATTGGCTATTTATTGATACCAATTTATCTCCCTTGTATTACTTTGACATAGCATAGCTTTGTTGTAAAAAGATAACAGGAGTCATACAATCCTTAGTGCTTTTAACCCTTGTATTGATGAACCTGGAATATTCCTGTTTTGCCAGGAGGTATAGACAAAGATCAGCCTGCACATATGTGCAGTCTGATCTTTGTCAACACGCCCTGTTAGTTCCTTTTAAGCTAGAGATGTTGATAGAATCAATTGTCAAAAGAAATATTGACCAACAATCAGACCCTTACTGTCCTTTAAGTCCCTTTATTTGTTGAAATTCTCAACAGGGATTTATTCAGAATGACAAGGGTTAAATATGCTGCAGAATGATATCAGGAAAACGTTCAAAGAAATGAGACAATACTTGTAACAAGAATGTTTCCTTTTACCAAAATGTTGTCTGTGTTATAAGATGATTTCTTTTCATTTTACACTGATTCTGCTGTCAATCAAAAAAAAGGATGGACCAATCAAATAATTCATTCACAGCAGAAGTACAACATGTATTTAATACAATTTCATCGCAGGACAACTGAAAGGCTATAACTACAGCTAATGATGAATAGCAGGCCTCATGATGCTCACTGAGCTTCAATAGAAAATCCCGCTTAGATATGAAATAGAGTTATTTTGCAAAGTTTATGGCCAGTAACATGTAACAAAAATTTTATTACGTTTCATTACGGTCCAATTGCAAACTAACATCAGTAGATATCTCAGTTGAACTGCCTAAAATATCTGAAGTCAGTGCCATAGGCACGGCCAGACTATATTGTCAATTGTGTCAGCAACTTCATTCGATTTAACTATTTCATTGTCTGATAGTGGAGTCAATTATAATTCTAATTTTCATTACAGAGTCACCTAGAGGTCTGTAGATATGACACAGTTTCATGTCCAAACCATTGTTCGGAGGTTCTGTCCCGCCTCTCACTTGATGACCACTTGGAGTTCAGCTGTCCAAAACGTATTGTTATCTGTGAATTCTGCAATCAAGAGTTTCCTGGAGATTCGTATGATTTGGTAGGTAGTGGTACTGATATGACTCCTGAGATTTTGTAACCCGTTCGGCTTTCCAGTGCTACCACTTGTTTTCACTTGATTTTATACTAGGAGAAAAATTGTGGGAAAAGAAGAAAGCAATTTCTCCCACAGGTTGATTTATTGTCTTCAACCTTTTTTAAACCATTCCCACACAATACCCTTTTTTGACTGAATTTCAAAATTTTGCAAACTAACAATTATCGTATGCAACATCATTGAATATGGTTCTGTCTAAACTTTTGTTGTTTTTGAATGGATTAACTCGGACTAGTCTAAAATTTTGTTGTCTGGTAAATGGTTTGATTGTGTTAAACTATAAATAATGAAACAAACTCGATTGTGTATTTACATTAAGATCTAAGGTTTGTCATTTCAATACAAATTGGTGTGCTCCTTTCTTAAAATATTATGTGCAAGTGCAGCAATGCTCCCACATCCTGTGTAAAATTGAATATAGATAACCTAGTGCAAAAATATAGACTAGTCTAAATTCAAAGAAGTTGCAGGCCACATTTCAGAGTACAATTAAATTGAAATATAGCTGTCATATGGGAAAGAAAACATTTTCAAACACACCATAGAAAAGGAAGAAATGCAAGTAACCTTTACTTTTCTTGAAGCAATTTTTTCTGATTTGACCTCATTATTTGTCATTTGCTGCCTTCAATTTTTCTTGTGTTGATTTAGAAATGTTTGAAAAAGACATAAAAGACCATACAACGTATGTTTTGTTTGCATTTCTTAGCATGCTGGTAATTGCCAGTTTGAAGTTGTGTGGTGTGAAAATAAATGTGGTGCCAAGTTGGAACGCCGATTTCTCAACAATCACATGAGGAATGAATGTCACAAACGAACAGTCAAGTGTCCTTATTGCTCCAAGGAATTTGTCTATGAAACATTACAGGTAAAGTGCTGTAGTTATCACACAGTCTTATTTCCATTACAAACTCTATTTTGTGCTTATTCCTTTAATTACTGAAAGTATTAGTTGGTTAGAATTCACTATTATGCACATTAATTTCTTATTGTCAGATAACATAACTTTTAACCAATTCTCGCACAGTGATGCTTTTGGAGGCCCTTCAAGAAAACCAATTGGGAAAACATACTGGAAAATGAAGAAATTGCTTGTTACAAGCAATTTCTTCGTTTTCCACAATGTTTTCTACCCAGAAAGTTAAAAAAATCTAAAATTTTGTCTGCAGCTCCATTGAATATAGACTAGTCTAAAATTTGTCGTGTGGGAATTGGGTTAAAATTTTATGATTTTGAAAGAAAATTTGGATATGGCTTGAGGTGGAAAAATTAGTTCTTACAAAATTGCTTGTTCTTATTAGTTCTTTGATAAAGCATAAATGCAAAAATATGCAAATAGGTGATTATAAAACTTTGTAGAAAAAAATGAACTCAAGCTAGCATACAACATTCAATGTATATTTACTTATCATAACATAACATGAATTTTATTACTTTTAAAAGTGATTAACCCTTGTCATGCTGAATAAAATTCTTGTTGGGAAATAAAACAAGTCAACGGTAGGACAACACTGTAAGGCTTTTATTGTTGGTCAATATTTCTTTTGACAATTGATTCTTTAACATCTCTTGCTTGAAAGGAACTAACAGGTGGTGTAGGTAGACAAGGATCAGACCGCACATATGTGCAGGCTAATCTTTGTTTATACCTCATAGCAAAACAGGAATATTCAAGGATCAGCATGGTAAGGGTTAAGATCTCTTGCAGTTAAGACAGTAACAAAAATAAATTCATTATCAATGAAGTATACTTTAAACTGTAACAAGTTAAGTGACGGAAGGATGGAAGGACAGAATGACGGACTGACAGACGAAGACCATTACTATATCCCCTTCGCCGAAAAGTCGGGGGATAAAAAGATGAAATATTACAATCTGAACACAGGTTCTTGAATTCTCCTTTTCTCAAATTTTGTACCTTTTTTGTCATTTATTTTCCAATTTTAGAGCATTTTTAAATGGCATCTGGTCCAGCCTAAATTTCTTATCTGGTAATGGGTTAATTCATTCCCACTCAATGACGCTTTTAGACGCCCCATGAAAATAGCTTAGGGAAATCTTTGTGGAAAATGAAGAAATTGCTTGTTAAAGGCAATTTCTTCATTATTTACAATTTATGATTTCTACCCAAAAGGTAGAAAAAATCCAAAACTTCATAATCTTTTAATTGTCATCTGCAGCTACTTTCAATTTGGACCAGTCTAAAATTTTGCCATGTGGTAATGGGTTAACTGCATAATTTGCTGAATGCATATCTTTTCTTTGACCACAAATTTAAGGTCATATACATATTAAGGTCACACTTTCTAAGTAAAATTTTCAAATTCATATTTTCTTATAGACTCATCAGTACCAATGTCCAAGATACCCTGTGCCATGCCCTAATCGATGTGACCCGACCAAAATACCGCGGGAAGAGATCGACATTCATGTTCAGGAACAGTGTCCCTCTGCCACCATATCATGCTCTTTTAAACAGGCAGGATGCTTACACAAGGTAAGAAAGAAACATTTTTATAGTTAAACCCATCATGGCTTTACCCTTTATTAACCCGTGTCATGCTGAGCCCGGAATATTCCGGTTTTGGCAGGAGGAGAGACTAAGATCAGACTGCACTTATGTGCAGGCTGATCTTAGTCTACACCTCCTACTTGTACTTTTCCTGCCAGAGTTGTTTATGAAGTTGATTTCTAAAAGAAATATTGATTTTTGAACAACAAGTTCTATCAGTGCTTTCAGCCCTTTGATTTGACAGCATTTCAGCAAGGTAATTTATACAGCATGACAAGGGTTAAGATTATAAAATTTTGGCCCGGACCAAAACGCATTTGGTAGCGCATCAGACTTTCTGTCATGAGGTCCAGAATTCAATTTCTGGTTGCGGCTAATATCCTTTCCTACATTTGTCTCAAATCAATGAGAAGATAATCATAAATGTAATTGAGATGAGCAGCTTGAGGCTCAGAAGGGATGTAAATGTACTGGTGTGAGTAATATGAAGAATATATGCTTAAGTGCTCCAGGTGTCACAATATGACTGAAATATTGTTAAAAGTGGTGTTAAACCCCATAAAAACAAATGACACGGTTTAGACTGGTCCAAATTGACAGTTTTAGATGACATTTGAGACTGAAAACAAATTGAAAAATAATTGTCATATTCAGTAGAAAGGAAATTGCTTATTGTAATTTTTCCTTTTCTATAATATTTTCTATAGCTTAATTACTTCAGCACATAACATTCAGGAATGTGTTGTAATGGGTTAAACAAAAAAATTTCATATTTTCTTCAAAATCTTCTTAAATCCTGTTTCGATATGATAAAATCTCAAGAGAGAGTTCCCCAGAGAGGTCCCCAGAGAGGTCCCCAAAGTTGGTCAAATATTGCTTCCACTCCAATGAGTTTCAACATAAACTCCAAGTATATTTGGCCCATGCATTGAAAGATCAGGGCATTGTCCACCTTTCTGTTTGACTGTCTGAAAGTTTTAAAAAACATAACATTTAGGGTTATTTAAGCCTATTTAAAGGGAGGTATCAATGTTTCTATAACCAAGATAAGAAAAAATTACCAAGTGCCGAAAAATAACTCAAACGTATATTCAATACTTTAAGTTAGGTCAGGTATTGTCTTGGTGGTAATCTTATAGGCCTAAAGTGGCTTTTTGTGGTTATATCTAAAAGTTTCAGCGGAATTCCAGGTTATTTTTAGGTATCACGGAATTCGGCTGTCGACATCGAATGACCTTATTGCATATGACCCAAAATCAAATGAAGGTTACAAATTTACTAGCAAAACAGCCAACATCCTATATCATGTCACATGAAAGGACTGATCTTTACAGACCGGCTAGCGAACATAACTCCTGATGACGTAATGATGACGTTGGTTTGATGTAATTTGAACTAAATTCAAGGATCCAACGGTTATTCGGGCCACATGAATGCCCTATTATCTTTGTAACTGTCTCGGATTAATCTAAAAATAGATTTATAGCCTACGCAGGCTATTAGGGAAATACCCAGCTTTTTTCTGATAAGCGACCTCATATTTTTGCAAAACTACTTTGCGGCATATTGTATTCAAATAGTTAATGAGAGGAAATAAAGATAATTAAAATCTGTGACATGAAAAAAACATCAATACCTACCTTTAAGATTGAATGCTTATATTTGGGTGATGATGAATCTCATCAAGATGCATATGCAGATACAAAGGGTAAGGTCTTGTGACAAGGTCAAAGTCACAAAGGTCATATACCAAACAAAGGCTGTTACAGAGGCATGTTGTTTCACAAACACATCTTGTTCAAATTTAAACTTGAATATTGTATCAGGAATCATTTTGGGTCGAGATATTGAGAGATTCTCTCATTTTCTGCCAGAAATCTCATTGAAACTGGCTTAATGAGAGAAAAATCTCAAAGCAAAATGTGTTTTAGTGAAGGTTTTGGTAAAATTTCACACCAAAAATTCTCAAATTCTCATTAGATTTGGCTACATGAGATATTTTTGCACATGATATTCTGGGCCAGAATTATCCCTGTTGTATCTCTTGTTTCTTTTACTAATTCCCACACAACATTGCTTTTTTACGCCATCACGTAAGCACCCCCCACCCCCAAGCCATTGTAGAAAATGAAGAAATAGATTATAATAAGCAATGTCTGCATTTTTGGCATTGTTATCTACCTTGAAGAACAGAGATATTTGAAGTAATATCAACTTGAAGTTGTTGTCTGCAACTTCTTTAAATTTGGACCACTCTAAAATTTTGTCTCTGAGCATTGGCTACTTCAGTATCTGATGAGAAATCTGAAATTGGTTACAATTAAAAGCAGTTGGGGACAACACTCAAAGAATGAAAATATTGAAAAGAAAAAAAAAAGTTGCCACAATTGATAGTAGAACATGCTTGTAACAAGCAATATGTTCTTTCCCAACAATGTTCTTTTGTTGTTCTCCCCATGCAAGTTCACCATGCTATAATTTTGGATATCATAGTAGCGAAATTTAAAGAAGGTGAGTGACCGAGTACAAAACAATGAATATCAACTATTTCTTTTTACAGTGCCCTCGATACAGTATGGACAGACATATGGATGAAAGTACAAACCATCATCTTGAACTTATGTGTGATCTTGTGAAAAAACAACAAGACCAAATTACTCAATTGTGCAATGCTTTATACTCAGTCACTCAAGTCACAAACGGGACCTTTGTGTGGAAAATATCTGACTACAAACACAAACTTATTGAATCCATGTACAAAAATACAGAACTTGTCAGTGAACCATTCTACACAACTCGATATGGGTATAAAATGGCCGCTTCAGTATTTCTTAACGGAAATGGTTCAGGGGAAGGCAAATATTTGTCAGTGTATATCAAACTTTTACATGGAGAATATGACAATATTTTGGACTGGCCATTCATGCTGCCAATATCATTTACTATTTTTGACCAAAATCCTGACCCTGATCATCGTGCCAATATCACTGAAAGTTTTGTGCCAGATCCAACATGGAAGCATTTTCAGAAACCAATTAAAGATGTGGACCAGCTGGGATTTGGTTATCCCAAATTTGTGTCACATGATGTGCTGAAAACCAGGGACTTTGTCAAAGGGGACTCAATCGTGATTAAGGTCAAGATAGACAACTCTCAGTTTATAATTCCATGACATTTAATGTTTTCTCCCTTGTGTTGATATTTTGTTACAGGCATTATTTGTGAAAACTTAAGAGTACTATGATTGGTTTTCATACCATCTGCAGATATCAAATTCATAGATATTTCTAATAAGACATTGCCTTTTATAAGGTAAGAGAATAGTTCATATTCAAAGGAGTTGCAGACAACATTTTTTTACTCTTAGTTGATAAAAGACATTGTAAAAATCTTTGTCTTTGGAGGTACAAAACACTGTAGAAAATGAAGAAATTACTTAGAACAAGAAGTTTCTTTATTTCCTTAAGTTTTTCCAAAGCTTTAATTTGAGGGGCATTAATCCATTCCCACACAATGACGCTTTTTGATGCCCTCAAGAAAAGTAATCTGAAAGCACTGTGTAAAAAGAAACTGCTTGTAACAAGTAATATCTTCATTTAACACAATGTTTTCTATCAAGAATTTTTTTTTCAAAAAAAAGTGCTAAAATTTCACAAGCTTTAAATTGTCATCTGCAAGTCTTTTAAAATTGGAGGTAACTAAAAAATTTCGTCTGATAATGAGTTATAAATGTGGTATGATAGGGGATTGGGTGAAATGGCACCTAATTAGTATTATAATTGAGCACAAGCCTGGACTATCTTTGGTATTAACACCACCATATCATTCATTCTATAAAACTACAATAATTTCAAATTTTACTACAACAATACAATTCAGGTCAAAGTTTTAAAAAGTGATGTTTAAGCAGCTCAGTGTCAGTGGGCAAGCAAAATGTCATAAGTTAACTACAGCTCTTATAAAGCTGTAGCTAAAACATCTTGCTCGCTGATGAACAATATAACAGTTGTTGACTATTGCACATCATGAGGTCAGTTTTTGTAAGTTGTTTATGTTCATAGACACTTACAGAATATTAACATTGTCAATAGTATTGCTCTAATGTATATTTTCAACCATGTCAAACAAGACAATTTGTGCAGCCAGGACTTTGTTGTTTATTTACTTAAATATGTTGTGTATCTGAAATTTAATTTATTTGATATGAAAGATGATATTAGAATTCATCAGTGTTGGAAGCTTTCTGTAATGTGGACAGCTGAAGCATTCCATAAGGAACACACTGGTTTACAAACCAAAGTCGTAGGCCTTGTTTGAGCTGTAATTAAGACAATTTGATCACCTACTGTTAGATTGCCTTTATGGTTAACCCTCTCCTATACAAAACTGGGGTTTTACATCACTGAGATTTTATACATGAGAAAATATTGTGGAAAAAGAAGAGATTGATTGTAACAAGCAATTTCTCCTTTTCCCACAATATTTTCTTCCATATAGGATGGTTTCATTTGAAATTGCATCCAATTTTCATTATTGTCTGAAACTTATTTCAATTTTGACCAGTCTAAAATTTAAAAAAAAAACGGGAAAGTGTTAAAGTTCAGTACCATATGAGCAAATAAATCACCATTTATCTCTTTACCACATGGCAGAAATCTTAGATGTTTCAGATTAAAAGCAGGTAAATAGAGGTAATTTTTCAGTGTGTTAAATAAAGATTTAGGGAAATCAAGTAAGGAAATAAATTTTTGGGAAAAGTAGAAATTGTTTGTCATGAGCAATACCTCTTTTACTCCTAATGTTTTACTGAATATTATTCTTTGGGGTGTCAAAATGTGATTTGGTAGTATTTTGTAAACCCATTCCCACATAATGACACTTTTCGATGCTCTAAGAAAAAAAGGTTTAGAAAACATTGTAGAAAATGAAGAAATTGCTTGTTACAAGCAATTTCTTCATTATCCACAATGTTTTCTTTCGAAAAGGTTAAAAAAATCCAAAATTTTATAGCATTTAAACTGTCAACTCCATTCAATTTTCGGCCAGTCTAAAATTTTGCTGTCTAGTAATAGATTAAAACCAATTTGTGACTCAATTTACCTAACACAATTTTAGAAGTTGTACCAGCAATAGCACTTTTTGAAAATCATTGAAAGTTCTTCTTTAGCCATAAGTTTCTTGATTTGTTATCTAAAATGATTTAGCGGCTAATTTTATTATCTAGAATTTTTCTGGAAGCTGGACAAGATAACAGTGGTAGCCAAAGCAAAAGAATAGGTACTTACAGACAAAAATGTTTAAGGAAACCTGCTAGAAAAGAATAGGACGTTGTTGTGAGAAAAAAATAAGGAAATATTGTAGAAAATATTTGAATAAAAAAAGATAATAAATCTGGCTTCTTAGATATGTATCCAAAACCTTAAATGCAAAACTCCTTCATGACTGAAGTTTACATGAATGATATTTAGTGACCCTTGCCCAGATTCATACAGGACATTTTGATCCGGTGTAAGACATTGCTTTTATGGACTAATCTATTTTCCATATAAGGTTTTAAGCTCCACTGGCTGAAAGCCAGAGAGCTATTGTAATTGCAAGGTGTCCGTCGAGCATGCGTGCGCCCGTCCGTCCGGTCGTCCTTCCAGCCATTGGTTCGTGCGTAAACTTTTTTGATCAGATGAAAAACATGGCTTTAATGGGCGGGGCTAATTTCCATATATGGTGAAAGCTTTGAAAATCTTCTCATTGGGTGACCCTCTTTCAGATTCTTTCAAAGAATTTTGATCGGATGAAAAACATGGCTTTAATGGGCGGGCTAATTTCAATATATGGTGAAAGCTTTGAAAATCTTCTTATAACCTAGAGGATGGATTTCAATTAAATTTCACTGAAATGATCCTATTGTGAACCTCTATCAGATTCCTTCAAAGAATTTTGATTGGATGAAAAAATGGCCTTAATAGGCGGGGTTAATTTTAATACATGTATATGGTGAAAGCTTTGAAAATCTTCTCAGAAACTAATGGATGGATTTCAACCAAATTTGACCAGATCGATCCCTGGGTGACCTTTATCAGATTATAAAAATAATTTTGATTAGATGAAAAAAAGGCTTTAATGGTCAGGTCTAATTTCCATTTATGGTATATACTGAAAACGTTGTAAATTTTTTAGAAACTTGTTGATGGATTTCAACCAAATTTCACAGGAATGATTCTTAGATGACTGTTTGTCAGATTCCTTCACATAATTTTGATCGGTTGAAAAACATGCTTATTACGATGGTTGGCTGATTTCCATATATGGTATACAGTGAAAAATTTACATAAGGAATTTTACATAACTTGACTTTTGTGAAGAACAATGAAAAATTTGAAATGGTTCTAGAACTATTTCAAATTTTTCAATGACTTAGATTTATGTTCCTTATATTCAGTTCATATTAAATTCATGCAAAATTTTGCTTAATCAGTACATACATGCCTGTGGAGCGATACAGGCGCTCAAGCACCTCTAATTCATGAATTTTTTTATTCAATGTAAAATAGCTTTATTGGCGGGACAAGTTGCCTCAC
Organism: Fragum fragum; assembly: GCA_946902895.1. NCBI lineage: Eukaryota > Metazoa > Mollusca > Bivalvia > Cardiida > Cardiidae > Fragum > Fragum fragum. Next base: position 12,713,839 of record OX336376.1, read on the forward strand.
ATTCTGATTAAAACCATCGCCGTTGAAACAGATTGTTTGATTAAAATAGATTCTTACAGGATAGATCTTAGGAAATTTTGAACCGACAAAAAATATAATTTTATAGGCGGAGCTTACTTCCATATATGGCACACAGTAAAAATTTGCTTTACCTCAGAAATTACTGCCCAGATATAAACCAAATTTGATAGGAGTGACCCTTTGAACATGTATACGATTTCTTAAAGGAAATTTAACCCATTTCCACACGATAAAATTTTAGACAAGTCTACATTAAAAGAAATTGCAGATGACAATTCTTCAAAAGTTTTAACAGGATAGAAAGTATTGTGGATAATGAAGAAATTGCTTGCAACTGTCATGGCGCAGTCGGTAGCGCATCAGACTCCTAATCTTCAATAATGGGATGTTGTGGGTTCGATCCCCTGCGGCGACGCATGTCCTTTCCAATATTTTGTCTCCCACCAATGGGTGGATAATCGTAGCAGCTAGAGGCTAGGAATGGATGTAGTGGTAGTATTGGTGCGAGATACTTTGAATCCATTCTTAGATGCTCCAGCCGCCGCGATATGTCTGAAATACTGTTAAAAGTGGCGTTTAACTCCATTAAATCAATCAATCAATCTAGGGGTGTCGCTCTTATGACAAACGCTACGTTATATATTTACAAACAGAAGACATATGAGATAGTAAATATTGTGAGAAAATGAAAAATTTGTTATGAAACGTAATTCGTTGGTGGGCGAGAAAAATGTCGTAAATAACGCTTGAATAAAGCTGTAATTACGACATTTTGCTCACTCGGTGACGATTTACTTATTTGCACTGAATGCTATGACGTGCCGTCAGTTATAAATATACGTTGAAAATATAGAAATATCGATCTCTAAGAATACGTACTCCATATGACTGAATTGACCAATGACAGCTGTCAAAGGAAATAAAACGACCAATCAAATCGTTCATTTTGACCGGAATTGAAATTTGGACTCCAAAAATGGCTGACATTTATATGAGGCATTTTAGTTGGCTTGGCGACTTAAACGTCGTAACTACAATTTATTCAACCTGCAGTTACGACGGTTAGGTGGCCAACCAACCCTCTTACTTTTCAATTGGATATCGAGGTCAGTTGGTGTGGCCATTGGAATAAGTGGGCGGGGGCAACGATTGATCAATTATACTTTAATATTGTACACCATTTGAACCAACAGATAATACTCTCTCTTATGTGTACTTAAAAATAAGTTGGTAAATACCTCATAAGTATGCTTTAGGGATTAAAAAATATGGTTCATCGTCAATTCCAGCTTGTCACAGTGTCAAGGTTTGCGGTTGTGTTCGTATGGTTTGTCATAGTTATTCATGAAAGAACATGAAGTAAAATGGTTGGTGGGTGACCTGAACGCCGTAACTACAGCTTGAATAATGTGTAGTTGCGACGTTTAAGTTGGAAAATGAAAAACATACTTTACCCTTTAGTACACAGTCCCTTGTTTTTACGTTCTAGTGATTATATACTTGAGAAATTGTCATGGGAAAAGAAGAAATTGCTTGTAACAAGCAATTTCTTCTTTTCCCATGACATTTTCTACAATTTAGGGGGGTTACTTTTCAAATAACGTTCAATTTTGTCATCTGCAACTTCTTTCAAATTGGACAGGACTAAAGCAGGAAAGGGTTAACATATGTCGACCAATGTTGGAGTTAAAAGTTCAATTCCGGTCTAAATGAACGATTTGATTGGCCTATCGATTATTTGATTGACAGCGGCGCTCCGTCAATTTTTCAAAAGTATTAGTATTTCTATCAATCACATCTGTCGTTAAAGGAAACACATAGTACCCTTCCTAAACTAGGGACGATTGTTGCTTGAAGTTTGATTAAATTTCACACATAATCTTAGGGTAGGGACGGGTTTTAACGTAAACAAGTCAACCGCTGCGAATTTTTATTAATTTGGGTGTAAACCAAGAACACAGTGTTAAGGTCGAATCTTGTAGGTGTGAATTGACATTAAGAATTGCTTGAAAATTTCCGATTGATATAACACGGAAAGGTTTTGTGTATATATATTTGTCACTGCAATAGCTATATTTACCGACACAGATCTAAACAATCAGAAAAAAGTTTGTGTTTAACAGAATACCGTAGCACAACTGGAAAGTTTTGCAGTGATATGAAGAATTGACCAATCGCGGCTGTCAATCAAGTTATATATCAACCAATCAAATTATTCATTCAGTCCGGATTTCAGATTTGAACTCCAACATAGGCTGCCATTTTTGTGAAACTTTTTGATGGTTTGGCGACTTAAACGTCGTAACTACAGCTTATTTAAGCTTTAGCTACGACGTTTAGGTCGCCAACAAACCATACTATTTTTTTGGTACACGATGCTGGTCATAAATTTGACAAACTAACGCCGTTTAAAATCGAAGCGGGACTGCCTGTCGGGGTCTGTGGGCGTGGCCATATAAGTAAGTGGGCGGGGCCAGCGATTGGTCAATTTCTCTGGTAATTGTTGAATGGAAGTTTAAAGAAAAAAATTGCAAGTAATGGATTGTCGCTGCCAATCCAAAAATATATTGACCAATCAACCAATTCTTTTGGACCAGTAGTCAAATGATGAACTAAGATATTTATGTAATTCATTTACAGTAGGAAAACTTTAGACTGGTTCAAATTCAAAGAATTTGTTGACAACAAATTAAGACTTGTGGGAATTTTTTGAAAATCTTTGTCCTTTTGATGAAAAAAAAACAAACAACAACAACCCAACATTGTAGATAGTAAAGACATTGCTTGTTACACCTTTTTTGCATTTTCTATAATGTTTTCAAACAATTTTGTTCTTAAGGGGCGTAGAAACGGGATTGTGTTAGAACGGGTTAATACAATTTTTTATGGAAGGACAACTGAAGCATTGTAATCACAGCTTCATGAATACGCTGTCAATCAAAAGTTAACTGATCAAATCTTTTCATTTAGACCTAAAATGAACTAAGCTCGGTTTTGATGTAAAGTACTTTTGTCAATTGGCAAATGAACACATTCCCTTAGGGAAACATTGTGGAAAATGAAGAAATTGCTTATTATAAGCAATTTCTTCATTATCCATAATGTTTTCTACCACAAAAGACAAAGACTTTAAAGATGTTGTAATCAACCTAGAATTGTCGTCTGCAATTTTTTCGAATTCGGACTGTTCTGAAATGTTATGTGTGATAATAGGTTAAATGTCGTAACTACTGCTAATCCAAGCTGTAGCTACGTCGTTAAGGTCTCCAACCATCGATTTTTACTTTTTATCATTCGAACTTTATTTTCAGAAAATCGCGAGACAGCGAACATTTTCGACCCTATGCCAGTGTCCACACAAACTTATCAATGTCGATAAATGCCGATCCACCTAGTGGGTTCTTTTTTGCGAACATGCTAATCCGATACATCGAAATAAACTGAGCCAAAACGATCGAGAACTTGACATTCCGATTTTTTGCGACCAAAATTTTGATATTAGATATACTGAAAATTTTTTTGTGCATATGGCTATTCTAAGAGATGTACAGCTATTCTAAGAAATATACAGATTCCTCACTGAGAACAATTCTAAGGGTCTTATATTGGTAAACGTAAAAGGGTTAGGGTACCTTCAAAATAAGATTCACATGATGATCAAAGTATAACACTTGTGGTTTCCAATATCGACTGTGCACACCTCTAGCATCTCTTACAGCTACACAACGTATCCACGCCCATTGATCTTCTTCGAACAGTTTCAAACACTTGAGGAAGAATTCGGTGTTTAACCAATTCCCACATACTGACGCTTTTCGACGCCCCTGAAGAATAACAATTTGGAAAACATTGTGAAAAATGAAGAAATTGCTTGTTACAAGCAATTTATTCATTTCACACAGTGTTTTCTATCCAAAAAGTTGAAAAAACCTGAAATTTCATAATCTTTAAAGTGTCGTCTGTAACTCCTCTCAATTTGGACCAGTCTAAAACTTTGCCGTCTGGTAATGGTTAACAAGGGTACGTTCAAGATACCCTATCGTCCGAGGTAGATGAGCCTAATAACGGACACGGTCGACTAGCTCGTTCCAGATATGCTCAAGGTCAGGACTGTGTTAAGGCCAGTCTAAGACTTCAATAACGGCTTTCTCAGAAAGTATTGCGTTAGAAATGTTGATGTGGCCTAGCATAATCATGCTGAAACGTAAGACCAGGACCGTGTCTCTGAATGAGGGGGAACAAAACGTGTTGCTAAATCTGATCCATGTACTGTTAGCGGTTAAGTTATCTTGATAAATAAGGGGAGAAGGTAATTGAACAGAAAAAAACCCCATCCCCATACCATAAGACTTTCACGGCCACACCTGCCCATGCTTGAGTATGACGTTCTCCAGGTCTGCGGCACTCACGTACTCTGCCACCAGCAGATTGCCAATGATAAAGGGGCGCACAGGTTCGATCTTCAGAGTATCCAGTCTTGTCCATAGTCTGACCTCGCTAATGAACTGTCTGTGATTCTCCAGGTCGTTGATCTGGTTTGATATATTTCAATGTGAAAACATTCTGTAAATGGGGATGTAATTGTTGTAGCTCCAGTACAAATTAGAGGCCTCTCGTTTGATCCTTTGGGGGGGGGGGATTTATACCAACGGAACGATACCATTGCCAAGCAACAACACTACTTTTTTTATATGAAGGATTTATTTTATTTACAATTTATGTTGGTTTGGCGAGACTAACCAAAGTTTATTCAAGCTATAGGAACGAACGATTTTTCTTTTATTTTATGTCCCTTGTCACATATTTAACGTCTATCATTCAAACTGTTGTTACGCCGTTTAGGTCGCTGCTGATAGGAATATTTTCGGCTTTTCAACAAATTACGCAAAGAATAGAAAAATCCTCAATACGTATTTAAGCGATTCGTCTAAATTATTGCAAGCTTTAAACCTACCATCGATGGGTTTTTTTCTTTCATGTAACAAATCTTGATTAATCTTATTCCCTCTTATAAATTATTCTAGATAAATTCTAATTCAATATTCTGAAAAGTAGTTTTACGAAAGTCAGAGGTCGTTTGTCAGAATAAACGAGGATATTTCCCTAATAGTTAATCTATTTTTAAATTAAAGGGAGGTATCGATGTTTCTGAAAAAAATGCCAATTGCCGAAAAATACATGTACGCTCAAACGAACACTTAATACTTAAATTTGACTCAGGTGTTAACAGGATTAAAGTGGGTTTTTATGGTTACAAAGAAAAGATTCAGAGGAATTCCAGGTTATTTGTAGATTTATATCACAGAATGCAGTTGTCGACCTCATTTCCATATGTCCCAAAGTCAACGGAAGGTAACAAAATTGAGAAGCGAAACAACCAACGTCCTAACTTATGTACCACCAATGGTTAGTGCAAAACTAGGGTAAACTTGTGTCTATAGCCATATTAACGCTTACGTCAGTTTAGACTGATCTTTACAGAACTGAAGACCGGCTAGCGAACATAGCTCACTAGCCGGTCTTCAATGTGTAAAGATCAGTCCCAAAATGTCACAAGCGTCAATACGAATATAGAGTATCGTAGTTTTGCGCTAACCATTTGGTGAGACATGATTTAGGGCGTTGGTTATTTCGCTTGTCAATATGTTACCTTCCGTTGACTTTGGGTCATTTGTGAATGAGGTCAAGAGGTGTCGACAACCGACCTACGTAATATCTAAAGATAACCTGGAATTCCGCTACTCCTTTCCTATATAACAAATAAGAGGAACTTTCAGCCTATCAAATTACCGCGAAGATAATATCTGGCTCAATTTAAAGTGTTAAGTGTCCGTTTGGGCGTAATTTAGGCAATTAGCAATGTCTTTCTTATCTAGGTTTCAGAAGTAAACTGATACCTTCCTTTAAAAAGCGACATCACTAGCGAAAAGAGTCTGCTCAAGTACAAACAAATTACGTCACTTATGACGTTATTACCATTTGACGATGTTTTTAACCCGGAAGTCTTTTGTCCTTTACTTGACATCAATCCTTTGAATTATTTAGTAAAACACCCGGGCCTGGGTTAAGCGTTCACATCCTGTTTAAATCAATGGTTCGGTCAATCTCGGTCCGACTCTATTTGATCCAGTACTAGCGATCTAGCAACGATAGTTCACAGGTCGCTTTTCAGCTCCACTGACCAGAGACATGACACTTGGACTAGGAAAATGAAAGAAATTACTTGTAAAATATGTGGACAGGATGATGAAATTAAAGGCAAATCATTGGTTGGTGACCTAAACGTCGTAACTAGCTTAAAGTTACGTCGTTTAAGTCGCCAAACTAATAAAAAAATCGCCAATCTGATGGCGTTCTGGCCTGATCGCCACGGATCTTTGAGCAGGGAAAGTAGACTTGCGGTGAAGCATAGTTGCCGATCGCCTATATTCGTCAAAGAGCAGATTGCACGTTTAGCTACCTCGGTGCTTCGCATGGATACCTATACCGCTCTCGAAGATGTCATAAATCTCCGCCTAGAAGTCAACCCTGTAAGAAAAGAGAGAGGGAGAGAGGGAGAAAGAGAGAGAGAGAGAGAGAGCGAGCGAGAGAGAGAGAGAGGGAGAGAGAGAGAGGGAGGGGGGGAGGGAGACAGAGGCAGAGACAATCATAAGAATCGTCTTTTTCCTTTGCTCATCAAAATGCTGCCCCATGCTTTTCACAATCGCGTCTAAAAACGGGATTGTGTGTCAAGATACTGCCTGAAAATTATCGGATTGAGCTGGATTGAACAGGACTTGTGAAGAAGGTGAAAATCGGTTTCATTTACAAACTATTTATCGATTAGAAATAACCCGGCGGATGATTTTGCAGTTTTTTGAGGCCATTACAAGTCTTCTGTTAAATCGTTACCATACCAACGCTGCGAAGGAAAACAATTTGGAAAATTTGTTATAGCAGAAGAAAAATTCAAGCGTTTTTTCTCCTGTTCTAGAAATTTTAGGCCCTATTCACCTTACTTCTTTACTTTTATACTTTTGTTAGATGTCACCTCTCTGAATTTTGATAACGTCTTAAACATTTCCTGTTTGATGCCTGCTTTTTTCGTCCCTGTGCTTTTATACTTTGAAAAACATTGTGGAAAAGAAAAATTGATTTTTACAAGCAATTTCTTCATTTTCGACAATGTTTTCTACCCTACTGATTTATTATTTTTTTTAAATTCAATCAGCTTTAAATTTTTGCCTCGAAATCCTTTAAAGGGGGAGGGGGTCTAACCCTATATGAAATTTACACTGGGACCTGCCCACGCCCAGAATTTTATGAAAAGTTATGTGAAGGTAGTGTATTACATGAGGATTACATTACTAAAAAGAAATTTCTTCCACCTACCACAGTCTTTTATTTTTTTTGATTTCTTAGAATTTTTGATGAAAAATTGATGTGCCTCAATTAAAGAAGCCTACACTCCTTCTGATTTTTGATTTGCTGACCAAATTTGTTCCTAAAATAATGCTTATTAATCTCCAATCATGTATGAACCTTTAGTCTATACTGTTATATTGAACAAAATTGACCATATCAATTTTTGATTGAAGTGACCCCCATATTTCACATTTGTAAAATATTGTGAACAAATTGAATTGTTATTTTCATCATGTTACAGTTCTTGTCAACCTATGAAATTGATATTGAATTTGACCACAAATATGCTTGTTCTTATCCTAAAATATCAAGAAAAAATGACACATAGTCTTTTTTTTAAAATTTTAGTCTTAATGGTCACATTTTCTCAAAATGTAAAATTGCTAGGTTTTTTTAGTTTTGTATTAGGGTTTTTATTATTGTTTATTTACGCATGTTTATGATCTGTGCGATGTTCTGGTATAAGAAACTTCACATACAATCAAAAGATAATGCTTTATTTACAAAAAAGAGTTTTTGCAGAAATAATAGCATCTTGTTGATCACCATAAAGAAAATCAAAAACAGCAATATTAAAACTCAATTGAAAATCTGATAATGAAAATAGATCCGATGTTATCTATTAAAACTTCACCTATGCGGACTTTTGAGGAGTTTACTAGTACTAAGTGCAAACAGATAATTTAACACTACTTATTAATGATTTTTATTTTGTTTCACTCTTATTAAGTCAATTCTAAACATCTTTTCCATATGATACCACAGAGTCCTTGAATCTTTTGGCATGTTCATAAGCCATGCAACCGAGGTAGTAAAGAATACTGGCAACATGTGCGCACATTCCTATTGTCCTCTTGACAGAAGGACAGATACAATAATAGTCCTTAACTGGGTCAGTCGTATCAGTCTTCTCATACTGAATCAAGACATTGTAAAAATGCTATACGGTCAGACTTTGTTCAAAGAAATGACTTGTGTATTACTGCAGAAAACGGTTAACAAATATAGAAGTATTGACGCAGAAGTGTTTTCTTTTTCTTTTCTGTTTAGTGGAAAGTGAATGTAATTGATAATCACTTTTAGTCTTTGTAGCCAGTATCAACCTCAAGGAAAAACAATTTGTTGATATCACGATGACTCTTGTTAAAACCATTCATAAAACAATTCATAAGTATGAAGACAATCATCATAAAGGATGTTCAAATACATAAAAAAATATAAAATATGTTTTCAGACACAAGTATTTTTTGCTGACAGTTTTTTAATTCAAACTTCAAAGTTGTTGATATAGGTAACCTTACTAATTGCCAGGTACTGCCAGACCATTAACGTATGCACGGGTTGCATCTAGATGGTGTTAACAATATTTGATTTACTGGTTGTCATCTGAATGTCTTTGTTCAGACATGCATTTATCTATGGTAAAAGGGGAGCGCCCTGTCTAATACCCTTTTAATGATAAGCCACTTTCTTCAGATGATTGTCCTATTGAAAATTAGAAGTGAGAATATATTTTGGGATGAAAGGAATATTTATTAAATAAAGATAATTTGTGAATTAGTGATTTTTTGGGGGTTTATTTTCATAAATGCTACTTTCTTAGGAAAAGATCTGTATAAATACTGCTATACCTTTTCAGAAGTCTGTTTCTGTATGTGAATCTTTCATCTATCATAGTTTATTCAAATGACGATATTATTGCATTAGAAAGTATTTTGGTAACCATAACACATTTTAGATGGATATTAGATTTTTGTCCAAAATGCCACCTTTGCTCATATCATGCATAATATGAGATTGTTACCGGTTTTCAAATTTTATAAAATTTTGTGTGTATTATGTTGACATACAGGTCTATTTTCTTAGCAATTACATAGGTTGACAAAGACTAGAGCTACCATAAATGTTTTTTTGAACTTTGTGTTTGGAAAATTTCAGTGTCAATCTTATCCATACTTTTTACATTTAAGTTTTTAAAAAACAGTCAATTTGTATCTAATATCTCTATAAGGTGTACCTTTACTATTTATGTTAAAGTTTTAGGAAAATAATGAATTTCGATAACTTTGGACTTATTTCTTTCAAGGCAGGTACCAGCCAAAACTAGGAGTACCCCAAGGTGCCCTCCTGAGTCCTACAAGTCTTATTTGAAGTAGATAAATATATTTTTGCAGTTCATAAGCCAAAGGCAATTCTCTTGCAATCCATGCGTGGGCGCGAATGAGACCCCCCCTTTTGAACAGATCTAAAATTTTGCTAAGAAGGAAAGGGTTGAATGTTGTTGTCTTGTAATCATATTAAAAAGTGTTTACAAGTTCGAACCCACTTGCAAACTGTAGCATATCTCAAGGTACCATTCACAAATTAGCATGAATATCTGTTGGCGAAAACCAGAGCTGTGCTAGGATCCTCTATTAAGAGATTTTCCCATCATTATTAGACCCTATATTTTACTATAGGCTCGGAAGCACTGGACTTAAAGGGAGGTATCGATGTTTCTGAACCCTAGATAAGAAAACAATACCAAGCGCCGAAAAAAACACTCAAACGAACATTTAATACAGGTATTGTCTTGGTTTTTTGTGGTTAAATCGGAAAGGTTCAGCACATTTCCAGGTTATTTTTAGATATTACGGAATTTGGCTGTCGACGTCGAATGACCTCATTTGCATATGACCCCAAGAAAATGAAGGTAACAAATTAACTAGCGAAACAGCCAACATCCTAAATCAGGTCACATGAAAGGGTAAGCGCAAAACTACGGTAAGTGTTTGTATACGTCATAACGGTTACGACAGTTTTGGACTGATCTTTACAGAATTAAAGACCGGCTAGGGAACACAACTCCTGATGACGTAACGATGACGTTGGTTTGATAATGCAAGGTTCCAACGGTTATTCGCACAACGTGACTGACCCTATATTCTTTTCTGCTGTCTCGGATTAATCTAAAAATATATTAGTAGAAGGGAAATACCCTGCTTTTTTCTGATAAGTGACCTCAGACTTTTGAAAAACTACTTTTCGGAATATTGTATTCAAATAGTATACGAGAGGAAATGAGAATAATTTAAATCTGTGACATGAAAAAAACATTGATACCTACCTTTAATAGACCTGTAAATATTTGTAATTAAAGAAGTGTACTTTTCGAAAGCATTTAAAGCAGACAGGGGTGGGATCTTAGGAATTCTGAGTTGTGTCTTTTGTATAGATTAGATAGAACTCCTAGCAGGTCTGGATTGACATCCGGGTCATTTTAGATTGTATCTAGCCTACGTAACTGCTCCCTGTTGGTTGTACAAAGTGCTTTTTCTAGCATATAGAGTGCACACAAGATTTAAAAGCACGACGATATATTTCACACAGAAAGACCGATATATCGAAATTGTCATCTGCTATTCTTTTGAATTTTCATCAGATTGCTTGCTGTCGTTTGGTTACGGGTTAAATTTAGTCAGAACCATATCTTGGAGTTTTTAACAGCTCTCAACCGGATATATCATAGGAAAGGAGCATTGTTCATAAACTGTACTTCTGGCCAGCTTGATCTCAGGATTATTTCTTTACAGGTTTTGCAGATGTGTAAGAGTAGTACCATCTGCAATTTGAAATATTTCTTGCCCATGTTTTAACAGATAGTTTCAGGGGATGGATAGGGTGGGAATGATTATTCATCGAAGAACATTTTCCCCAAATATTCTTTAATTGCCATTAATGTGCTGTAAATTGTTACGTGCAATTCCGTGCAACCCTCCGAAAACAACCGATACGATTCGGGTATTGGACCGCCCACTGAGCTCTGACAGGAAGATTTACTTCGATATTAGACGGGACTATTTTGCAAAGAAATATGGCCAGTACCATGTTACAAAAAAAAAAATACAAATAAAAAAAAATAAAAATAAAAATAAATAAATAGTATAAAATGGTTGGTTGACGACTTAAACGTCGCAACTAAATCTTGAATATTTGACCATGAGAACGTATAGGTAATGATAAACACCATCTGTAGGCAATTTAACTTCTCGATTTTATCTAAGAAAAGGATTTCATAAACAAGGCACTAGGCGAGGGAACGAAATGGAAATATTTCTCAGAGGAGGAAAAAAATCGCGGATTGCTCGACCAATCAAATTATTCCTTTAGAACAAGAGTGAATTTCGATATTGTTTTATATTCATGAGAAGCATTTTGTTTTTTGTCGACTAAAACGTACGAACTACAGCTTATTCAAGCTAAAGTTACAACGTTAAGGTCGCCAACCAACCAGCTTCCTTGTTTAGCTCGCCTGGGACGAATGTTTCGAAGAGCAATTTTTAAAGTTTTTATATCTCTATTACAACTAATGCTAGGGGTTTCAAATTTCTCATATGTTCTTCTCAGGTGATAGCCTTTCATATAGTACAAACAACTACGTCCTTGTGACATTTTGTCCTTGACATTGACCTGTTTAAAAGAAAATTATACCAAATACTTGACAAAAAAACTTAAACCAAAAACGTTAGACTTACTTATGCTTTCTGATTGCTTATATCTTGTGCCATTATAATTCAATTTATAAACTCACTCGGCGATGGGCTTTCACCTGTGACCAAGATCATTGACCATGTGACCTTGACCTTTGACCTGCCTAAAAAAATTAACAAAAGTTCTTAACCAGAAATTAGACCTTACATATATTTTCTGATTGTTTACACACAGGACCATGATTTTTCATGTATCCTCCAATTAAGCCCAAGACCTTTGATCATATGATATTGACCTTAACCTTTGTCCTACTTTTTATAACTTTAGCCAAAAACTTTAAACTTGTTTATATTGTCTGACTTTTTCATGTATACTTTCAGGTGATAGACTTTCACATGAGACCGAGATCCTTTGAACTACGACCTTTTCCCCGACCCTCACTATTATAACTATATATTTTTGACAAGTACCCACAAGGGCGATCTATGTTGTCCGCGGACAACTCTTGTTAGATGTAACAGACCACAAAATTTGAAATTTATTGTCTTTTGATAATTAAGTCGAACTTCCAGTCGGAGTCAGTGGGCTTTGCCAGCGATCTCTCAGTTGTAGGAGAAAATATACTTGTAAAAAATATATTATATCTTCTTTTATCACAATGCTCTCTTCGGTAAAAAGTGTTATTTTCTGAAAAGGTCGGATTCGCTTGGGGGAGGATCATAGCCGACTAGAATTTCTCTACAACTATTTTATCCATTTTTTCGATGAAAAGTGTCTTGTGGCCAGAGTCGTTATGGAAACGCGTCTAATTAGTGACTTGTTAGTAAATACTGTTTCTAAGGATTGGGTATTAATTTGAGACTGCTTTTGGTATCTCGCTAGGTAGGGGAGCTCGTATGAGATGACCAGTTAAACTTTGGTATTTTGTTTAATTTCTAAGCGTTGTTATAGAAACAGTTATTAGCAAAGAAAACTCGATGAATGGTTACTAATAATGGAGACTCTATTGAAACGTATAAATACTGGAGCGACTTTTTACTCTGTTGCCATTATCTTTTTTGGACATGGCAGTGAGAAGATCGGACATAACGCATTTAAATTCAGTGAATTTTTGATAAAAAAGAAACTAACAAGAAATAGTTTGTCATATTGAACAAATTTATTTATTTTCTTTTATTTTGGAACCATGTTTAACAAAGCTGAACCTAGTAATGCAAGCAATGAGTTTCCTGGAGAGGTACTTGTAAGTTTGCAGTATAATGCATATATCTACGCTATTGTGATTGTTAGCCTGCTAGCTGTCGCTACAAATATTCTTGTGGTTCTTACAATATTTGTCGTGAGGAATATCCGGAGAGCCGCTTCGTCTATATTCTTCGTCAATCTTTGTGTGGTGGAGATACTTGCCAGTCTGACAGTGCTGGCTCCCTCCTTGATTGTGATATGTGGTCTTCATCCGAAGCTGATGCTTAAATGGCAGGCATTACTTGGTGGCATCCAGGAGTTCTCAAAGACTGTGAGTTTACTGACTATCGTTCAGATCAGCTTTGAGAAATACATATATATAGTTCACCCGATGCGACATGAAGCCTGTATGACAACTAGCAGATCTTTGGCTTCACTGTGCGTCACCTGGCTGTTAGGGTTATTGGTGTGTATGCTACCACAGCTCTTTGATGGGAAATTCTCGATGCCATCGTCCGTTGTACCGATTAAAGTATTGTGGAAAACTGAAATAACAACAATTCTCATACCTGTAATGTACTTTGTGCTAATGTTTGTGTTGCCTGTTGTGTTGATCACTGTGATCAGTCTGAAACTTTTCAAGGTCGCCAAAAGGGCAATAATAGCAGTGGAACCCGCTCCCAATCCACTTTTACCTAGCTGCCCTAGTGCAAAAAGCAGCAGAAAATACTCGACGGTGTTCGTGGTGGAGATCTCCGACACTCGGGAAAAACCGAGATTATCATCGAGCCAGTGCGTTAGACCATTATCAGGAAAAAGCGTTGGGAATGAACCTTGTGATCAAGATCCGAACAAAAATAACCTTCAAATGGGTAAGGAAAAACAACTTCAGACCAATTCCTTATCTTTCAACAACGGGGGTTTGACTCGTTCAGTAAGGAGAGTTGGCTCACAAGAACAGAAGAAGATCAGTCGAAGAGCGCTACTATTCCTCACATTACCCGTATGTTATTTTATAATGATTTGGTTACCGATCAGTATTCAGCATATGATGACGTCTCACAAAGACAAGGGAACCAGTGTTCTTGAGATAACGAGCTTTATTATTTTACAAATCTCTTACGTTATTAACCCGATTTTCTACAGTTTCATGTCTAAATCTTTCCGACAAGAAGCATTAAGCGCCATCAAAACGTGTTGCACCAGGGAAGATGATTCAGTCAGACCTTTCTCTGTAGGCAGCTCCAACGAAGACTTTATGCAGTTTTTACATCGAACTTCGGACTCTGCTCAAGGTGAAAAGGACAAACAGAGAAGACTTAGTTGTGACGAATGTGAAGAAATCGTTGTGCTGAACTCTTTTCGCGAAAACTGCGAGACCTAACACTTTCTCGTTTTTGAAATTCATAACTTGCTCCAAATTGAAAGAGGTTGCAGACGACAATGAAAATTGGGTGCAAGTTGAAATGAAACCATCCGACAAGACAGAAAATATTGTGGAAAAAGGAGAAATTGCTTGTAACAAGCAATTTCCCCCTTTTCCACAATGTTTTCTCAAGTATGAAATCACAGTGACGTAAACTCCCGGGTTGGTAAAGGTTAACTTATTACCAGCCGACAACATTTTAGACAGTGCCAAATTCAAAGAAGTTGCAGAAGACAATTTCATGTTGATAGAATTACGAATATATGTCTTTCTTGGTAGAAAGCAATGTGGAAAATAAAAAAAAAATACTTGTAACAAGCAATTCGCCGATTTCCGCAATGATTTCTGAAAACTCGTTTCTTGAGGGGCGTAAGGCAGACGTGTGTTGGATTGATTTAAACAATCCAAACACTGTGACGCTTTTTTACGCTCCCAAGAAAAAAGCATTAGAAAACATTGTGGCAAATGAAGAAATTGCTTGTTACGAGCAATGTCTTCATATTCCACAACGTTTTCTACCAAAATAGACAAAAATGTTCAAAATTTCGGCAATTAGAAATTGTCGTCTGGAATTTCCTTCAAATTGGACAAGTCTTAAATTTTGTTGTGTGGCTATGATTTAAGACAGGTCAGTGTCACGAAGTCATCATTTTAGAGCACATCATTATTACTATTATCCTGAAAACTTCAGAATAATAACGATAATGATGATAATAGATAATATTCACTGAAACTTGTATATCATATAAAGTGCCTTTTCTAAAGCAAAGAATAAAGGAGTCATTCTGAACGAAATAATGACAATAATATATATACAAAGTGATTTATCAATGATTAATATGTTGCCAATCGCCAGAGATAACATTAATATTCACGTTAATAAGGTTATTTTATATTTCAAGTACTGTTTTAATTGTTGAATTTTATAGTTTTGCAAATATTTGTGATTAAAAGTTAGTGTTTGTTCACGAAAGAACTTGCCATTTAGTTATTTTGTTCGTTGCATACGAGCCATCTGTTGGTTGTCATTCAAAATACTAAAACATGTTTCTGTAACCAATTACAAGACGTCAATTTTGCATCCGTCCAAACTGAAAGAAGTTACAGAAGTCAATTACGAAATTGATGAAATTAAAAAAAAAAATCGTCGTGGGTATAAACATTGTAGAAAATGAAGAAATTGCTTGAAAGCAATTTCTTCATTTACCACAATTTTTACCAATATTTAGCTAGCAAAGCGTTAGCTGTGATAGCTTAAGTTAACAGACAAGAATTTGAGACCGTCTCAAAGTTCAACGAGTGCAAACCGTCACTGGAGGCTTAACCACTAAATCTGTTACACGCCTACGCCATAAAAGGTAGTACTCTTCCTGCATGTTCACCTTGTCGATATTTTAGCTCACTTGAGTATCTCAAGAAAATAGCTTAGGAAAACATTGTGGACAATGAAGAAATTGCTTGTCACAAGCAATTTCTTCATTGTCCACAATGTTTTCTACCCAACATATTTTTCTAATTCAACCAACTTGAAATTGTCGTCTGCAACTTCTTCAAATTTAAACCAGTCTAAGATTTTGTCATGTTGTAATGGGTTAACTCCTTGGTTACTTTTACCTCGTTTATTTATCGTGATAACCTTTGGTAGAAATTATTAATTAACAAAACCATGCTTTGCTAGCTTACAGTACTCTCAGTACTTTGATTTCTATTAGGTGTCAAGTGGCGGGCCTTTGTGGGAATGCAGATTGAATTAAGTTTGCAGATTGTCTATCAGATATTTAGGGAAGCTGCCATAAGCAACTCTTTAGATCTTGAACTGTATGGATAATTTTCATAATTTGACAGCGGTCGAGTTTTTTGCATTTCTAAAATTGTCCCTTACCGTAGACAGAATAAATTTTAAAAGCTGATCCTCAGCTCGCCTTTGGATGAGGTAACTTTTGTAACAAGTGTTTGATGACTCATTACAATTTTTGAATCGCAACTGTCACTCACAAAACGATCAATAGACCAATCAAATTATTTATTTGGACCGGAAGCGCAACATGACGTCAAACATTTATTTCAGACATTTTCGTTTATTGACGAGTTAAATTCCGTAACAACATCTTACGTCATCAGGTAATCGACCAATAGCGGCTGTCAATAAAAGGAATCAATCGACCAATCAAATCAGTAATTCAGCTCGGTTTTTCAGCTTAAGTTTTGAACTCCAGCATTGGCCGCCAATTTCGTCAAATATTTTTGTTGGTTTATCGACTCCAACGTCGAAACTGAGGCTTATTCAAGCTGTAGCTACAACGCTTATGTCCAAAAACAACTATTTCACCTTTTTGTTACATGTTATCGGCCATGAATTTTCGAAAATACGCCCCTTAATAATGAAGCGGGACTTCCTGTCGGTGTCAGTGGGTGTAGCCAACGGAATAAGTGGGCGGGGCCAACGATTCGACGTGCTAGTCGCCTAGTCCTAATTCAGTGAAGTTGCTGACGATAATTTTAAGCCGAGAAAACTTTGAATATGACTGTCTTTTGGAAATTAAAAAAAAAAAAAGGATTGAAAACGAGGAAATTGCTAGTGACACTTAATTTCCAACCTCGTTTTCTTAAACCCCTTTACTTAAGGTCGTGAAAAGGAGGAATTATATGGGAATGGGTGAAGATTTTAGTGTTCTTTAAGTCTAGATTTATAGTCGCTTAGAACTCATATAGGATAACTGGCTCAAAAAGTAGCCTTAGCGACTTCGAATTAACAATTGTAAAAAATCATTCTTTTTGAGCAGAATTTTCCATCTCCATGAAAAATAAGCTACAATGAAGTGGTCCGTCTTTTATCTATCGCTTGTGGACAAAATTTTAGACTGGTCCAAAATGAAAGAGGTTACAGACGACATTTCAATATGGATGTAATTTTAAAAAGCCATTAGTAATAAAACTTTGTAGAAAAAGAACAAATTGTATGAAACAATGTCTTCATTTCTTACATTTTTTTCTTTAAAATGGGTTTTATTCAAGCTGTAGTTACCACATTTAGGTCGCCAACCAAATCAGATCCACCATAATAGCCAATCGCTATGCCCAAACCTTAATGGACATATTACGTAGAGGTTTTGAAGATTGGATTTAACCCTTTCCTGTTCAAACCCGGGATTTTTCATTGATATGACTTTATACTGTAGAAAAAAATGTTCAATTTCTACTTTTTCCACAATATTTTCTACCCTAATGAATGATTATTTTTCAGATGAATTCAACTTTTAATTTTCGCCTGCTAAACCTTTTGGACCAGTCTAAATTTTCAAAAAAACAAAGGAAAGATTAATCAACCATAAATTTTGAAAAAACAAAAGACAAAAACAACAACAACAACAGCAACAAACAAAACAAAAAAAAAAAAAAAAAAAAAAAAAAAAAAAAAAAAAAAAAAAAAAAAAAAAAAAAAAAAACAAACAAAAAACAAAAACAAAAACAAAAACAAAACAAACAAAACAAAAAAACCGCCGTTAAATATTGATTAAAAAAAGGTTTATTTTTCAAACCGAAAATGTTTGAATATAGGCGTTTGAATCATTATCAATCGTCGGTGCTTGAGCAAAGTGTCGTAACTACAGCTGTATTAAAGCTGTAGTTATGACATTATGCTCGCCATTCGACGAAATGTGGATATAATCTTATTGATAAGCATTTGGACTTAAATGAGAACAGTTTTGCATCCCCCATTAACTTTTTAGACTTTACAATTATTTCATTGACAGAAGTAAAAAGCTGATTATCGAAATGATGTTTTATGTTTGTGCAATTAACTCGAAAAAAGGCTAATGAGTCTAAATCTCGGTTGCAATAACAAGATAAATCCATGAGATAATTATAACACGGAACATGTAAACAACGTCAAGACTACAGAATGATCGTCAGTCATTAAACCCATTCAAACACAATAACGCCTTTTTACGCACCAAAACATAGTGGAAAATGAAGAAATTGCTTGTAACAAGCAATTTCTTCATCAGCCACAATTTTTTCTACCTAATAGAATGAAGAATTTCAAAGTTTCATCTAATAAAAATTGTTTTCTGCAACGTCTTTGAATTTTGATCAGTCTAAGATTTTGTTGTGTGGGAATGGGTTAAAGCGCTAAACTTGTGTTACATACAGATGGAAAGTAAAAAGGAATACCTGAGTATGTGATTTACATTGGGTGGCACTATAAGAATAATTGCCCGATGTTGTACGCTGTATATCACAATCAACCTATTTCCCATATTACAAAATTTTATACTTGTCCAAGTTGATGGAATTTAAAATTAATTTATCTTTTTTGGTTAGAAATCAATGTGGAAAATGAAGGAATTGCTTGATACAAGCATTTTTTTTTCATTTACCACAATGTTTTCAAGAGTTTTTTTTTTTCTTGAGGAGCATAAAAAGGAGAGTTTGTGTGCTAATCATTTGGATGTCGGTATAAACAGAATCGTAAAAGCACACAGGTCGGACGTTCCTCTACTGCTTGTTTGTGAATGTGTTTTCCCCCGACAATGCTTTGGAATTCGGAATTCTGCGGAGACAATTTGGGCGCAATTTACGGATCGTGTCTGTCAACCAATGATCGATTGGCTCATAATTTTTTTCACCTGAAGTGATGCTTGAATTTCGACATTCATGTAAAACATTTTTCGCGTTTGAAACGTCAAAACTTCATTTAATTAAGCTGTAGTTCCGACGGCTTGGACGCCAACCAACCATTCAACCTTGTGCTAACATGATACTGACAACAAATTCTGCAAAATAACACTATTTGAAATTGAAGTGGAACTTCCTGTTGGAGTAAATGGGCAGGGATAAACGTTGTTAGTGGGAGGAGCCAGGGATTGGTCAATTGACCAATCGCAGTTGTCAATTAATGAATATATCGACCAATCAAACCATTCATTAAGCCCGAAACTGATATTTGAACTCCGATATTTGCCGCGTTTTTGTTTGGTTTTGCGACTTAAACGTCGTAACTGCAGCTTTTTAGTTACGACGTTCAGGTCGCCAATCAACTATTCGACCTATTTGTTATATGCTACTTGCCATAAATTTTGCAAATAACGCCGTTGAAATTTGAAGCGGGACTTCCGGTTGGAGTCGATGGGCGTGGCAAAAAGAGTCAGTGGGCGGGGACATTGATTGGTCAGTTGAACGACCTTGTGAGATGCCAGTGGGCGTAGCCAGCTACCTGCCAATTAACGGATTATTGCGCTTAACCCTTGTCATGCTGAACCCGAAATATTCCGGTTTTAGCAGGAGCTCCTGTCTGTTCCTTTGAAACCAGAGATGTTTATGAAATAAAATTTTCAAAAGAAGTATTGACAACTGAATAACGAGTACTACCAGTGCTTTCAGCCCTTTGATTATTATACAATTTTGAAAGGGATTTTAATCAGCATGACAAGGGTAAAACTTGTGTTATATCATTGTGTCAAATCTGACGGATCGCCGCTGTCAGCTGCAGCCAAAATCGATTGAATATTGAATCATTCATTTAGAACGGAAAATTAATGTTGACCTCCACAATCAATTTGGTATTTTCGGTACTTGACGACCTCAACGGTGTAACAACAGCTTATTCAGGCTAATTTCCATTTGAGTTTAATTGTAGCGAATGACAACCATTCCATTATTTGATGGAAACTGTAACAGATGAAAGAAAGTGCGTATTATGGAAAATAAGATTTAAACCCGTTTATAACATCATGAAATAGGATAAATCATTAAAATTCGCGTTTTGCCGTTATGTTTTCAGCGCCAAAATTCTGGACCTCATTTTTGAGAGTCCGATGTGCTACCAACTGTGCTATGGCCGCGGCTAAATAATTTGAAAAATACCAGGCTATATAAAATTCATGCCTTCAAGTTTCACCGACATTTCATTTAAATGCATAAAAATGTTATTTTTATATTATCAAACATGAGAAGTTAAAGGATCGAAATTAGAAAATATCGATAATATTGAATTTGTACTGAAAGAGACACCCCATTTAAAATAGCCCTTCTGCAATTTATTTGTTGAACCTATATGGCCAGACAAATTTTTGGCTGGTTCAAATTGCAAAGAGTTGCAGACGACAATTTGAAAGTATGTGAAAATTGCAGATTTTTTCGACTATCTTGGTAGAAGACATTGTGGAAAAACAGAAATTGCTTGTAGCTAGCAATTTCTTCGTTTTTTCTTGGGGGAGAGGGTGTCAAAAGCGTCATTTTATCGGAATGGATTTAAACGTCCAAGCGTTCCATGGACTCTTAACCCATTCAAATACAATCCCGCATTTGACACCCCTCAAGAAACAGGCTTTGGAAAACATTGTGGAAAATGAAGAAATTACTTGTAACGAGTAATTTCTTTATTATCCACAATGTTTTCTGTTTCAAAAGACATAGAATTTTTTTCAACTTAAAATTGTCTTTTACAACTTCTTTCAATTTAGACCACTCTAAAATTATTCTTTTGTGGTATTGGTTAACCAAATCATAAGATGTAAAGCCTAGGAAATGTTTTTCTTCTGGGATTAAATGAAAAAATAAGATGAAAATTGATTGACTACAATTCTCCCAATGTCATGACCATTTTTATAACATTAACCCACTTATAATGTTTGCTTTCCTGTTCAGTTACGAACAACCGAGCTATTTGTTTTATGGCGCAGTACTTTCACAACTGTAAAACGTGATTTTCTTCCCCAGTCTAGGGCATGGCCACCCTGGTCCCAAACAATGGCGCTTTTTTTCGCCCCAGAAAAACCAAACAAAACAAAAACAAGCAACAAGCAATGTCTTTAATTTCCCCATTTTTTTCTACCAAGAAAGATGAAAGATTCTAAAATTTCATAACATATAAGATGTAGTCTGCAACTTCTGTCAGTTTGGACCAGTCCAAAATTTTCTTAGCTGGTAATGGATTAATCTCTAAATCTCCAAAACACCTTTGTTAGGTTTTGTGAATAAGTAATCCAATAACGAATTATAAGATGACAAAAATGTGGACTGATAGTTACAGACGACAATTGAAAACGGGTTTAGCTCATTCCCACATGACAAACTTTAGACTGGTCCCATTTGAAAGAAGATGCAGACCACAATTTCAGGTGATATTCTAAAATTTATTTTTCTTTTGGTATAAAAACAGTGTGGACATTACTTGTTACAAGCAATTTATTCTATGTCCACAATGTTTTCAAAAGTTTTTTTCCTTGAGGGGAGTAAAAAGTAACGACTGTGTGTATGGGTTAAATGGAAAAATAAGTGACAGTTACAGTAAATCTTTAGATTGGTGAATCGACTTTTTAGCTAGCAAAGCGCCAGGTTTGATAGATTAAGTTAACCGACGAAATGTTGAGGTATTCTCAAAGTTCAACCAGTGCAAACTGCTACTGGAGGCTTAACCACTAAATCCATTGAATGCCTCTGCATTAAAAAGTAGTTCTCATGTATTCCAGGAATATTGCAAACACTATTCAAATTGTAGAGAACTGTTTAAAAAGCATGCTATTTAACCCTTCCCAATAAATTCCGCTTTTTAAGCATCTCAAGAAATAAGCTTTGGAAAACATCGTGGACAATGAAGAAATAGCTTGTTACAAGCAATTCCTTCATTATCCACTATATTTTCTATCCAACAAGGGAAAGATTTCTAAATTCAACAAACTTGAAATCGTCGTCTGCAACTTCTTTAAATTTGAAACAGTCGTGTTGTAATGGGTTAAATCTTGGTTTTCCTTTAACCTCGTTTATTTAGCATGATAACCTTTAGCCTAGCAAACTATGCTTTGCTAGCTTACAGTACTTTCAGTTCTTTGATTAATTTACGGCGGCGGATCCATCAATTGACTAACATATTCAACCACAGTCAAGCTGTAGCTACGGCGTTTAGGTCACCAACCAATATTTCTACTTTTTTGTAACATGCTACTGGCCATTAGATTTTACAAAATAAAATAGAATCGGAACTTCCTGTAGGAGTCAATGGGCGGAGCCAAAGAAGCCAGTGGGCGGGGCCAGCGATTTGTCAATTAAAGATGCTTGTTGTTACTCTTTAGAAGTCTAAAGATTTTCTTCTACCATTTACTGCTACTTGAATTGGCTGTAGTTACGAAGTTTAGGTCGCCAAGCCAAGAAAAATGTAATGGCGCCTGGTGTTGGAGTTGAAACCTTAATTCCGAACTGAATGAACGATTTGGTTGGTCGATTGTTTTTTTGATTGACAGCCGCGATGGTCGATTAATGAAACTTTTATTTAGAGTTTTAGATATAATGAGGATATCAAGACTACTTTATTCTTGAAAATTCCGAACGCAGGCTCTTGAAATGTCTTTTAAAATCTCGTTGAAAATATATAATTTTAGGCCACTTTAATTTCGTACGTTTTAAGAGTCTTTAGAAAAACAAAGTGAAAAATGAAGAAACTGCTTGTTACAAGTAATTTCTTCATTTTCTACAATATTTTCTCAATTATAAATTCACACACAGGTACGTAAAAACCAGGTATTGAGCAGGAAAGGGCTAAACGTCTCCTTCTAGCTGTAGTTACGACAAGTAGGTCAGATTTTTTGTTTCATATTCCGGAGCAATGCTTGTAGAGATTTACATCCTTTAACATCTCCGACAAACTCCCTTGTCGGAGGTCAGTGGGGTGGTCAGCGATCCGTCAATCATCAACTGGGTAAACAATACCAACCTGGCTGGGGTCTGTCCTGTCAATGTTCTCTCTGGTATGTGGATCCCATGTTAATCCGTTACCAGATGATGCAATTTTAGAATTTGTTCAAATAGAAAAAATTTGCAGACAACATTTCGTATTTCACTCAAAGAGGAAAATAAGTGCCAAATAAAGTAGAAAACATTGTGAGAAATGAAGAAATCGCTTTTTTGAAGCATTTCCTCCTTTTTCCAACAATATTTTCCATGATTGTGTTTCTTCAGGGCGCTATAAGGAGTTATTGTGGTAATAGGTAAAACTTCCATATTCCATGATGAGTCAAATTAAAATGTTGTTGTAATGGTCTTTCGTTACTTTTGGATATTTAACCCATTTCCAGACAACAAAATTTTAGACTGGTACAAATTCGAAGAAGATGCAGACGAAAAAATTTTAGTTGGTGAAATATTTTTTTCATCTTTGTAACAAGCAATTTCCAATTAGGGGGGGGGGGGTCGAAAAGCGTCATTGTCAGGGAGTAGTTTGTTAAGCTGACAATACAAGCTCTAGCGTGGTTGGCTTTCTCTAGTTATCCGTATGCGATCTCTTTTTAAGATGATGATTTCAATCCACAGATCGAAGTTCTATGGAATTACGATGTCTTAATGCTGATATCCTCTCCATGGTTCTAATGAAGCAATCTTTGCATTTTTATAGGCAATATTAATTAGGTTATCGCAGTCTATCACTCAAAATACTATAATCAATAGTTATGACTCTTAACATTCATATAATGTCTGACCGTTTCTAGACAGGTAAGATACCAAAGCTTAAAATCAATAGATCGCTGGCCCCGCCCACCGAGCTCCTACAGGAGGTTCTTCTTAGATATTAACCAACCTTATTTTGCAAAATACATGTTTATTGCTAGCAGCATGTAACAATAAGTAAAATGATTGGTTGGCGACTTAAACGTCGTAACTACAGCTTTAACAAGCTGTAGTTACGACGTTTAAGTCACCAAACCAACAAAAATGTGGGCGTGACCAGGATAGAAAGTGGATAGGGCCAGCGATCTGTCATTTAACTAAAGAATGAAATGAACTAGCTTCTGTACAACAATTCTCGTGGTACATGATGTTTGGCCTTCCATGAAATTTAAGTTTATAACTTCTAAACACCAAGGATAGTTTTTATCTTAGATTAAAGTTAAGTCAGAAAAAAAAATCGGAAATTAGAGGACCATGATTGTCCTAAATCGCTCAACTGAGTCATCTGCTAATAAAAGTACTTTTTGTATAAAAAAGTCACGACTGGAGCCAAATTAATTTAACAAATATAAGATTTCGGGTATAATACAAAACCATCCAGTAATGCAAGTAATGCGCTAAGCTTTATAATTCAATACATTAGCAAATAAACTGGCATTTTAAATCCCTCAACGAAAAAGGTTTTTGAAAAAGTGAGAAAACGAGAACTTGCTTGATACAAGCAATTTCTCCATTAACGCAATGTTTTCAGCCCTAAATGCCACTTATATTATAATTTCAATCCAATTTGAATTGCCAACGCAACTTCTTTCAGTTTGGACTCGTCCTGGGCTAGGGAGATTTTTTACCCTAAGGGCATACTTTCTCGTAATATAGTACAAAATCATCTAGTAATACTACATAGCAAGTATGAATGCCTTAGGCCTTGATTTTAGGAGGACGAGACTTTTGAACTTAATTAAGCGTTTTCAAATAAATCTTTACCATTTAGTAGGGACTATTTTTGACCCCTTTAGTATAATTTTTAAGCATTTTGTAGAGAACCATGGGGGTATACTATATATAAAATATGAATGCATTATACTGTTACACATTTGGAGGAACAGATATTTTAGACAATAGACATGCCGGATTTGACGTTTTTTACAAACTGTGGACCCCAGGGGCTAGGTTGTTTTTTACCCAGAGACATAACCCCTACAAACATGGTAGATAACGAATGAGTAATGCTAAATTCCTTATATAAATACTTAAGGCATTATAGTTAAGAGGAAGATTTAAGCTTATATTGATTCCCAGATGCAGGGACATTTTTTTACTCCAGGGGAGATAATTATTTATAATATACTACAAACCCTTCTAGTTATGTAACATGCCAAATATGAAAATCATAGGCCATATATAATTAAAGAGGAGAAGACTTTTGAATATGCCCTAATTAAGCATTTTTCCCATCTTTTGACCTCACGTGTGGGTTTATTTTTGATCCCAGGGCATATCTTTTAACATACTTATATAACATACTATTTAGTTATTTTACATGCCAAATATGATTTTTCTAGACCATAAAGTTAAGGCGGAGAAGACTTTCGAATTAGCCCTAGTTGAGCGTTTTGCCAAATATTGGACCTAAGGGGCAAGACTGCTTTTGACCTCAGGCGCACAATTTTTTACAATATACTATAAAACCATCTAGTTATGTTACAATCAAAATTTGGACGTCCTTAGTAATATAGTTCAGGAGGAGGAGACTTTTGGGCGTCTTCCTAATTTTGGAACTAATTGGCGAGATCATTTTGGATCCCAGGACCATTATTTTCTGTATCATACTACAAAACCATCTAGTTATGCTACATGGCAAATACGACTTTCCTAGGCCATTTAGGTAAAGAGGAGAAGACTTGACCCCAAAGGTATAATTCGAGAGATCCATGTGATTATGCTTTAAATGATATATAGATGCACTTGGCCATATAGTTCCGTAAAAAAGTTTTCTGAAGATTTTACAAAACTTTCCGTTTTAAATGCCAAAGCAATGATTGAATGATTTTATTTTAACAACTTTAGTACAGCTTCACCCAAGGTACATTCTTGCAAAGTTTCAGCTTCATTGGCCGGCTGGTTTTTAAAGAATTTTTGACTGACGGACGACGGACAATGATCGATCACAATCACTTCGTGCTCAGGTAAGATAAAATCGATCAAAGCACTGAAAGCACTGAAAGCCTGAGATATGTATACAGGAGATATATAATCTGGGCAGAAAAAGTTTGATGGTCGGATTATCGGAGGTGCCACTTTTTACCCAAATCTACTGTCGATTATGCGCAGATCTGCCAATTTGTGCGCTAGGGGACACAACCTGCCCGCAATAATTTTCATCCCGTTGAATACAATACAATACAATACAATTTCTTTAATTCATAATATAGGCCTCCGGCCCATGATATGTTTACACTATATTAACAATATCATGTTGCATCCCATTGACAGTATAGCATGCAGAAGTGAAAGGTAACATTTAAATTCAACATGTCAAGTATTGTTTTAGTTCTGCAATCCTGTATACACATCTTTAAACAAGCTGTAGTTGCAAGTTTTCATATACACCTATACATGTACATGTATGTACAATGTAAATTTATTGATGGAATTACATTTAAAATTTGCTTCGTATGCAAATCCTTTTTAAAACGGTTCATCGTTTGAGATTTAAATGTTGATTAGAGGGAACGGAGTTTACCTGCCAGCAGAAAAACATGAAGACCGTAAACATTACCATTTTAGATAGCACTGTTCATTTGAGCTTTTTTTTTATTATCATTATTATTATTATTATTTTTGTCAATGTACATCGTCAAAGTATAATAAGTGACGTATGAAAATACACAATTTTCTTATTTTAGCATCACATTCTGTGGCCATTAATCGATAAAAGTGGTTTAAACTTGTTCCATCTTTATACCATGTGAATAGGTATTGCGCTCGTATTTGTCTGTATTTGTCACATAGGAATAGTGCGTGATACTCACAATCAATTGATGTAATGTTACATACATTGTAGCAATAATCGCAAATGCGTCGTTCTATTGGTACATTAGTGTGTCTACCGACTTCTATACCCAATTTATGGTTAAAGCACCTAAATCTTGAGAAAGCTCTTTTGAATTTATATGACATATCTATTATTAGATAACGTTCAACGTTTAACAATGTTTTAAAATGTTTGTAGTGATGACACCTACTTGAGGAATCTACGGAATTATGCCAATTTTGTCCGCTGTTATCAATTAATCTTTGCTTAACATAGTTAATGAACTGTGTTGAATTTCCAACATCTTGTGATAGCCATACGTAGGCAAATCCGTATGTAAATAATAAATTTCTAACCATCGTCGCCCAGTTTGTTCTTCCAATATCAGTTTGTCGTTTTAGCATTATATAACATTGCTTCGGTAATCTTGAGTTGGGCATTTGTAGGAGTTTACACCAATATTTTATACAGTTTGACATATAGGTTATACATAATGGTAGCCGTCCACATTCTCCAAGTACTACTGCATTATTTGTTGATCTATTCAAACCCAGATATTTTTTACAGAAATCAAAATGGACTGTTTCGATGGTTTCATTATATTGGTAGCCCCACACCTGAGAGGAGTAACATAGAACGGGTTTAACTAAAGAATCAAATAATTTATAATATTCATTATGGGGGAAAAACCCAAAAGGTTTTTGATATTGTTTTAAAGAAAATATAGCTTTTTTTGCCTGAAGTGCAAGTTTCTCGTGAGTACAGGACCAAGATAATGCGGGTGTAAAATGAATTCCTAGGTACTTGTATACTGAGACCACCTTAATAAGAGTATCACGGAAAAACCAATTTTCATATTGTCTTAAGCCTCCCCCATTTCGGAAGACCATGATTTCTGATTTATCTACATTAAGTTCCATGCCCGTATCGTTACAAAATTTGTCGATTACGTTAATTTGTTGTTGAAGTTGATTAGCTGTTTCAGCACAATTAGCGACGTCATTTGCAAACATAAGGCAAATTATATTGGGTATGTCTTCAGTAATAAATATTCCAGTATTTAGTGATTCTTTTAGTAGTATAGATAACTCGTTTATGAACAGAATGAAGATTGTGGAAGAAGTAATGTCCCCTTGCCGGGTACCAATGTTACAATCAAAGTACGTTGAGGTAGTAAAACAGCTAAGTTTATTCTTATACGTGTAAAAATTCGGCTTATTCAATTTAACACATGATTTCAAATTAGTATACATATTTTTCAAAATACGTAAAAACTTTCCTTTAATTCCTCTCTTTTCGAGAATATCGAATAATATGGTATGGTTAACCTTATCGAATGCTTTTTTAAAGTGTACATAAAAACAATAAAATCTTCCACCTTTTTTAGATAAGTATTTTTGAGCCATTGCGTGGAGACAGAATATATTATCAACAGTTGAGTATCCTTTACGGAATCCAGCTTGGCATTCATCAATTTTAATATTTTTTTCCACCCATTCATATAGTCGTGAGTTAATCATGCTTGAAACAAGTTTATATAAAGAATTTGTAACTGAAATGCCCCTGTAATTATTGGGATTACTGGCAGTCCCACTTTTATATATAGTTGTAATTATACTTTTGCCCCATTCTTTTGGGAATGTCCCTGACTGTAAAATTTTATTGAAAATGGAGAGAAATATGTGACGGTTTTCGATCGGTGTATATTTGTAAAACTCTGAAGGTATGCCGTCTGGTCCAGGGCTCTTTTTATTTGAAAGATTTTTTATTGCTGATTGGAGTTCATCCATTGTAAATGGTGTGTCAAGCTCAAAATTATCGTTTTCGTCGAAAAGTTGATCGTTCTTTAATATTTCAGGAGCGTCTTAAAGTGGTTTACCCATTCACTAGCAGAAATAGTATTATTGTCGTATTCAGCTCTTTTGGATTGCTTTATCAATGACCAAGAAAGTTTTGGGTTATTCCTAGAAGTTACGAGTTTACGTCGCTGCGATCGTTCGTATTCTAACTGTTTGGTACGACACAGTTGTTTAAAGTAGTTACGTTTATACTTATAATCTAGCAAACAGGTATTTGTGTTGATTTTTCTAAATATTTTTAATGCTCGGTATTTTATGTTTTTATAGTTTTCGCATTGTTCGTCCCACCAAGGTGGCTGTGACGCCGTATATATAAACGGTTTAATAATCATATTCGAGCCGGCTTCATGATATATATTGGTTAAAGTGGAGATTGCCACATTTATGTTCGATGATATTTCGTGTTCTATTTTATCGCTATTAATGCAAAATTGATATGCCAAGTTTTGTTGAAAGAATTCTGCGTTACTGTTTTGCCATTTATACTTGCGCATTTCGTTTATTTCTGTAGAATTCAAATTCGTGTCTGTAAAAACATTCGATATTCGATTAGTTTCTTCGCTAACGTTAAAGAACATGATATTGGAAAGTGATCGGACAAATCGTTATCAATTACTTCGAAATTTGATATTGAGGAGAAAAAATTCGTAGATGCGGCCATATAATCCATAACGCTAGCTCCGTCATTTGCATGGCAGGTAAACTCACCGAGAAAATCATTAAGGAAGCGTCCATTTAAGATATGAATATCAAATGAACAACACAATTCTAGAATTTTTGACTGACGGACGACGGACAAAGATCGATCAAAATCACTTCATGCTCAGGTAAGATAAAATCAATCAAAGCACTGAAAGCACTGAAAGCCTGAGATATGTATACAGGAGATATATAATCTGGGCAGAAAAAGTTTGATGGTCGGATTATCGGAGGTGCCACTTTTTACCCAAATCTACTGTCGATTATGCGCAGATCTGCCAATTTGTGCGCTAGGGGACACAACCTGCCCGCAATAATTTTCATCCCGTTGAGGTATTGTAACGATATATTCACATGTATATATCGTTACATATTTTTCACTCGATCAAAATGCTTTGAAGGGATCTGACAAAGGCCACACAAGGATCGTTCCTGTGAATTTTGGTTGAGTTTGGTACTTTCTGAAAATGTTTTAAAAGTAAAAGTTGAAGGACGGACGGACGGACGGACGAGAGAGAGCTAGAGAGTGAGAGAGATGGGGGAATTGAGCGTCTAGTCAGGTTCGAACTAGGAGGCTCTTGCGTGCGATGTGAGTGTTCTACCACACATACCAATTTCGTTATGTAAATATGCGCTTTATAATCTCCAGATAAAGAGAGCGAGAGAGGGCCGGCGGTCGTTTACCAGGTTAACATGATTATGTACACCTCTCAAAAGCGGTATGTAAACGTTGCATCCTTTGGGTAGAATTCGGAGGTAAAAATATATAGACACAAAGTCCGAGCATGACCAAACTGTTTTCAGACAGTGTGAATATGATCCTATGAATGACCAATTAATTTGTTAAAGAAAACATTCCAATCGTGCGTAAAACCGACAGCTTCGCTTATTAGCTTTATACAGCAACTTCGTCTAACCGGACCGTTTTAACATTGTCACTCTAGAATAAGTAATATTATTTTGGCATGAAACAAACAACTTATTTTTTTCTTTACAATATGTTATGGTTATATATGTTTAATAATTTCCAATATATTATATATCTCCTTTCTTTCTTTCCATTCACTCGTCAGGTTTTGATAATTTTGCCAAATTCAGAACGCTCACACGAAAGTACTGTACATCAAGCCGACAACTTTCAATGAGTCATATCTCGCATTCGTCCTTCTCGCCTCAATCGGGCGTATTAATTTATGGTCAGATCCGATCTACTTTTCATGCGACAGAAGATCACATTGATTGCGGTAGATGTTTTTACATTATGTCTTCACATTGAACTCTGCATGGGTTTGAATTTTGGCATTGTAACTTTAGCAGGCTAAAAAGGGATTATCTCTTAGCCAATTCCCGCAAAACAAAATTCTAGACTGGTCTAAATTGAAAGAAGCTGCAGACCGCGATTTCAAATTGATGTGTTTTTATTTTTTTTTTCGTCATTTTGGGTAGAAATGATAATGAAAAATTACTTTCCAGAAAGCGGACTAATACCCCACCAGCGCTTTGTCACTCAAGTAGAACAATTAACCTTTGACCTTCATTACTCAAAAAATGGAAATGGTTCTCAATCAAAGTTCTATTATAACCTTGACTTACGTGACCCAGAGTATGGAACTGAAAAAGCTTACGGGTGGACGGACAGAGAGGCAGACATAGTGAAACCAATATACCCCTCTCTACTTCGTAGGTGGGGAAACCAGCGTCACAGTTCTCGGATAATGCATTTCTTCTCAATAATTCGTGAGCAATTTAATTTTCCTCGAGATCTTTTGACCAAAAAAGTTTCAAATTCTTATCTTTTTTCCCCCAATATACTCCACGAAGGAAGGACGCGTTCAATTATCATATCCCTCCGCCGAAAATTGTTGATAATGGTATTAAAATATGTGAAAAAAGACGTTTTTCAACAGTAGATAGTTTCCCTTTGTTCACCAATTTCATATGGAACATTTTCCGGCTATAAGAAACTCATGCTTTAGAAATACTCTGGTTTCTCAGGACATTTTATAACAAGCAATCACTGATTCATCGATTTAGATAATTTGTTTTAGAAATTTGACAAGATACCAGAGGCATACGGCCAAGGTCTTGTCATTCAAGAAAGGGAATTGATAATAACGGTTTCCTTGCCTTATAAGAGTTCATCCGGTACACGTCCAATCGCCTTTCTTTTAAATTAAAAATGGCGGTTGCAGATGTTTTAAGATTAGCTTCAAGATGGCGTTCATTGGGCGTTACATACACCGGTTCTAGTTCGTCTTTAGTGTCTCCGAGAATTCTTCGAACGTCCATTTCAGATACCGGCTTTGAAAGATCTTCAATTCGTTTTTCTCTGCGTTTCGAACCAACAGTGAACTCTTCCACTTCTTGGACATCTTGTAAGAACTTGTAGTGGTTTTGATGATGTAATTGAACGTCATTTCCGGAATTCAAAGCTCCGGTCGGAAGTGTTCGTAAAATGACGTTGGTTCCAGACTGAAGAAAAAAAACTTTTTCTTTATAATAATTTTAAAGGGAGGTATCGATGTTTCTGAAATCTAGATAAGAAAAAATACCAAGTGCCGGAAAATACACTCAAACGAACATTTAATTCTTTAAGTTGGGTCAGGTATTGTCTTGGTCGTAATCTAATAGGCTTTTTGTGGTCATATCGGAAAGGTTCAGCGGTATTCCAGGTTATTTTTAGATATCACGGAATTCGGCTGCCGACATCGAATGACCTCATTTGCATATGACCCAGTCAACTGAAGGTAATAAATTTACTAGCGAGACAGCCATCGTCTAAATTCATGACACTTGAAAGGGTAAGCACAAAACTACGATAATTGTTTATATTCGTACTAACTCTTACGACAGTTTTGGACTGATCTTTACAGAAGTAAAGACCGACTAGCGAACATAACTCCTGATGACGTAACGATGACGTTGGTTTGACATAATTTTAACTAGATGCAAGGTTCAAACGGTTAATCGCACTACGTGAATGGTCCTATATTTTCGCAACTGTCTCGGATAAATCTAAAAATAGGTTAATAGCCTACGTAGGCTTTTAGGGAAATGCCCTGCTTTTCTCTGATAAGCGACCTCAGGTTTTTGCAAAACTTCTTTTCGGCATATTGTATTCAAATAGTAAATGAGAGGAAATAAGAATAATTAAAATTTGTGACATGAAAAAATCATCGATACCTACCTTTAAGTGGTTAACAGAAATTTATGACAGAAGTTGATCATAAAAGCCCCCCCCCCCGAAAAACACTGTTTATAAACTGCTTTAATTCAGTATCCGACAAATTCAATTTTTACACCCCAAAGAAAAACGCTTTGTAAATATTGAAATATAATGAGAAATTGCTTGCTTCAAGTAATTTCTTCATTATCACAATATTTTTACCCAAGTTTATTTCGTACTACAGCCATTTGCTATGCAAGACTTACGAATTAAGTCAATACGTTTCTACGCCATACCGCATACCGCATCGGTAGCGAGTCGGACTTTGAATCATGAGGTCCATGGATTGATCCACATTCTCGACAAATATCCCTTCCGACATTTGTCTCCTACCATGGGGAGATTATCGTTAACCTTAGTTGGATGAGCAATTGGCGGTTAGGAAAAGATGTAGTGGTATCATTGGTGTTAGAAATACCAGGAATACATGGTTAGATACCCCAGCCGCTACGATATGATTGAATTGCTGTGAAAAAGTTGCTTCAAACCCATTTCAAACAAAAGATTCAACGCCATGCACGTGCAAAATGTTGCGTATTCTTGAGACGGAAAATTGAATGCTACATATCTTTTAGTCGACAGGTGACTAATTAACCCTTGTCATGCTGTTTAAAATCCCTTACGGAATTGCATTAAAATCAAAGGGCTGAGAGCACCGAAAGTACATGGTATTAAACAATCAATATTTCTTTTGAAAACCAATTTCATAACTTCTCTGGCACAAGCAGGTGGTGTAGACCAAGAGTAGACTGCACTTATGTGCAGGCTGATCTTTTCTATACCTCCTGCCCAAACCGGAACATTCCGAGCTCAGCATGGCAAGGGTTAAAATAAAGCATGGGTATAAACGTTTGTAATATTCATGATTTTTGTAAGTATATGGGAGTATATGATCAATAAATCTTCAATTTATCTCTTAATGTCAGATAATTCGATTTTTTACTGACAACAACGGTTATCCCCTATTTCATACCAAAAGACAACCGAAGATTATGAACCTAAAAGCTATTTTTGGCAGTTAATACATGCTTTCAAAAGGTTATAGAAACGCCTAGTGACCCACCACTACTCAGTAACGCATTTGGCGCCCCTGTAAAGTAATACTAAGGAAATATTGACGGAAAAGGAAAATGGCCTTTAACAAGCTACTTCTCATCTTTCCTACAATGTTTTTTTACCATATTCAGTGATTATTTTCAATTTACACACACTTTGAAATGCTATATGTATCTTCTTTAAATGTGGACCAGACAAAAATTGTGTTAATAGATGAAGAAAATATTTTTTGTTTTCATGGAGGTATGAACCGAAAAACCTAATCACACTGTATGACTACGCGAAGCGGATTCATACATTGTGTGATTAGGTTTTTCGGTTCATACCTCCATGGAAACAAAATATATTTTCTTCATCTCTTATAATTTAATAGCATCGAGCGAAAAACAAAACAAAAGCTTTACCAATTTTGATACCTTTTTGTATGGGACTATTTTGTGCGGAAGTATGCAAAATCGCTGCGTGCTCAAAATTCTGTTCATGGAGTTATGAATAATTTCTTTCGACCAATCAGAACTCCCGTTTCTGATAGACGAAATTAGAAATTAAATTATTCGATTGGCAACTGGTTAAGAATAGCAACATGACTATGAATAAAATTTGTACATTTGATAAATGCTGGACCACATTAACCCCATTCCCACACAGTGACGCTTTTGGACGACTCACAAGAAAAACAATTGGGAAAACATTGTGTTAAATAGAGAAATTGCTTGTAACAAGCAATTTCTTCATTTGACACAATGTTTTCTATCCAGAAAGTTGGAAAAATCTTAAATTTCATAAACTTTAAATTGTCGTCTGCAACTCCTTTCAATTTGAACCAGTCTAAAATTTTGGCGTCTGGTAATGGGTTAAATAATGTACATGTATAATACTGAACCTGTTCTGGATAAACCTCGAGGATGCCCATTCCATTACCATTAATTTCTGCTATACTGATGCTCATACCATAGGCACACCCAACTGGAGTATTCTTCATCACCTGAACACATTCTTCCATTGTCGAACAAGCAAGGAGTCGACGAAGTAAAATTTGAACAGGTACTCCTGTACTTACAGCATATCTTGGCATCAGAGAATTTAGTGTTAATACTAAATCTCTATTCATTCCAAAGCAAAACCCTGCTAAGCTCGCCGGGTAGGAATAGGAAACGAACTCTTCTTTAACATTTACGCCATTGTCATTTTCGTTACTGATTGGATCACATATAGTCACGTGTATGATATAACTCCGCCCTGAAACATCCTCTGTCCAATCATCGTTATGACCAACAAGACGCGCCGACTCGGTATTTATTAAAATATCTGTGCATCCTTTAATACCACTGGCAGGTGTTGCGCCCTTCAAAACTTCAAACTTGTGGAAAAATTCAATTTCGGAGGTAATCTGTAGCAGGAAAATGTCCTCAAAGGCCTGTTCGGAACCATCCGCCATTCCTCTAACTTCTGACACAATATTCGGGTAACACATTTCAGATGTTTGTAGATATTTTTCGTAGATTTCTCTACCTTTCGGTTCAGAGTAGAACTGTCTTAATATTTTGACTTCCGGAGCTGTATCCAGGTAATCACTGATCCATCCTTAAAGAGAGCGAAATATCAAATATCGTGACATACTAAAACTAATAAAACTGGAATAATTGACCAATCGTGATTGTCAATCAATGAATAAACCGACCAATCAATTTAATTGTTCAGCCCGGAGCTGAGTTTATCAACTCCGACATTGGTCCCATTTTCGTTTACCTTTATTGTTGGTTTAACGACTTAAACGTTAAACGTCGTAACTACAGCTTATTTAAGCTGTATTTACGACGTTTAAGTCACCAACCAACCATTTTACTTTTTTGTTACATGCTACTTGCCATAGATTTTTCAAAATCATGCTGTTCAAAATCGAAGCGAAACTTCCTGTTGGAGTAATGGGAGGGACAAAAGAAGTAAGTTGGCGGGGCCAGCGATTGGTCAATTTAAGTATAAGAATAGAAGTATCCATTAAATCTAAATGAAATTCGTACGACCAGACTAATATATGAAGGGTTTATATTTCTGGTGAGAGGGAATGACAAATAGGAGTAGGATATCTCTAACCTTATAATACTTTCATGTCAATTGAATCCCGTCTGTATAGGTCGGCGACTGCTTGTATTCTAGTTGAAAGTTGTGCGCTGCTTTAACCCATTCCAACACAAGAAAATTTTAGACTGGTCCAAATTGAAAGAAGCTGCAGACGACAATTCCAAGTTGATGGAATTTCAATTTTTTTCGTCTTTTGGGATAGAAAACATTGTGGATAATGAAGAAATTGCTTGTTACAAGCAATTTCTTCATTTTCCACAATGTTTTCCAAAGTATTTTTCTTGAGGGGCGTAAAAAGGAGGGCTTGAGTTGGAATGGGTTAAACCCACTTGAAGGTCGTGATCTTATGATATAACTTGGAGTCGTGGGCTGGTTTCATTCCACTGAAAGGTCGTTGGCTGATTTAATCCTACTGGAAGGTCGTGTGCTGAATTAATCCCACTGAAAGGTAGTGAGCTGCTTTAATACAACTTTAAGGTCGTGGGCTGCTTCAATCACACCTGAAGGTCGAGGGCTGCTTTTATCCCACTTGAAGGTCCAGAGCAACTTTAATCCCACCTGAAGATCACGGGCTGCTTTTATCCCACTGAAAGGTCGTGGGCAAGTAAAATCCCATTTGAAGGTCGTAGGCTGCTTTAATCCAATTTGAAGGTCGTAGGCTGCTAACATCTCACTTGAAGGTCGTGGGCTGCTTTAATCCCTCTTGGAGGTCGTGGGCTCCTTTACTCCAACTTGAAGGTCGTGGGCTGCCGATATCTCACTTGATGGTCATGGGCTGCTTTAATCCCTATTGAGGGTCGTGGGCTGCTTTACTCCAACTTGAAGGTCTTTGGCTGCCTTTATTCCACTGAAAGGTCGCGGGCTGCTATAATCCCACTTGAAGGTCATGCACTGCATTTATCCCACTGAAAGATCGTGGCTGCATGCTTTATTCCCTTATGAGGATGTCAATTGTTCATGCAATTAAAATGGAAATTTCCGTTCGCACAGTGTATCTGTCTAACACCGCGTTTGTGACAGACGAGAAGACAGATTAAAACCATTCAAATAAAATCCCACGAAGAAAAAGCTTTGGAAAACATTGTGAAAAATGAAGAAAATGCATGGTACAAGACATTTCTTCATTATTCACGATGTTTTTTTTTTGTTGTTTTTTTATTATCCAAAATGACATATATTTCGGTTCGCAAAGCCTATGCGTCTAATACAAAGTTTGTGACAGACGAACAGACAGATTTAACCTTATTTCAAATTGTCCCTCTTTTAAAGGGAGGTATCGATGTTTCTGAAACCTAGATAAGAAAAAATTATCAAGTGCCGAAAAATACAATAAAACGAACATTTAATACTTTAAGTTGAGTCAGGTATCGTCTTGGTGGTAATCTAATAGGCACAAAGTGGCTTTTTGTGGTTATATAGGAAAGGCTCAGCGAAATTCCAGGTTATTTTTAGATATAACGGAATTCGGCTGACGACATCGAATGGCCTCATTTGCATATGGCCCAAAGTCAACAGAAGGTAAACAAATTTACTAGTGAAACAGCCAACGTCCTAATCCATGTCACATGAAAGGGTAAGCGCAAAACTACGGTAAGTGTATGTATTCGTAGTAACACTTACGACAGTTTTGGACTTATCTTTACAGAATTAAAGACCGGCTAGCGAACATAACTCCTAATGGCGTAACGATGACGTTTGTGTGATGTAATTTAAACTAAATTCAGGGTTCCAACGGTTATTCGCACCACGTGAATGAACATATAATCTTCGCAACTGTCTCGGATTAATCTAAAAATAGATTAATAGCCTACGTAGGCTATTAAGGAAATACCCTGTTTTTTTCTGATAAGCAACCTCTGATTTTAGCAAAACTTCTTTTGAGCATATTGTATTCAAATAGTATACGAGAGTAAATAAAAATAATTCAAATCTGTGACATGAAAAAAACATCGATACCTACCTTTAAGCGCCCATTAATAAAAAAAGTTTAGAAAAAAATGTGGAATTTCTTCGTTATCCTCACAGTTATAGACCCTGAAATCATGAATTATCAAAATTTTATCAACTAAAAATGACGTTTGCAACTTCTTCCATTTAGACCAGTCTAATATTTTGACGTATAGTTAACATGGGTTAATTAACCCATTCCAACACGGCAAAATTTTAGACTGTTCCAAATTGAAAGAAGCTGCAGACGACAATTTCAGGTTGATGGAATTTTAATTTTTTTCGTCTTTTTGGATAGAAAACATTGTGGATAATGACGAAATTGCTTGATACAAGCAATTTCTTCATTTTCCACAATGTTTTCCGAAGCTCATTTCTTGAGGGGCGTAAAAAGGAGGGCTCGTGTGGGAATGGGTTAAATAAATCAATGACGTCGTTTACATACCTTTAAATGCTGTTCCAATCGCCTTGCCAACTTCATAGTGATTAGATCCCTGTATGTATAATACTGGTAGTGACTGCATTTTATAGCCTGTAATAAAGCCATTAGAGCATTCATTTGTAATGGTGGTAATAAATGTCGTGGTTGCCAATGTTTGCATAGAGGTGTAAAAGAAATAAATAAAAAATCGTGAATTCGTTTTATATTTTATTTAAAAAAAGTGATCGTTTAACGATTAGAACACGTTTTCATCTTTTTGTTTGTAAGGGAATGTGGTAAAAAATAGTGTTCTAAGTGCTATTTAGAACGATTTCCTTTTTCTTTAAATTAATAATGGTGGTAATAAATGTCGTGGTTGCCAATGTTTGCATAGAGGTGTAAAAGAAATAAATAAAAAATCGTGAATTCGTTTTATATTTTATTTAAAAAAAGTGATCGTTTAACGATTAGAACACGTTTTCATCTTTTTGTTTGTAAGGGAATGTGGTAAAAAATAGTGTTCTAAGTGCTATTTAGAACGATTTCCTTTTTCTTTAAATTAATAATCTTCAAACAATAAGATTCGAATTGCTATCTCGTTGCCTCCGTAGTTGACTGTTTAATTGATTCACAATCAGGATCCAAATGTTATGAAAATTCGTGAGGTCGAATACACTTTTTCGCTTTTGAATGGTATGCAAATGGTGCCTCGATAGCCGAGTGGTATACTTGCTTGACTCGTGATGTAAAGGTCATGGGTTCGAGCTCCACCGACAGCGGGATGTGTTCATGGACAAGACTCTTCTTAGTCAACCCCACTCTATCCAACTGTAAAATCATGTAGCGGTGGGTTTAAGTCACTGCCTCTCTTTCAAGGATGTGAAAATATCTGGATTATGAGTGATCTAGAGCGACTCGATAAGCTGAAAGCTTCCGTCGCCATCGGCCTAGTTTAATCCTTCTTTATTTGACCCCCCCCCCCCAATGAGATATACAAATAAATGAGATATATAATTAACCACCTGCTGAGAATTTAACGACCTTATCTGATAAGGAAGCTATATACAGTATACAAGGGATTAAATCTGCTGTATTACCATGGATAAGTGTGGCTTATATTTGCACTTTCTTTGTGGCTAATTTGTCTCTTGAAATAATCTTTAAATTTTATTTGGTTATAATTGTTTTTGAATTATAAGTTCTCATTTATAAGACTTTTTCAAAGTGCGGGAGGAGTAAAAATACAAAATATGAGGCTATTGTTATCATAACAGATCATGAATAGCAACTGGAATAACTTGGATAGACAACTTTGAGAAAAGAGGAGAAAACATTGATTTCTCTGATTTCCACTTTTGTCTCCATATTTCAACACTTTTTCTCTTTTATCAAATCAACCTTTATTAGTTTTTAAAACTACTATAATATTCAGGAAATACTTCAATATTCAAGGAGATAAATAAAAATGGAAAAAAAGTAATTTTACCAGATTTGTTATTTTACCACAATGTTTGAAGAAACTGTTTAATCGCTTAAATTACAAAAAAAAAAAAAAAAAAAAAAAAAAAAATAATGCATTTAAATTTCTTTCAATTACATTCACTCCGGCAAACTGCAAATTAGTCTCTTTTCATTCAGTAATTTGAAATTGACTTGAAATTTTAAAAGCATAAAAAATGATAAGATAAATAAAAAAAATAACTTTACTTTTTTTCTATCAAATTCTCATCAGAATAAAGCGAAGGTGTAATTAAAAAGAATAACTTTACTTTTTTTCTATCAAATTCTCATCAGAATAAAGCTAAGGTGCAGGTATTGCATAGTATTGACAAATTTTGACCATGGTCATCAATGGAATATACAAGATGATTAACCCCCTGGTGTGATATGCAGATAAGGCAATTAGCGTATCAGTATAGGGGTCCAACATACACAACATTCCTTAAACTAGGTCTTTAAATAAATTAGTATAAACTAAATGGTGCGAATCTGTTTGTCCCTTCGTCTCTTCATGGCTTACTGTTATCCTAGTTATTTTGGTAAGGGAAAATGGTAAAAGTAAGGATCTGTCTATCCGTCCGTTCGGGTAATAGCCTGTCAATCTCTCCATCCATAATTTTTCTACATCTGAATTATCTGTCTTTATTGATGTTTTTAGTCGGTTTCTCTCTATTTAATGAAATTATCCTTACTAGCGAGTTATTCTTAAACCCATTTCCCAAACATCCCCGCATTTTATGCCCCCAAGAAAATAGTTTAGGAAAACAATGTTCATAATGAAGAAATTGCTTGTCACAAGCAATTTCGTCATTTTCAACATTGTTTTCTATCTAGAATGACAGAGATAATTAAAAACCGCCGCCATTTGCGTGAGGTATTTTTGTTGGTTTGGCGAATAAAAAGTCGTAACTACAGCTTATTCAAGTTGTAGTTACGACTTTTTATTCGCCAAACCAACCACTTTCCCTTTTTGTTGCATACTACTGACTATGAATTTTGCAAAATAACGTCGTTTAATATCGAAGTAGAAGTTCAAATAGGAGTCAAGGGCGTGGTCAGTGATTTTAATGGGCGTGACCAGCGAAATTACACATCTTAACTAAAATAGGTTACACTGTAGACCAAATACCACTATTTGTAAACTATTTGCAAAGTTTAAAACATCGGAATTTATCGGGTGACGTCGTTAGTCTTCGGGTGAAGTCGATACAACTATAGTGCTAGCGGAAGTCAATGACGTAATTGATACGTCATGGAAACCACAAATAATAAGGCAATTTTCAGCCAATACGAGATGACTTCTCAGACATATTTGGCGTCACGTATCGCGAAATATGTTAGCTACTTTTCTCTAGCTCTCTTTTTTTACGTTATAAACAGCCATTCCCATTATAAATCAGCTTAACCACTTTCCTACAAATGTCTGAAAGCTTTTCAGTTAGAAATTTGAAAATTGAAAGACTATTACTTTTTCTTTTATTATCTGTGCAAAGGCCGCTTTAAAACACCGAAAACGAATATTCTTCAGAAAAATAATCAAAAGACGAAGACAGAATAAGCAAATACATTCCTAAGGTCTTCAGTTAGCATAAAACGTAAAAATGAATACAACAATCTTAAAGGAAGGTATCGGTGTTTCTTAAACCTGAATAAGCAAATCGCCTTAAAATACGACAAAACGGACGCTTAATACTTAAACTCGAGTCAGCTATTGTCATCACGGTAATCTAATAGGCTCAAAGTGGCTTTTGTTTGATATAAAGGAAAGGTTCAGCGGAATTCCAGGTTATTTTTATATATCACGGAATTCGGTTGTCGACACCGCGTCATCTCATTTGAATGTAACCCAAAGTCAAGGGAAGGTAACAAATTGACAAGTGAAACAACCAACGTCCTAAATTATGTCACACCAAATAGTTAGAACAAAAATACGGTAAGTGTCCATTTCGTAATAACGCTTATTGCAGTTTTGGACTAATCTTCACAGAGTTGAAGAACGGCTAGCGAACGGGATTCCAATGGTTAAATGACCCAATATTCTTTGCAACTGTCTCGGCTTGATCTAAAAATAGACTAACAGCTTACCTAGGCTATTAGAGAAACACCATGATTTATTCTAATAAACGACCTCTGATTTTAGCAAAAATACTTTGCAGAATTTTTTTTATAAAAATAGTATATGAGGATGAATAAAAAAAAAATCTGTGACACGAATAAAACATCGATAACTACCTTTAAGAACTTACTAAATAAGAGAATAGTCTGTTATAAATAGTTGCAAACAACAAAGAATCCGTCTTTGACCAACATTCAGAGTGAAAGACACTCTTTGTCACAAGCCTCCAAAGGAGTTTGGCGTCGTAATTTAATCATATTGCGGCTACATTGACACATGTTTTTATCCTATCAAAATAGTTTAAGGGAATATGATAAAGGGTTGCCTAAGGGTCATGCACGTAAAATGCCTTATGAGAACATTTTTAATGTATAAGTGAACGGACTCACACGCACGCACGGATTTCGGTTTGACAATTTTTCTCTGGATTTCAGCTAGATGTACTAAAAATCTATAGAAAGGGTTAATGGCCGCCATCAAATACACCATTTATACCTAAGTATAAATGTAAATATACGCCATCTTGTAATTTATGTCCGCGTCAAGGTCGACACTAAATTCTACCTCATTTTATAGTGAACACGCATGATGTTTTCCGGCCTTAAAACATTCAAATATGTGTTGACTAAAGAGTTGGATGCTGTGCTCTTTAACCAAAATTTTAAAAAAGAAGCAATTTGCTGTGATTTAAGACCACGTACCTTACATACATAGTAATCTCTCCTACCACAGTTAGAAATTAAATACCCACTTGTTATTGAAGGACAGGCTGAATGTCTTATCTTGAATAACGTGTAGATACATACCTTTAACAAATTTGCTAAAGGTTTCTGAAATCTAGATAAGGGGGAAATATCAATTGCCTTAAAATACGCCGAAACGGGTGCTTAACTCTTAAATTTGAATCAGATATTATCTTCATGGTAATCTGATTAGCTAAAAAAAAAAGGGCTTTTTTAGCTAGCAAAACGTCAGCTTTGATAGCTTAAGTTAATAGACAAAATTGAGGTCGTCTCAAAGTTCAACGAATGCAAACTACCACTGGAGGCTTTACCACTACATTCCTTAAAGGTCTACGCCATAAAAAGTAGTTCTTATGTATTTAAGGAATATTGCAAACTCTGCCTGCAAATTCATCTTCTAGGTATTTTTTGCTCACCTGAGTACATCGTGTTAAAAAATGATTCTGATCAGAGTCCTCAA
Source organism: Fragum fragum (assembly GCA_946902895.1). Lineage (NCBI taxonomy): Eukaryota > Metazoa > Mollusca > Bivalvia > Cardiida > Cardiidae > Fragum > Fragum fragum. The sequence continues at coordinate 12,756,932 of OX336376.1, forward strand.
AGAAGGTTGCAGACGACAGTATCAAATTGTTGAAAATACTAAAATATTTATCTCTCTAGGTAGAAAACAATGTCTTTATTTTCCACATTTCTTTCCACGACTATTTTCTTAAGGGGCGTAAAAATGGGAAATTTAATGGGAATGGGTTAACTCAATGGTTACTTTAACCTCGTTTTCTCTTGACTTCGTTAATCTTCTTGACCTAGCTAGTTGTTTTTTGATGACTCGCGAAAGTTAAAAGATCATCACTGACGTCATAATTTGATATAAACAAACCTTGAATTGTGGTGTGTCACACTTTAAAGGTAGGTATTGATGTTTTTTTCATGTCACAGATTTTAAGTATTTTTATTTCCTCTCATATACTATTTAAATACAATATTCCGAAAAGTAGTTTTTCAAAAGTCTGAGGTCGCTTATCAAAAAAAAAGCAGGTTATTTCCCTAATAGCCTACGTAGGCTACTAATCTATTTTAAGATTAATCCGAGACAGCAGCAAAGAATATGGGATCATTCACGTGGTGCGAATAACCGTTTGAACCTCGCATTAAGTTTAAATTACATCAAACCAACGTCATCGTTACGTCATTAGGAATTTTGTTCTCTAGCCGGTCTTTAATTCTGTAAAGATCAGTCCAAAATTATCGTAACCGTAATTATGAATATAAACACTTACCATAGTTTAGCGCTAACACTTTCATGTGACCTGATTTAGGATGTTTCCTGTTTCGCTAGTAAATTTGCTACATTCATTTTCATGGGGTCATATGCAAATGAGGTCATTCGATGTCGACAGCCGAATTCCGTGATATCTAAAAATAGCCTTTAATTTCGCTGAACCTTTCCGCTATAACCACACACACACACACACACACACACACACAAAAACAACATTGAATGCCTATTAGGTTTCAACCAAGACAATACCTGACTCAACTTAAAGGTAGGTACCGATGTTTTTTCATGTCACATATTTTAATTATTTTTATTTCCCCTCATAAACTACTTGAAAACAGTATGCCGAAAAGTATTTTTTGCAAAAATATGAGGTCGCTTATCAGAAAAAAGCAGGGTATTTCCCTAATAGCCTACGTAGGCTATTAATCTATCTTTAGATTAAGCCGAGACAATTACGAAGATTATAGGGCATTCACGTGGCGCGAATAACCGTTAGAACCTTGCATCTATTTCAAATTACATCAAACCAACGTCATCGTTACGTCATCAGGGGTAATGTTCGCTAGTCGGTCTGTAAAGATCAGTCCTTTCCTGTGACATGATTTAGGAAGTTGGCTGTTTCGCAAGTAAATTTGTTACCTTCATTTGACTGGGTCATATGCAAATGAGGTCATCCGATGTCGACAGCCGAAGTCCGTGATATCTAAAAATAACCTGGAATTCCGCTGAACCTTTCCGATATAACCAGAAAAAGCCACTTTAGGTCTATTAGATAACCACCAAGACAATACCTGACCTAACTTAAAGTATTAAATGTTCTTTTGAGTCTATTTTTCGGCACTTGGTATTTTTTCTTATCTAGGTTTCAGAAATATCAATACCTCCCTTTAAAGTATTAAATGTTTGTTTCAGTGTATTTTTCGGCGCTTGGTATTTTTTTCTTATCTAGGATTCAGAAACATCGATACCTCCCTTTGAAATACAGAATCTTCTTTCGAGAATTGTAGGCTCACTGCCTAGAATGAAATTGATCTTAAAATTTCAATCGTCTAAGAGCCTCGAGTATGGTTTTCTTATTAATTCTATAGTGTGTTTTGGGGTGAAATATGGCGATAAAGACTCTGATCAGAGTCATTTTGAACACGATGTGCTCAAGTGAGCTAAAATACCTAGAATGTGAACTTGCAAGCAGAGTTTACAATATTCCTGACATCAATAAAAAAAAAAACAAAAAAACAAAAAAAAAAAAACAAACAAACAAACAAACAAAAAAAAAAAAAAAAAAAAACTACTTCTTATGACTAAGACTTCCGTGAATTAAGTGATTAAGCATCTAGCGGCAGTTTGCACTGATTGAACTCTTAGAATTAAGCGCTTTACTAGTTAGAATTCCTTCTCCCTGATTAAGTTCTTACATTCTGTTTCATTCTGTCACGGTAATTTTACAGACGAATCGTTGTCAAATATAAGCGTGTTTGCATCCAGATATAGCTTGAAATTATTGACATGTCTTGACCTTTATACAAGGAATAAATTAACTATGAATATATTTGATCTGGACGAAAGTCGTGCTTTCACGAGTAAGTTCGTCCATATCCGGGGAAATTCAATGTACAGTGTTTGTATACAAACCTAGTTCCTCAACAGATAAATGGTCGAGTGGTATAGGTCCCAAAGGCCTGAAGCATTCAACACGGGTTCGACACTGCCATGAAAGCATAATTGATTTATTTTTCAACGTTTATTTTTTATGCCCCCGCATCGATAAGATCGGGGCATATTGTTTAACCGGTGTCCGTCTGTCCGTCTGTCCGTCTGTCTGTCTGTCTGCAAAACTTAACCTGTCAACTAAATTTTTCCTATAACTTCAACCCTGATTAAGTTACAATGCTAATATTTGGTATGTAGATAGGTCTCAACAAGGCGCAACTGGGGAAGGTCATTTCATCAAGGTCAAGGTCAAAATTTTAACCGTTACCCGTTTCTAAAGAATTCCCGTTTCGGGGGCATAGTGTTTCACAAACACATCTTGTTTCTTCTTCTTTTTTTAAAATCAAATGCGTGTTAAAGAAAGTGCATCTGCACAATTCCTAATTACAGTGATAAAATGTCTCTGTCAGCGGATAAAAAGTTACAATAGTATCATTCAGTGAACATTGTCATATTTTCCAATATAAGCAGGAGCAACGGTAGAACAACGGTAATGTATCAAGAACACCTTTCCCTAGCTTTCTCTTCGGATCTTGACAACTGTTGTCTATGTGTCTACGAAACCCATGACACCACTGTCTTTCTTTTAAGCCGATTTCGTGTTATGTTGTCAACAAGTACAGATAAACCTTTAAATATGGAAACGAATCGAACTAACGCGTTACTTTTAGACCTTAGCCCCCCCCCCCTAAGAAAAAGGTTGGCATAGTTTCAGAGACATAAAAAAATCTAACATATGTACATCCTTAGTTTTGGGGAAATTCCAGAAAGACTTATACCATCTTGATACTTACCAACTGATGGATCACCGGCAACGCCGATTAAGCAGAAAGTTACGATTTAGATATTAAAAGGCTTTTTTTTTAAAAAAAAATCTATTATTAGTAATTTTTAACAAGAAGTAAAATTGTTGGTTGGTGACCTAAACCTTTAAGTCGCCAAACCAACAAACATGCTTCACATAAATGTCGACCAATGACGGAGTTTAAAGTTCACATCCGACCTGTATGAATAATTTGATTTGACAATGTTTTCTCCGATTTACATTTGCAATCCGTTAGTTTCTATCAGCAGTTTTTTTATAGATAAAGATGAAATCAAACTTAGATGAATTTACTTCAGATTTCATAAAGAGTGGTTGTAGATGTAAAATCTAATATCATGTAAAATTCCAATATAAAAAATGAAGAAATATCAATATGACTTTTGCCCGAGGATGCTGACGTATTTGCGACACGTATTAATGACTACGCGGTCAATTTCGAGCAAATAAGCGAGATACAACAACAATAACAAGAAATATTAGAGTTTACCTTTTGCTTCAGTAACATTCAACAGTTTTCAAGTACACGCAAGACTTATTCAAATTTTTTGACCGTCATCCTAAGCATGCTATTTCCGATTCGAGCTCTTCCACTCATTATTCAACTATAGATTTGTCCATTAAGATTCAACAAGCAGTTTGCTCAGCTTAATTTTCTTCATACATTCATTACATTCATTAACAAAATTTTGAGCCCGCACCTATTTTGTATGCTTGGACATTAAGTAGATCCATTCTCAAAACAAGAACAGTCGTTGCTTTGTTTTGCTGGATAACATTACATTTCAAACAAGAGGGCCATTGGTCATAAAACGCTCACCTAAGTCGATGACTACAAAAGTAAACTAGTGACGTCCGGAAATGAGCTAATTCTGTCTCTGAGGCCATGATTTATACAATATTGATAGTAATTCACCTGATGATGCCACATACCAAATGTAAAAGCCCCAGGTCCTCTAGTTTTGGAGAAGAAGATTTTTGAAATTTTCACTATATAAGCCTATGTTAAACATGTGACGTCCGGGAACGGGCTAATTTTGATTTTTGGGTTATAATTTATACACTATTGATAGAGGTCCACTAGATAATGCCACTTACCAAATATCAGAGCTGTAAGTCTTTTGGTTTGGTAGAAAAAGATTTTCAAAGTTGTCAACATGTAAGCTTAAGTACTCCCCCCCTTTCCCCTCCAGCACGGCCATTTCTTGACATATTTTTTTTCTTGGTCAAACTTGATAGTCCTTGTCATAAAGACTCTAAATACTAAATCTGAATCTAATTTGACAGCCGGTTCATTACAAGAAGATTTTTAAAGATATACCCTTTTTGGCCCCTAAAAGAGAGATAACACAATGACGTGTACAAATCTAAAGCGTCTTCCCATAAGGATGCTTCAAGCATCAAAGTTTGGTTGAAATCCATCCAATGGTTCTTAAGAAGAAGTCGAAAATTTAAAAAGTTAGCGCACGACGCACGACGACGGACAAAACACGGTCGCAATAAGTCACCATGACTTAGCTTTTTCCTTCAGGAGGATGGTTCGGAAAAAAGGTTTAGCAATAGAAAATCAAAAATACTAGTGATTCTTTCACACAAATTTAGACTAGAAAATAGTTTCAAAGCATATATAGACAGCAGGTTCATGGAATTTTAAAACCCTCTTTTTTCTGCGTGGAAAAACGTATCTATTTCTTAGACAGCGCTGTATAAACACAAAGGAAAAACAATTGACACTCCTCTACAAACAAATTCTGGAAAGTATTATAATCAATTTTGCTCTCCAGCAGAACCCTCAGAACTTTGGTGCTAAATGTGGTCAAACCCCAAAATCATCAATTGTATAATTTGATTGGTGAAATAAATCTGGGGTTTCAAAATATCTCTTTATCGGTACATTTTAGTACGTTCTTTCCAAAAGAAGCTTTTGGACGACCTATGTACGAAAAGGCTTGAAGTCATGAGATGTTAAGGACTCTCAAAACTCTGACACACAAAACATTTTTTCATATAATACTTCTGGCAAGTATGTCGTTTATTTCGCCCGGGGAAACGAGAAAGGTTCTACGATCTATTCAAACTACCGTCATAAAGTGTGCATATTTCTAAGGTGAAACAAGTAAAAAATTGCTGTAATGTACAGCAAAGTGAACTGTGTCGCCCTGAAAAATAACATCTCGAGTCAGACGGACAGTGGTAACCATTTTCCGTTAATGGATTTATGCGGATGGGGCATAAAAATGTTAAGTTATATGCACTGACTAATTTACAATTGATATAGCTGACAGCTAATTCCTCAGAAAAATGCTTCTAGAGTTCCGAGCTTTTCATAGAACGGATTGCTTTTGTGCTTTTGATCACACATGAAAATGTAAGTGCAAATATTGAATAGTAATACCCTAACGTTGAAGTAACACCACTACTGCGCAAAAAACTAAAGGCGCTTGAGCGCCTGTATTGCTCCACAGTACTGATTAAGCAAATTTTCTAGATAACCATTTCAAATATTTCATTTTTTTTTACAAAAGTCAAGTAATGTAAAATTCATTATATATTTTTTTCACTATATACCATATAATGAAATCAGCCCACCACCGTAATAGGCATATTTTTCAACCGATCAAAATCATGTGAAGGAATCTGACAAACAGTCATCTGAGAATCATTCCTGTGAAATTTGGTTGAAATCCATCAACAGGTTTCTGAGAAATTTACAAAGTTTTCAGTATATACCATATATGGCAGATAGCTCTGACCATTAAAGCCATATTTTTCATCCAAATCTTTTTCGTAATCTGATAATAGATCACCCAAAGGATCGATCTGGTCAAATATGGTTGAAATCCATCCATTGGTTTCTAACAAGAAGAATTTCAAAACTTTTAGCATATATTGAAATTAGCACAGCCCATAAAAGCCATATTTTTCATCCGATCAAAATAATTTGAAGCAATTTTTGAAGCAGTTCAATAAATGTTAACCCAATGATCGTTTCTGTGAAATTTGGTTGAAAACCATCCAGTAGCTTCTGGGAAGAAGAATTTCAAAGTTTTTACCATATATGAAAATTAGCCCTGCCCAATTAAGCCATGTTTTTCATCCGATCTAATTTCATTGAAGGAATCTGGTAAAGGTTCATGATAGGATCATTTCTGTGAAATTTTGTTGAAATCCATCCATTGGTTTCTTGGAAGAAGATTTCGAAAGCTTTTACCATAAATAGAAATTAGCCCCGCCCATTAAAGCAATGTTTTTCATCCGATCAAAATTCTTTGAAGGAATCTGATAGAGGGTCACCAAAAGATCAATTCTGTGAAATTCGGTTGAAATCCATCGACTGGTTTATGAGAAGAAGATTTAAAAGCATTTACCATATATGGAAATAAGCCCCGCCCATAAAAGCCATGTTTTTCATCCGATCAAATTTCTTTGAAGGATTCTGATAGAGGGTCATCAAAAGATCTTTTCTGTGAAATTTGGTTTAAATCCATCCACCGGATTATGAGAAGAAGATTTTCAAAGCTTTAACCATATATGGAAATTAGCCCCACCCGTTAAACCATATTTTTAACCAATCAAAATTCTAAGAAGGAATCTGGTAAAGGTTTATGATCATTTCTATGAAATTTGATTAAATTCCATACATTGGTTTCTTGGAAGAAGATTTCCAAAGCTTTTACCATATATGTAAATTAGCCCCGCCCAATTAAGCCATGTTTTTCATCCGATCTAATTTCATTGAAGGATTCTGATAGAGGGTCACACAATGATCTTTTCAATGAAATTCGGTTGAAATCCATCTACCGGTTTATGAGAAGAACATTTTCAAAGCCTTTACCATATACGGAAATTAGCCCCGCCAATTGAAGTCATGTTTATCATCCGATCAAAATTCTTTAAAGGAATCTAATAGAGGGTCACCCAAGGATCATTTCTGTGAAATTTGGTTGAAATCTGTTCGGTACATTCTGAGGAAAAGATATTCAAAAGAAAAGTTTACGGAAGGACGGACGACTGGACGGACGGACGGACGTACGCACGCACGACGGACAGAACGCCATTACAATAGCTCTCTGGCTTTCAGCAAGTGGAGCTAAAACAAATTAACCGGAAATATAGACGTCAAAGGCCCGCCCAAAAGCGTAAAAATTAAATTCGCGTGAACAATACATATTTGGTATGGATAAACACTACCAAATCTTAGCGGACATGAATTGATTCACACAAAATTAAGATATAAAATAAGGATCAATACGGATATTTCCTATTGTTAATGTATAAGATGCAACACAATGTACACAATACCATGTATTTGTACTTAGCACACAATAAAGAATGGGTGCAACAAAATAAAAAATTTAGTGGAGTGTTACAGAAAATATATCTCGGTATAATCGGTTGGTTTTTAGACAAATCTTTCATGGGCAAACCGGAAAGAGGGACTTTCCAGTGACATGCACAAAATAAAACAATGAAAACATTGTTTTCATTAAATTTCGGCGTGTTGCAAGATTAGGTGAACTTCATTGTAGGGTTTATAGTACTGCTTTAAAAATTGATCTTGTAAACAATCGTTATTATAATACAGTTGCGATTCTCAGGTAGAATTAATTTTCCCTCATGACGTAATATCTAAAATTAGAATGAGTATACCACAATCAGTGTCGCCTATGAGGCGACACAATAAGTAATTCCTTAGAAATATATTTAATGGAAAGAAGATTTTTGATACGAACATATGATGGGACAGGTAGATCTATGAACTACATAGAAGAAACAATTTAACAAATGCCCAAAGGTGCAAAATAAATCGAGCTTTTAACCCATTATCAGACAGCAAAATTTTAGACTGGTCCAAAATCAAAGGAGTTGCAGACGACAATTTAAAGTTTTTGTTAATTTAGATTTTTTCAACTTTCTGGATTGAAATATTGTGTAAAATAAAAAAAAATTGCTTGTTACAAGCAATTTCTTTATTTTACACAATGTTTTCACCATTGCTTTTCTTGATAGGCGTCCAATGGCATCATTGCTAGGGAATGGGTTAAAAGATAAGTATGACGTTGTTATCGTCTCGGTGGTTAAACTGGTTATCTGACGAGCGAAAGTGGTTATCCTAGAAATGGTCGGCGAAATTGACAATGCGTTAGCTTATTAACATATTATCCCCCCAAAAAATGAAGAGGACAACGACCCACTTAATATATTTCGTCAAGTCAAGGCTTTATCGCATGAAAGGGAATGTTAATATAGCCTCAGATAACAGAGCTTAACAGACTCGAAAATCGGTCAGCGAATATAACACTAAGTGACGTAACAGTGACGTTGGTTGTAAGTCATGAGTGATCAAACTCTTTTGAAATTGAAAAATTACGTGACTATCCCAAAATTCATTTGATATCATAGAGGGAAATCATAAAAATGCAAAATCCTGTTTCAACCACGACTTGGCCGCCGTCATAGCGCAGTTGGTAGCGCGTCGGACTATCATTCAAAGGGTCCCGGGTTCGATCCCCGACGGCGGCAAAACTCTTTCCGACATTTGTCTCTCACCAATGGGCAGATAATCGTAAGCCTATGTGGGATAGCAGCTGGAGGCTAGGAAAGGGTGTAGTGGTAGTACTGGTGCGAGAAATACCAGGAATCCATTGTTAGGTGCTCCAGCCGCCGCGATATAACTGAAAGATTGTTAAAAGCGGCGTTAAACCCCATTCCAAACAAAACAAAAAAAAATCAACCACGACTTTTTCCTACTTTCGGGGAACTCGAGTAGAAACTAACTTCTACTAAAAAAACAAATGCTACCCCTAAAAGTCTTTTTTTTTCTTATTTCTTATTTTAAGGCTTGTCTTGTTTGCTAGATCGAAAAGTCGAAATTTCGGTCCGAAAGCTGAATGCGAAAAGTTTAAGTTTGTTGTTTACGGAATCCTAATTCTCATAACCACTTTTCGACCTACGAGGAACTCGAAAAGAAGAAATTAGGCGTAAAAGTTTCACTTTTCTAGAACAAACGTTAACACAAAAAGGACAAAAGAAGTTTGAACACTTTTCAACCTCTATTTGTCTCTCACCAATGGGTGGATAATCGCAACTTAAGTGGGATAGCAGATGGAGGCTAGGAAAGGAAGTAGTGGTAGTACTGGTGTGAGAAATACATGGAATCCATTGTTAGGTGCTCCAGCCGCCGCGATATGACTGAAATACTCTTAAAAGTGGCGTTAAACCTCATTTCAATCAATTTCATTCATGTTTAGAAATTTCAACTCTCGCGTGACGGTTTCAGGGGAGATAATATTTAGTGAAATATGCAAATGTAGTGAGACCTATGTATCTCATAAAGACAGAGTCCACCCATTTAGGATCGAGGATCTTTTAGCTTTGTCTATGAGATCTGCATGTTACAGTTATTGCAACATAAATCTCTTGCCTTGATAAGAACACGAAATTGTAATAAGGATACCATTGCGGTTAATGCTTTCAACTGGCTAGTGTTTATTTCCCAACGCTAAAATGTTCCCTATCCTATACCATTTTTAAAGTGACATGCGCTTGATAATTGCTTTTGACTGTTGTCTATAGATTGGGACTAGTCTAACATATTCTTTTCTTTAAATTGGTATATTCGCATTGTGTAATCTAGGGATTGTGATTTTCATATCCACCAAAAAATGGCAATTAAGTCGACAGCAACAAGCGTCAAGTCGATGGCTATGAATACAATACTTTACTCTCCACTGAAGAAAATCTGGCTTTTTATAATATAGAAAAAGGACAAAGTTGTCGAACAACAACAACAATAACAAACAACAACAACACTCCCACTTAGTTTGAAGTTTCGCTTGAATAGGGTCGAGCCCTGGACCTAATTATTTAGAGTCCGGCGCCTAAAACTACGTAACCCAATTTTATACAAGTCAAAGCTTTATCATTGGATCGGAAACTAAACCATGAAATTATCGTGACATATCACTTATAAAAAGCCTGGGTAAACGATTTACTTGATTCCCCACATAAAGATTAACTAGCTTGTTGGAAAGCATGAAGAACAAGCAGGCGTCAGAAAGTCTTACTCTATAACAGACAGTACTCTAGTATTACATGCTTTGGCACTAATGTATCTGAACAAGCGAAGGGGAAATATTTTTGTTTGTTTAAAGACTTCGAGAAAAGCATTTGATAGTTTAATAAATGACAAATTGTTGGAATCGCTTGAACAAAAAAGAAAAATGGGCATATTCTAAATATTTTCATATCTATGTATCATCAAATGAGATCAGTGGCTACGTTAGACCATAATAAGATAATCACTTATTTTAATTGTAAGATCGGTACTAGACATGGATGATTAAATTCTCTAAAAAAGTTTTACAATTTTCATAAATGACCTTATTTATATGTGAAGAAACGAACACGTTCCGGGTGATTTATCACTTATGGAATAGACCTATCGTGGCTGTCATTCAAATAACAAGTCGACCAATGAAATCATTCGATGTGAAATTGGCCACCGTTTTTGTTAACCTTTTGGTTGGTTTGGCGAATTAAACGTTGTAAATACAGCTTTTTCAAGCTGAAGCTACGACATTAAATTCGCCAACCAACTGCACTACTTTTCTATTACATGTTACTTACCATAATTAAAAAAACACACCCCCCCCCAAAAAAAACCCCAAAAACAAAAAAAAAAAAACAACAACAAAAACAAAACAACAACAACAACAACAACAACACCATTTAAAATCGGAGCGGGCCTTCCTGTTGGAGACAATGGGATAGACCTACGAAGTTAGTGGGCTTGGCCGGCGATTGGCCAATTGAGGATATCTTACACATACTGTTCGTAGATGATGTAGCAGTAGTCTCAAATATAGTTCATGGACTATGCATGAAACAGATAAATGTGATAGAAAAAAAAAAAGCGATATTGCGGAAATCAGTTTAAATAAATTAAAAAGTGTCGTTTTTAGAAATGGGAGAGCCTTGGAAATGAACGATAAATGTTTTTAATGGTAATGAAATTGGCGTATTTCCCTTTTATTATTACCTGGAAACATTTTTCAAAGGGAGGTATCGATTTTTCTCAAAGCTTGATAAGAAAAAAAATGATATAAGTCAAATATATTCTTCGCTGTAATCTGATAGGCTAAAAGTGGCTTTTCGTGATTATATAGGAAAGGTTCAGTGGAATTCCATGTTACTTTTAGAAATCACGATGTTCGCTTGTCGACACTGCATTTATACCTCATTTACATATGACCCAAAGTCAACAGAAAGTAAAAAAGTAATAAGGGAAACAACGAACGGCCTAAATTATTTCACATCAAGTGTTTAGCGTAAAATTACGGTAAGTATTTATATCCATATTAACCCTTACAGCAGCTTTAGACCGATCTTTACAGTATTGAAGACCAGCCAGCTTATGATACGTTGGTTTAAGCGAATTCAAACTAAATGCGGGATTCCAAAGGATAAACGCATCGCGCGAATGACCCAATATCCATGGCAACGGTCTCGGCGTAATGCAGAAATAGATTAACAGCCTACGTAGGCTATTCGGTAAATACCCCGATCTATTTTGATAAACGACCCCTGATTTTCGCAAAAACACTTTTCAGAATATTTTTTTTTTCAAAAAGTATATGAGAGGAAATAAAACGTTTTCGACTCTTTGACATGAATTAAACAACGGTACCTCCCTTTAAGCCGCAAAATGCATTTAAACTTTTTAATTCGATGGTCAAGCAAGTGACTCGCTTTTGTTCTGGAGTTTGGGTTATCAATGCGATGAAAAGATAAAAAAAAAATCCAAATAAATTTTGTAAACGCATTAGTAAATTGAATTTAAAAAAAAAGCACCAAAGAGAGTCAAAAGAGCACAAAAACAGATAAAAGTCCAACAGATGATGCTACAAACAAAATATGAAAGCATGTCCTTAGCGTTTGGGAGAAGAAGATTTTTTTAAAATTTTCAATATACCAGCCTATGTAAACTTGCGACGTCCGGGAACAGGCTAACTTTGACCCTTGGGCCATAACTCATAAGCCGTGATAGAGGTCCACCAGATGATGCTGTATACCAAATATCAAAGCTCTAGGTCCTCCTGATTGGAAGAAGAAGATTTTTAAACTTTCAATATTTAAGCTTGTGACGTCCAGGGATGGACTAATTATGATCATGGGACCATAATTTATACAATCTCGATAGAGGCCCACCAGATGATGCTACACACAAAATATAAAATATCTAGGAATTTCTGTCTGAGACCCTGGGGCCATAGTTTATACAATCTTGATAGAAGTTTTACTAGATGATGCCATATACCAAATACTAAATATCTATGCCACCTTGTTAGGGAGAAGAAGATGTTTTGAAGTTTTCACTATATAATCCCTATGTAAAGCTTGTGACGTCCAGGGCCGAGCTTATTTTGATCCTCAGAACATAATTTATACAATCTTGATGAAGATGCTATATACCAATTAACAGAGCTGTGGGTCTACTAGTATGGTAGAAAAAAGTTTTCAAAGTTTTCATTATGTAAGCTTATGAATCCCACCTTTGCCCCCCTCTCCCGTAGCACGGCCCTTTCGTGACTTATTCTTTCTCTTGTACAAACTTTATAGTGCTTGCCCTATAGGCTCTAAATATCAAATGTGAATCAAATCCAAAAGCCGTTTTATGAAAAGAGGGCTTTTTAAGATGTACCCCATTTTGTCCCTTTTATGTTCCTTATGGACCCTCAGGGGAGATAACTCCATGACGTGTAAAAGTTTGGCGCGCCTTCCCATGGGAATGCTTCAAGCCATGATTGGTTGAAATTCATCCAAGTTTTTTTTAAGAAGAAGTCGAAAATGTAACAGGTTAACGCATGACGGACGAAACACGATCGCTATAGGTCACTATGACCTTTGGTCAGGTGACCTAATAATCGATACTCGAAACAATGCTATATTTTGCTCCCTATTTAAATGGGGATGGCAGATCTACGTTGGCGACGAGAGTTAAAAAATATGACCCCAAGTCATGTGGTACCGGCCGCGGCGAATTTTCTATAATCGTAAACCTACGTGGGATTAGCAGCTGGAGGGTCGAAAAGGATGTAGTGGTAGTACTGTTGTGAGAAATACCAGGAATCAACTGTTAGGTTCTCCAGCCAACACGATATGACTGAAATTCATTTTTAGCTCACCTGAGCACAGAGTGCTCATGGTGAGATTTTGTGATCATTGAATGTCTGTCGTCCGTCGTCCGTCGTCCGTCGTGCGGCGTCAACAATTTAAGTGTTAACACTCTAGAGGCCACAGTTTTGACCAAATCTTCATGAAACTTGGTCAGAATAATTGTTAGGTCATGAGGATGAACCCAATCGATTATGGTAGGGTTCTATTTGAAAACACAGGAGAAGGGACCTAAATGACATTTTCTTTGTTTACACTCTAGAGGCCACACATATGGCATTATCTTCATGAAACTTTGCCAGAATAATTATTAGGTCATAGAGATGAACACTATCGATTATTAGAAGGATCTTTCCGAAAACACAGGCAAAAAGGGCCTTAATGACAATTTCTTTGTTTACAATCTAGAGGCCACAATTTTGGCCTAATCTTCACGAAACTTGGTCAGAATAATTGTTTGGTCATGAGGATGAACCCTATCGATTATGGAAAGGTTCTAACGGAAGACATAGGGAAAGGGGCCTTAATGAGAATTTCTTTGTGTGCACTCGGGAGACCACAATTTTGGCTCAATTTTCATGAAAATTGGCCAGAATAATTGTTTCGTCAAAAGGATGAACCTTATTGATCTTAGGAGGGCACTTTTGGAAAACACAGGAAAAGGGGCCTTAATTACAATTTCTTTGTTAATGCTCTAGAGGTCATCAATTTGGCTCAATCGTCATAAAACTTATTTTAGTTATTTGTCTCTAGTTGCATTTTTTTAACAGCAGACAGTTCAGGTGAGCGATCTAGGACCATCATGGCCCTCTTGTTTATTATTTGTTCCCTATATTATGACTTAAAACGTATTACTTCAGTAGTAACTATTTGAACTCTTTACCCATCAAACATTTATTTGTAAGGATAATGTTGTGTCAGAATGGCTACTTAATTAGTAATATAGGTGGGTTCTCGGTGAGTGCTTTCTCCGACAGAGAAACTTACATAAAGAGCATCTAAAAAGTAAACGATAAAGAATTGGTTTATACTCACCTTTTCATACAACGTATATTGCTCGTATTTGACGGTTTAGAAAAGTAGAAGCTCTCGGAATATAAGCTAGATGTTTGCTTTAATGGTTTTTGAGGGTATTGGGGCCCAATGAGCTGTGGTAGCGAATATTTTCCCGCAAATTTACATGTGTGTGTGTATTTCCGTTTATTCATCGTCGCTACCATAGCACATGCCTATATGAGCGAAACCCCCAGAAGACGGTTAGTTATTACGGGGGATAGGTCAAGGATACAGGGCGAATTTACTGAAAGCTCCGCCTGGTTCTTTAACGTGTTCGATGGATAGCATCGTCACACGGGGCCACGGTGTAACGTCTCATTCGAAATACAATTAGTTTGTTAGTTGACATGGTAAGCCCAGGCCTCGAACCCGTGAGCTTGATGTTTGAAGTCATGTGCTCTGCCAACTGAGCTAATCGAGCTGACGCAAATTTACATCTAGCGCAAAGATCATTTTAAGCGTTGAGAAACTAATTAAGAAGCCAGTATTAAATGCTTGTATTCATTGACTCCCTATATTCGATGATTTATTAACCAAAATCTTGATAGTTTTAAACTGTGCTAACAAACCAATAATCCTGTTTGTGTATTTACCCATTCCCTCACAAACCCTTCTGTTTACGTCCCAGAAGAAAAGGCTTTGTAAAACATTATGGGAAATGAAAAAAATTGAAGCAATTTCTTCATTATCGTCAAAGTTTTCTAACCCCCCCCCCCGAAAAAAAAATCCATTAACCTGAAATTGTCGTCTGCAGCTTATTTCAAATTTGACTAGTCTGAAATTTTATTGTGTGGAAACGGGTTAAAAGCTAATAGTGAATTATCTAGAAATACACGAGTCATATGTTCTTTCTTAAGTTCTCTTTTGGAATTAAAATTTTAAACTCTTTGAAACGGTAAAGACCACTCTTCAACTTTTTAAAAAAGGACACAAAAAAGGTATTCATTTAAGAAATGAAGAGAATATTTTTTTGTTTTCGTGGAGGTATGAACCGAAAAACCTAATTACACTGTATGAATACGCGAAGAAACGCGCATCAACAATTTTATTATATCATTCATACATAAATGATCAGTAGAACAGTTAGCCAAGTACCTAATTCAAAGAATCAGATTTTTTCTTCATGTCAGTGTATCTATGTAATAAAGAAACAGTCCATTACGGGACGAAATATTTTTGACTGTTCCAAATTGGAAGCAGTTGCCGAGGACAATTCAGTTTGCGTTTTAATTGAAAAACAATTGCTAAATTTGGTAGAAAACATCGTAGTGTATATAGCTCTTTATATAAGCATTTTTCTTTTTTTAGCCTGAGATTGCGTAAGCAACCTGAGGCTAAAGTTACAATGCTAAAAATTCTAACCCATGCAGAGTTTAATGTGAAAACATAATGTAAAAACATCTACCGCAATCAATGTGATCTTCTGTCGCTTGAAAAGTAGATCTGATCTGTCCATAAATTATTACGCCCCATTGAGGCGAGAAGGACGAAGGCGAGATATGACTCATTAAAAGCTGTCGGGCTCGATGTACAGTACTTTCGTGTGAGTGTTCTGAATTTGGCAAAATTATCAAAACTTGACGAGTGAATGGAAAGAAAGTAAGGAGATATATGATACATTGGAAATTATTAAACATATATAATAATATCATATTGTTAACATGTTAAGAAAAAATAAGGTGTTTGTTTCAAACAAAATAATATTACTTATTCTAGAATAACAATATTAAAACGGTCCGGTTAGATGAAGTTGCTGATAAGCGAAGCTGTCGGTTTTACGCACGATTGGAATGTTTTGTTTAACAAATTTATTGGTCATTCATAGGATCATATTCGAATTGTCTGAAAACAGTTTAGTCGTGCTCGGACTTTGTGTCTATATATTTTTACCTCCGAATTCTACCCAAAGGATGCAACGTCTACATAACGCTTTTGAGAGGTGTACATAATCATGTTAACCTGGTAAACGACCGCCCGCCCTCTCTCGCTCTCTTTATCTGTAGATTATAAAGCGCATATTTGCATAACGAAATTGGTCTGTGTGGTAGAATACTCACATCGCACGCTAGAGCCTCCTAGTTCGAACCTGGCTACCCATCTCTCTCACTCTCTAGCTCTCTCTCGCTAGCTCCACTGGCTGAAAGCCGACGAGCTTTTGTCATGATGTGGTGTCTGTCGTCCGTCTGTCGACTTTTACTTTAAAAATCTTCTTCTCAGAAATTACTGAACATAATTCAACCAAACTCAACAAAAATGCATAGCAAGGATCCTTGGGTGGCCTTTATCAGATCCATTCAAAGCATTTTGATTGGGTGAAAAATACATAACTATATATACATGTAAATATATCGTTACAATACCTCAACGGGATGAAAATTATTGCGGGCAGGTTGTGTCCCCTAGCGCACAAATTGGCAGATCTACGCATCATCGACAGTAGATTTGGGTAGAAAGCGGCACCTCCGATATTCCGACCATCAAACTTTTTCTGCCCAGATTATATATCTCCTGTATACATATCTCAGGCTTTCAGCGCTTTCAGCGCTTTGATTCACTATAGTTGTCTATGCAATGTTTCCTCAAAGCGTCAAAATTCAAGATTGTGTAATGGACTCTCAATAGAAGGATTTGATTTTTGGTCTATAGTTATAATAATGCCATAACCTCTAGAATTTTGAAGAGTATGTCGATTCCGGACAAACTACCGTTGTATTAACCCTTGTCATGCTGTATAAACAACCTCACCGAATTGTTGTAAAATCAAAGGGCTGAAAGCACTGGTAGAACGTGTTGTTTTAAAAATCAATATTTCTTTTAGAAATCAATTTTATAAACAACTCTGGCAGGAAAACTGCAAGCAGGAGGTGTAGACTAAGATCAGACTGCACTTATGTGCAGGGCTGATCTTGGTCTACATCTCCTGCAAAAACCGGAATATTCCGGGTTCAGCATGACAAGGGTTAACCCATTCCACACAATTCCGCTTTTCACGCCCATCAAGGAAAAACTTCGGAAATCTTTTTGGAAAATGGGGAAAATTCTTTTGATGAGCTTATTCTTCATTTCCCACAAATTTTCTACTCAGAGGGACATAAAAGGTTTAATTCAACGGATTCAAAACTATGGGATGAAACTTCTTTCGGTTGACCAAACGCTTCGATAAAATCAAATAACCAGTCGACCAATGAAATCATACATTTAGTCCAGTAATGAGTTTTGATTTCTGACATTATCCGCCACTTTGTCAATCGCTTTTGTTGGATTGGCGACTTAAACGTCGTAACTACAGATTGTTCAAGCTGAAGTAACGATGTGTAGGTGGCCAACCAAATTTACAACTTCTCTGTTACTTGCTTCTGGCCATATTTTTTCAAAATAACGCCGTTTAAGATTGAAGCGGGACTTCCTGTAGGAGTCAATGGGCGGGGCTAAATGTGTTAGTGGGTGGGGCCAGCGATTGGTCAATTCAGAACAGTCTGAAATTTCGTCGCATGGTAATGGTAAAACATAATAAAACTCGATCCAGTCTAGACGTGTGAGGTAAGCCGTTTGACTCACCAGGTTCTATTGCAACTCTCCGAGGTCTTAACCCTTTTCTGTTTTGTAAAATTTTAGGCCTGTCCAAATTCAAAAGCTTAGCAGACGATAATTCAAGTAGATTTAATTTGAAAAAAAAAAATCAATTAGTAGGGTAGAAAATATTGTGAAAATAAGAAGTAGTTGCTTGTTTCAAGCGATTTCTTCTCTTTCTACAATGTGTTCTCAGGTTTAAAAAAAAACCAAAAAAAACACAAAAAACATGGACGTAAAAAATAGGGATTGAACAGGAAAGGTATAAAATAAATTAACTTGATACGTACTCATTTCACCCTTCCCCGCAAAACACAATATTAAAATTCAAAGAAGCTGCAGACCACAATCTAAATTTGATGGATTTTTATTTGTCTTCTATGATACAAAAAAACATAGTGGATATTGCAGAAATTGCATAATGCAATTTATTTCTTCATTTTCCACAATCCTTTCCAAAACTTTTTTCTCGAGGAGCGTAAAAAGAGGGCTTGTGTGGGAATGTCTTTGGTCAGCCCGATTAGCTCAGTTGGTAGAGCACTTGACTTCAAACCTCAAGATCACGGGTTCGAGCCCTGGGCTGACCATATCAACTAACTAACTAATTGTCTTTCGGATGAGACGTTAAACCGAGGCCCCGTGTGACGATGCTATCCATCGAGCACGTTAAAGAACCAGTAGTTTCGTCCTGTATCCTTGCACTATCCCCCGTAACAACTAACCGTCTTCTGGGGGCGTCGCTCATATGGGCATGTGCTACGGTAGCGACGATAAATAAACGGAAATACAAACGAATGTCTTTAGAAAACGGCATATTTTATTCTGATAATCGATTTTTTTTCATGTATTTGCAAATTAACTTTTTAGAATAATGTATTCGAACAATGTTCGACGGATATAGTGATTAGAATACGCGACATAAAAAAACATCGATAAACCCCTTAATCTATTCTTCACAATCACGCTTTTGACGACCATGGAGAAAAAGCCTTAGAAAATAGTTTGAAAAATAAAGAAATTGCTTGTTTTAACCCTTTCCTGATTTGAAAATCTTAGACCCGTCCAAATTCAAAGGTTTTGCAGACGAAAATTTAAAGCTAAGTTTATTTGAAAATAACTATTTAGAAGGATAGAAAATATTGTGGAAAAAGAAGAAATTGCTTGTAACAAGCAATTTCTTCTTTTCCCACAATATTTTCTAAAGTATAAAATCACAAGGACGTAAAAATCAGTGATGTATAGGAAGGGGTTAATCAATTTCTTCATTACCCACAATGATTTACGCCCAAAAAGATATAAAAAATCTTTAATTTCCATCAACTAAAATTTGTTCCTTAAAACTTCTCTCAATTTGGACCAGTCCAAATTTTGTCGTCTTGTGATGGGTTTAAAAAAGGGTGCAAAAATATATATTTTACATCGAAAAATACAAGTGCAAAATCTGTATAGCAACAGTTTCAATTTCACGAACTATTTCTGTTCAAAAGATTTAATAGAAGGCCCAATAGCAAATAAGTGGACCAAGGATAGTAAATAACTAGTTCTTAGAAATGGTTTGCTTAATGAGGAAGTTCATATAGAACAAAAATTTGCAAATATTGCAGTTTTCGCTTCGCTTAATATGCAGATGTACGGTCAATAACACCAAACAATAAGAAATTGGATCGCGATGTCAATCAAAGAATAAATCAAATATTTTATTTCAATCGGAAGTGACCTTTGAACTCCGAAATTGGCCTACATTTATGAGAAGAATTTGGGTTTGTTTGCCAACTTAAAAGTCGTACTGCAGATCATTTCAGTCAATCTCATTTATTTATACAAGCACAGGCTCATAAAGTCATTTACTATCGGACATAGGTCGTGTCTGGAACAAGTTTTGGACTAGTGTACCGTGTTATCTTCTGAAGATCTTCAAAAATCAATATTCATTTTTAGAAATCAAATTCTTAAGCAACTCTGGCAGGAAAAGTACAAGCAGGAGGTATAGACTAAGATCAGCCTGCACATAAGTGCAGCCTGACCTTAGTCTACACCTCCTGCAAAACCAGAATATTCCGGGTTCAGCATGACAAGGGTAAATGTTTCAAGGAATGCCCGTATGGTTCCTTTATCCCATTACACACGACATAATCTAAGACTAGTTTATTTAAAAATTGAAAGAAGTTGCAAACGACATTTTCAAGTATATAAGATGATATTATATATAAAACGTAAATAGAATTTTAAAAGTGAATTACGGATCGCGAGATCAATCAAAGAATTGATCATACAGTTCGACATGGAAGTGAACTTCATTGGCTGACGTTTTTTGTGAAACATTTTCGTTGGTTTGGTAACCGAAACGTCGTAACTACAACTATATTTATAACGTTTAAGTCACTGATCAACCTTTTTATTTCTAGTTTCATGTTACTGAACATAACGTCGATGTCATTCTAAAACGTCGTAACTACAGCTTGAATCAAGCTGCAGTTACGACGTTTTAGAACGACAACGAAGATAATTTTTGCAAAATAATGCCGTTTCTTCTCTAAGTCGGACTTCCTGTCTTAAACAGTGGGCGTGGCAAGCGATCCCTATATATGTATTAAAAAGGGGGGAGCAATGACAGCCGAAAATCTGTTAAAAAATAAACAAACAAACCGCCGGACCTTGGGCTGTCGTTTAGTGATAGTTTATTTAAGGATTTAATATTAAGACAACATGTATCAAATTATAAAACAGTTTCTTCACGTGGAGAACTCGTATCTGTAAACCAATTAATGCCTCTGTATCAATTGATTATCGGTTTTCAAACCATCGATCTTCATTTTTACAATCGGTTTTCAGTAAACGTAACCTGACTTTTAGGCATTAGTTTTTGCAGTTGCGAGTTCCGGGTCACGATTTTCCGCCTTTATATTTGTATAAAATGGCGAGGTCCAGAGTTGCGCTTTTAGGGTGTGTCGTGAAGTCTCATTCAAAATGAGGTCCAGACACTCTAAAGTGCTGGTTTTTCTGGTGCTGGTGTGTTGTTTCATTTTGCGCAACGTTGAGGGAGGAGGTAAAGTCTTTAATTCTATTTCATCGTCGTATGGCACGCAAAATATCGTAACTACAGCTGTATTCAAGCTTTAGCTGTAGTTGCGACGATTTGTGCGCCAAACGACGATATTTCAATTTAAATTAAATGAATGGTGAAACTGGTGAGAAACATTTTAAAAACCTAAAAGGACGTTATCTTCCGATAGGTAGCATTTTACAAGTACTGACCTATCTAATTTGAGCATTCTGGGTAGTGTCATTCGTGACAACTCGGCCGATTCCGTTGAACTACATTCAAAATGTCAGCGCCAAGGAAATGCACGCTTCGTATTCTTAGTGTTTCTTCTTGGAGCACATGTAAGATGTGAATGCTTTCGCAATTCAAAATAATTATTTTTCTTATTAACTTGGCGACGGTTAAGTTTGATTTCTCCACAATTGTAAGTTTTATTGCAGTTATCCACTTGCTACTTTTTGGCGATAGAATATGGAGTTATGCGTACGACGTAATAATATTTATCCCAATCAGGATAAGTGATACGGTCCCGAAGACAGATCAATCTTCGGAGAATATGACATGCGCAGACAAAACCTAAAAGGATCAATAGAATTATAAATATATTAAAATCAAAGGACAAAATCAGTCTAGTATCAGATGGCTAAAAGTCACCACGTATTGTGATGGATAACAGTCACAAGTTTAATTTTCATTGTGATACTTGACCATCACAAACTAATACTGAATTAAAAATATAGAAAAACTTCAACGAGAAGGACGGCTAGCTGTCACTGGTGAGAAAAAATGTGACGGTTATCGCTACAAATATTGGAATTCTGAAAGTTTTAGACACTTTGTAAATCCGCGATAGGCTTAAGAAAAAATCGTCATGGCTGAGCCCATTACAATATCACGTGCAGGTATATTGTGGCTGTATATTGCATACCGCCTTTATCTATAGGACAACGTTTTTATGGAAGTTTAACCCATTACCGGATGCCAAATTTTTAGACTGGTCCAAATTGAAAGGGGTTGCAAACGACAATATAAATTTTATGAAATTTTAGGTTTTTTCAACATTTTGATAAGAAAACATTGTGGAAGATGAAGAAATTGCTTATCACAAGCAATTTCTTTATTTTCCACAATGTTTTCCTAATTGTTTTTCATGAGGGGCGTCCAAAAGCATCATTGTGTGGGAATGGAATAAAGCATTTTCCATACACGTTTCAGCCGTAACATCATGTCTTACAATGAAGTAACGCGTGATTATGATTCTACTCGAAGAGATTTTCATAAGCTTCACGATGGAGTCAAAAGAAACCCGATTTTGACAGGAGATAAAATTCTTTTATTTAGAAAAAATATATGTTGATGATTTACCGTCACGAGAAGAAGTGACGGTTAGCCACCAGATACCGGGCTGGTAATAATCGCTTTAATACGTGTTCGGTTTCTGAAAATCCTATTAATTTTATATGAGTTTTAAACGAATTGTTACTACCACTATTATCATTTTCATTTTCAAATTGCAATTTATATAAATATATCTAATTGACCTATCGCTGGCCCCGCCAATGAACTCCGACAGTATGTCTAGCTTCGATTTTGAAAAAATTATGGCCAGTAGCATGTAACAAAAAAGAAGTAGAATTAGTTGGCGTCCTAAACGTCTTAACTACAGCTTGAATAAGTTGTAGTTACGACGTTTAAGTCGCCAAACCAAAAGAATGGTTAACTAAAATGGCGGCCAATGTCAAGATCAATATTCATGTCTGGTCTCAATGAATGATTTCATTGTTCGACCGGAGTTTTTTTTAACTGACAGCCGCGATTGGTCAATTAGCGATACTAATTAAGCCTGTGCGTGACATTTCCAACAATTTCGCAGACTCGTGACTCGCACACATTGAGCACCCTGGACAGCCATTCGGCGCAATTAGAATATTTGCTGAATGTTTAAAGAAGCTTTAGGTCAGTATCTATCTACAGAGCGCAGCGTGAAGACTCTGATCAGTCTGTGCGGGTGCACAGGCTGATCTAAGTCTTTACTTGGCGCACATGTGTAATGGTTGGAAATGTCACGCACGCGCTCAATTAATAATCATAGTAATTACGAAAATGAGATGTCGACTAACACATACACTATATTTTCATTAAAGGTGGGATAAAGTAAATTATGCGTTGTATATAAATGCAGTATAAATGTTTTCATATTTTACCCTTTCCCAAACTTTTATAAGTTTTGCCAATCCTTAGATAAAAAACGAAACCAACAACACAATAACGGTTTTTGACGATCAAAAGAAAAAAAAAAAAGTTTTGGAAAACATTGCGGAAATGAAGAAATCGCTTGCGATATGACGTTCGCACCGGAAAAAAAAACAACAAAAAAACACTTCAATAAAATATGGTTAAAAATTGATATTCCTAATGATTATAATAATAATTCAGACAAACGACCCGCCTTTTCGGCATACAGTTCAAATGATTTCATTCACAAATACCTCCGAATGTTTTTACCTCTAAGTAAATTTGGAATCCAACAATTTAGGTTTCATGTAACTGGCTATAAATATTGAAAAATAACAACATTTATTCAAGGTCGCACTTCCTATGTGTATGTGTGTGTGCGGGGGGGGGGTCGGCGTTGCCTACCATTTTAACTAATGCGCCAGTCGAACAAGTAAAGTAACTACCAAAATGACGTCATTTAACTTTAACCCCTTCTCAACTCTTATTTGATTCGTAGAATTGATGATTGAATCCACTGTAGTAGGAACTTTATTACCAGCTGAAAACAACACTATAACTATTGTTTTCCATCCCTTTAACCCAATACTGTAGATCAGTCAAAATAGAGAGAAATTGCAGACAAGTTTTAATTTATAGACTTTACGAAAGGTTGTTTTTAGGTTGGAAAACATTATGGATAATGAAACAATTGCTTGTTATTTCTTCATTGTCCGCAATGTTTTCTAAAACTATTTTCTTTGGGAGCGTAAAAAATGTGTTATTGTGCGGGAATGGCTTAATCGCTATGCACATTATGGATATTTCATTTTCACATATTCTTTTCTTTTAGCTCTAGATTTTCAAGGTAAGTTCATATTTCATTACCCCCCCTCCCCCCCTGTCTCCCCCTCTCTCTATCGGTTTTTCTTTTCTTTTTTTCTTTCTTTCTTTCTGTCTTACTTACTTTCTTTCTTTGATAACATTGTAATGAATTCGTGTTTCTCAAGAGTTTCAAGTTCATGTCCCCTAATTGACTTCTTTCCGTAATTTTAAATATTATCAAAAGTTTTCATGATTACTGTTTATTTGACTAATGGTCAATCAAGGAATCAATCGACCATTCTAATCACTCATTCAGCCCAGAATCGATATTTTAACTCCAATACTGGTCGCCATTTTTTTTTTAAAAAAATGTGTGGGTTTTGCGACATACACGTCGAAACTATAGCTTATTCAAACTGTTGTTTCGACGTTTAAGTCGCCAACAAGCTATTCTACTTTTTTGTTGCATGCTACAGACTATAAAATTTGCAAAAATAACGCCGTTTAAAAAAATGAAGCAGGACTTCCTGTTAGGGTCAGTAGGCGTGGCAAACGAAGTAAGTGGGCGGGACCAGCGATTGGTCAATTATCATTTTAACTCATCACTATTAAGAGATGAAGAGAATATTTTTTGTTTTCATGGAGGTATGAACCGAAAAACATAATCACACTGTATGAATACGCGAACCGGATTCATACATTGTATGATTAGGTTTTCGGTTCATACCTCCATGAAAACAAAAAAAAATATACTCTTCATTTCTTATAATCTAATAGCATCGAGCGAAAAAAACAACAAAAGCTTTACAAAATTTGATACCTTTTTCTATGAGACTATTTTGTGCGGATGCATACAAAATCGGTGCGTGCTCAAAATTTTGTTCATGGAGTTATGAATAATTTTTTTCGACCAATCAGAAGGCTCGTTTTTGATACACGAAACTAAAAATTAAATTATTAATCATTGTGGCGATTTTGTACATTTTGGGTTTAATTGTATGTTTCAGTTATATCATCCATGACAATATACGATATATGTCCACAAGTCTCTCTTTAATCTTAACTTTGAAATCCTATGGGGGCCTCTCTCAAAAATCCCCTGCTACACGTATTCATATTGTTAAAGCTTGGCTACAAAGTCAAAATGTAACCACGATAAGGCAGTATATGCACCCCTTTGATCCTACCCGGCTAAGTACACCCCCTCGACAATTAAGATTCCTGTACGAATCTTCTATATTCAACACCGCCAACCTCTAATCACATAACCACAATCACATGTGGATTGTTTACGGTTCGCGTCAAATGTAACATGGAAATTAATATTCGACTCTGTCGGGATTCGAAGCAGGGAGCTCTCTGCTCTACCACGTCGCTATAAAAGCTAGCTTGTACGACAAGGCCGTATATAAGCTCACGTCATACACTACTTGGCTAGAAAAAGTCTAGTTGTATGACGGTATTAGTTACAACTTTTCTTGAACAGAAGCATTGTTTGATTTCATGATATACAATCTCTATTAAATCGTGTTTCATATAAATGGTAACAACTAAAGGAAGTGTCCTACCTGGTTTCATATCTCTATCAACTCATCTGATAAGCTCAATATGGAATGGGTTTAATCGAGGAGCTAGCGGCACTTCTTATACATGTGATCGAGGTCAAAAAGTTAGAAAGTCATGTGTTGTGTAAAGGAAGTATGTTTGTTGAGTTCGAAAAATGCAAATCTTATAAAAAAAAAATATGAACGTGCAAAAAGGCGTTGTATACCGAAAAATGTATTTTGTTCCCCTTTCAGGAGCACGTACATGCAATGATTAAATATTCAAAATATAGTGTTGTTTCAATCTCTTTCAACTGAAATAGTTCTCACATTATAATACAAAGCAAATTTATTACCATCAAAGTAATTTTCGAAAAAAACGATAAGTGTGCGCAAAGAACCATCACGTTGCATGTCCCTTAAAATTGATTGATTGGGGTTTAACGCCGCTTTTAACAGTATTTCAGTCATATCGTGGCGGCTGGAGCACCCAACAATGGATTCCTGGTATTTCTCACACCGGTGCTACCACTACATCCTTTCTTAGCCTTCAGCTGCTATCTCACTTAGGTTTACGATCATCCACCCATTTGTGAGAGAGAGTCGGAAAGGATATGTACCGCCGCCGGGGGTCCCTTAAAAGCAACAATAGTCTTACAACACTCCATATATTCTCTTCTCGTGAACTTGCTATTTAAACTATTTATACTATTGATTACATAGGATTATAATTAATCAAATCAGAATTTGTCGTGGTATCCTAGATACATAGAATAATGGAGTACGTAGAAATTAACATATTTGTTTTTCCAGACGTAATGATAAAGATAAAAAGCAAACGGCTTCAGTCATGTAAACGGCTTTTAGTGCTATCTTATATAAAAGCTTCACATAATCCGAAATTGTAAGTTTTCAAAAATGCTGAGCGACGAGAAAGGATGGATTAAACAGAGAACTATTTTGCCTTCACTTCAAGTATATTTACATGAACGAGATGAACAATTTAGTGATCTTTCAAACTCTTTTGACTAGAGATGCACAAACCTTATTATACAAAATGATTTAATCACAATCAATGAAATTAATGATATACGTGGTTTTCGCAGACAATCGTACAGTGACTTGCCCTAAACGCGTCATACTTGAAATTATCTGTTACCATAAAATCTCTTTTCTTTATCACGAAAATTGTTTACAAGAAATGAATAATCAATTCCACAAGATTTAAAACAAATAATTCAGCATATCACAGACGCATAGTGGTGTACACAGAGAAATGATTGATGGTTTGTCCAGCTTAAAAAAAGAGAAAATTAAGCTCATGAGCTAGCAACATCCTTTTCATGTTCACGAGGCCAAAAGGTTTGGTTTTTGCTACCGTATTTGAAATGTAGCAATGTTTTCGGAAATAAAAATCATACATAATCAATCATATTTACAGACTATAGCACATACATCCTATGAGAATATGTATGACATTTCCAACCATTTCGCATGTGCGTGACTTTCACACATTGAGCACCCTGGACAGCCATTCGGGACAATCAGAACATTCGCTGATTGTTTAAAAAAGCTTTGGGTCAGTATCTATCTACAGAGCGCAGAGTGAAGACTCTGATCAGACTGTGCGAATGCGCAGGCTGATCTAAGTCTTAACTTGGTCAACATGTGTAATGGTTGGAAATGTCACGCATGCACTCATATTTCTTTACCAAGTATACTTTGAACAAAGTGTTATGAATAAAAAACATGAGCATTATCAAATAACATAGAAAAGCAATCACAATATACATTCTAGAAATTATCAATTAAATTTAAATGGTCGTATGATTAACATAGTCAACGTTGACAGAAAATTACTTGGTTGCTTCTTAAAACGTTTAACTTGGATTTTGTTTTACCTAAAAATCTGCAGGGCCCTTTATTATAAGCAAATTTAATTACAAGTATTATGTGATTTATATCATATAATGGCTGAGTTCATTTCTAATGTTATAGTCTTAGTTCACTGATGAATTTTAAATTTTTGCGCTGCATTTTTGTGATTTACTTAGAGAGAGTGAATGAGAGAGAGTGAATGAGAGAGAGAGAGAGAGAGAGAGGGAGAGAGAGAGAGAGAGAGAGAGAGAGAGAGAGAGAGAGAGAGAGAGAGAGAGAGAGGAGAGAGAAAGAGACAGAGACAGACAGAGACAGAGAGACAGAGAGACAGAGACAGAGACAGAGAAAGAGAAAGAGACAGAGACAGACAGAGACAGAGACAGAGACAGAGACAGAGAGATAGAGAGACAGAGACAGAGAGATAGAGAGACAGAGAGAGAGAGAGAGAGAGAGAGAGACAGAGACAGAGAGACAGAGACAGAGACAGAGAGAGACAGAGACAGAGACAGAGACACAGAGAGACAGAGAGAGATAGAGAGAGATAGAGAGAGAGAGAAAGTGAGTGTGTGTGTATGTGTGTGTGTGTGTGTGTGTGTGGAGAGACGAAGTTAACTAAGACATTATTGAATTTTGATTTAAAAAAGCTGCCGTTTCTGTGGAAGGCTTTGGCTAACTAAGTTTTAAGGACGGTTTCGATAATCTAGTAGAAATATTTTGATCTAATACATTTAGTTTTATTCGTTTGGCCCCCGAGCGTGATTTTCTTATTAATTTTCGGGAAGATAAGACTTTAAGATTTTAACATGACTTTAAGTAAACGTATACTGCTTTTTTATTCTATAGTTCATTTCGCAAAGTTAACCAGCGAAGTATTGTCTATGCCTCCGAAAGCTCATGCACGATTAAAATTCGTTACATGACTGAGCAGTCTTTTCAACTACACGACAATTGTCGACTTAAATCTTATAATATAGAATTATTGGTGCTAGATATTTCAACATAACAAGTTTGAGGAAAATATTTTTCTTTCTGTTATTAATCATATTTACCGAAATATTTCCGGGACAGAACCGATTCTTATTTTACTACGTACACTAGCTTGAGACTTTAATGATTTTGCTTTATATGTAAGAGTTTAAGAATTTGCATGGAAAATGGCAACAAATATCGTACATTTGTTGTATATACAAGAAATAGACGATATTTGTCGCCATTCTTTAGATTTATAGACGTTTTTCTGCCGTAACAGGATCACGTGAATTTGACAACGTTTGTGATGGATGCGTGGTTTCCAAGGGAATAGGATTCCAGTCCTTCTTCGGTGATTGTTCCTGTTTCTACACCTGCAATCTCGTGATGTCTCCCAAGGTATAAATTGTTTGCGTGTAAGCTTACAGGGCTTCTTTTCTAAACTATGTAATAATATGAATGATCCGCGAAGAATACCTCTTGGGAAGTGCAAAAACGGAATGAAAAGGGTCGAAATCTTAAGCTCTTTGACGTTTTTTCATTAGCTAGCAAAGCGTCAGCTTTGATAGCTTAAGTTAACAGACAAATTTTGAGGTCGTCTCAAAGGTCAACGAGTGCAAACTACCACTGGAGGTTTAACCACTAATCAGTTGAATGCATACACCATAAAAAGTAGTCCTGGTGTATTTTAAGAATATAACTAACTCTATTCAAATTGTAGTGTACTCTTTCACAAGCATGGCATGTAACCCATTCCCACTTAATTCCGCTTTGCAGCATCTCAAGAAAATGCTTTGGAAAACATTGTGGACATAGAAGAAATTGCTTGTAACAAGCAATTTCTTCAATGTCCACAGTGTTTTCTTCCAAATTCCAATATCTTGAAATTGTGGTCTGCAAGCTTTGCTAGCTTACAGTACTTTCAGTGCTTTGATTTTTAAATCTGGAATGAGCATTCCAACTAACTATTTAAGAGATGAAGAGAATAGTTTTGTTTTCATTGAGGTATGAAACGGAAAACCTAATCGCACAGTATGAATACGCGAAGCGGATTCATACTATGGTTTTCGTTTAAAAACCTCCAAGAAAAAAAATCTCTTTATTTCATATAATTCAACGACATCGAGCGAAAAAAAAGCAAATATTCTATCAATTTTGATACATTTTTATAGAACAAGCATACAAAATAGCTGCGTGATTAGAATTTTGTTCATGAAGGCATTTTTTTCGACCAGTCAGAATGCTCGTTTTTGAAAGACGAAACTAACAGTTAAATTATTTGATTATGAATGCGATCTCTGGTAAACCTCTGCTAGATCTATTTTCCTTTTCAAGTATTTTCATTCTAGAGATCCCTTATCGCCTGGCGGATAACATGTGTAATAGAACACTAGGTTTTCTACCTTGCTACTAACATTTTGTGACATTTTTTTCCTGTCATTCGAAAATGGCTGTTTTATTTAGTTCTGTCTTGTTATTCGGAAGTAGCTTTTTTAACATTTGTGTCCCGTTTTTTGAATTTAGCTTCTTTTCTTAACATTTTGGTCCCGTTGTTCGAAAATACATTGTTTAACATTTGTGTGCCGTTAATCGAAAATAGCTTCTGTATCATTTGTGTGCCGTTATTCGAAAATGGCTTCTTTAAAATTTGTGTCTCGTTATTCGGAATTTGTTTCTTTTCTTAGCATTTATGTCCCGCTATTCGAAAATGCATTATTAAACATTTGTGACCCATTTTTGATTTAAGAGATGAAGAGAATATTTTTTGTTTTCGTGGGGGTATGAGCCGAAAAACCTAATCACACTGTATGAATACGCGAAGCGCGAAGCGGATTCATACATTGTGTGATTAGGTTTTTCGGTTCATACCTCCATGAAAAGAAAAAACATTCTCTTCATTTCTTATAATTTAATAGCATCGAATGAAAAAACCAAAAGCAGTACAAATTCTGATACCTTTTTGTATGGAACTATTTTATGCGGAAGCATACAAAAAGGCTGCGTGCTCAAAATTTTGTTCATGGAGGTATAAATTAAATTTTTTGACCAATCAGAATGCTCGTTTTTGAAAGACGAAACTATCAATTAAATTATAATGCATTATTAGACATTCGTGACCTATTTTTTGAAAATGCATTTTTAAACATTTGCGACCCGTTATTCGAAAAAAGCCTCTGTATCATTTGTGTCCCGTTATTCGAAAAGGGCTTCTTTTCTCAAACATTTGTGTCCCGTTTATCGAAATGGCTTCTTTTCTAACATATCTTTCCCGTTATTCGAAATTAACTTCTTCCTTTTATCATTTATGTCCCGCTATTCGAAATGCATTTTTAAACATTCGTGACCCGTTATTCGAAAATGCATTATCAAACATTCGTGACCCGTTATTCGAAATGCATTTTTAAACATTCGTGACCCGTTATTCGAAAATGTATTATCAAACATTCGTGACCCGTTATTCGAAATGCATTTTTAAACATTCCTGACCCGTTATTCGAAATGCATTATCAAACATTCGTGACCCGTTATTCGAAATGCATTTTTAAACATTCGTGACCCGTTATTCGAAATGCATTTTTAAACATTCATGACCCGTTATTCGAAATGCATTATCAAACATTCGTGACCCGTTATTCGAAATGCATTTTTAAACATTTGCGACCCGTTATTCGAAAAAAGCCTCTGTATCATTTGTGTCCCGTTATTCTAAATTGGCTTCTTTTCTCAAACATTTGTGTCCCGTTTATCGAAATGGCTTCTTTTCTAACATATCTTTCCCGTTATTCGAAATTAACTTCTTCCTTTTATCATTTGTGTTCCGTAATTCGTAAATGCATTTTTTAACATTGGTAACCCGTTTTTCGAAGTGGCATTTTTACATATAAGTTATTCGAAAAAGGCTTCTTTAAAATTTGTACCCCGTTATTCAAAAATGAAACCTAGGAAGTCAACAAAAAATAGTTAAATTAATGATCTTGGTCATTGGGGGCCAGTCATGATTGCTCTTCAAATATAATTGTAAGGTTGATTTACCCTTGAATTACAGTCCTTAGATTTTTCAATAGCGAAAGTGTCGTCAAATCTCAGCCATTGTGCTCCGCGCAAGCTCATCAGGATCGACTCTGTCGCTTTACGAGTCAACCTTTTCTAATCACATGGCAAGTTAGCCCATTACCACACAATACCGCTTTCTTGACTCCCCGTAGGAATAATGATTATGTAAAATTTGCTCGAAAAGGAGAAATTGCTTGTTACAAGCAATTTCTCATTTTCTCACAATGTTTTCTATCCCTTTTGGCACATATTTTCCAAATTAAGCGCAATTTAAACTGCTGTCTTCAACTTCTTTTTGTTTTAGACCAGTCTTGAATGAAATTCTGGTTACTTTTAATGAGTAAAACTTCCATATTTCGTTAAAGCTCTCCTCAATGGCGTCCCCGTATGTGTCCTACAAGAAATGCTGCGCCTGTGATGAAGCCTTCTCCAAAAAGCTGCTCACCTGTGTCAGATACTATGACAAACGCTCAGATTGCTTCGACTCAAACAGTGCAGCTGTCAGTAAGTAAATGGGATCAATCAAAGATAAGGAACCTTATGAGCTATCGATCCTAGTTAGATTGTGAAGGCTACGCAGATTGATTAGGGCCGAAACCAATCAACTCATCTACAGTTTTGTTCAACCTAGATCAGTCTAAAATTTTGTTGCCTTGGAATGGGTTTGTTTGAGTCTACATGTAACTAAATGATTGTAAGTAACCTTCAAAGTAAGCAATCTATACTTTTTATAACAAGTCTGCTTCAATCCCTTTGGCTTACTTATTCAATTGCTTATTTTTGTGATATTTTGTATTCGTCCACATTGTGCTGCCATGTACTGTACTTGGATTTAAAATAAAAGATGTGTTCTGTTATGTTATATTGCCTGAGTGATTCTTTTATAGGTCGTCGGTGACTGGAACACGCTTTGTACAATAGACCTACCAATTAAACTTACACGTTGATGTCATTCTAATTTTGCTTAGAAAATGAATCGTTACTTCTTCAATGCTAACCGATAGACTATCGAGAAGTTCGTGGTCGCGAGGTAGAGCGTCGGCTTTCAGATCAAGAGGACCCGAATTCGGTTCCCGAGTGCAGCTATCGATCTTGTTTCTTTCATTGGCCAAAACATTCGGTGCGAGTACTGGTGTGTTTTCCAGGAAGCTTAATCGAGGGAGATAAATATAAGTTGGAATAACTTGTTTTCCAATCGATGTAAAATAAAAAGGGCTTTAATCGAGATTTATGTGTTGATAATCAATAGAAAATTTCATCGAAAAAACATTAATGAACCCACCTTTTTGGTAGATTTAGTCTGCTTTCGATCATTGCGCCTTACTAATCGACGTCTATGTGGGACCATAAAAGCTGGTGACGTCATTATGTCGCCATGCATTTCATACTGAACGACGTCTTCGTGGACCAAGAACACTGGTGACGTCATTATGTCGCCAGGCATTTCATACTGAACGACGTCTACACGGGATCAAAAACAATGGTAACATTATCATGTTGCCATGCATTTCATAGTAAATGACGTTTAAACGGCACAAAACACCGGTAACGTTATCATGTTAACAGGCATTTCATAGTAAACGACCTCTACGCGGGACCAAAAACACTGGTAGCGTTATCATGCTGCCATGTAATTCACTTGCGAAATGAGGCGCTTTTGGAATGCTTTTAAAAGACCATATTCTGTCTATTTCTTTTCCCGTTTAAATGCTTGTTTTTTTATGTAAGATGGAATTATCATTCAGTCTGTGAACAACTAAAGCACAATTAATTCGTGACTCCGCCACTTCGTGAAAATATAGTTTATGTTGTTTACTAAATGAAAGATAATTCGACCGTAAACTGAAACAAACAATAATCCTTTATGTATTAACCCATTCCAACACAATGACGCTGTTTGACGCCCCCCAAGGAAAACAAATGGAAAACATTGTATACAATGAAGAAATTGCAATTCTTCATTTTTCGCAATGTTTTCTTCCCAGAAAGTTGAAAGAATCTAAAATTTCATAAACATAAAATTGTTGTCTGCACATCCTTTCAATTTGGACCAGTTTAAATTTCGAAAAACAGGAAAGGGTTAAACACAAAGAAAGAAATCCACATGGATTTGTTACACTTTTGATACTAATAGTGAGACAGGTATAACCGTAAAAGTGATTGTTATATTTGGTTCATTTGAGCATCGTGTC
This sequence comes from Fragum fragum, assembly GCA_946902895.1. NCBI lineage: Eukaryota > Metazoa > Mollusca > Bivalvia > Cardiida > Cardiidae > Fragum > Fragum fragum. Next base: position 12,790,664 of record OX336376.1, read on the forward strand.
TTTTCAACTTGATTGACAGATCGCGTCTGTCAATTAGAGATTCAATCGACCAATGAAATCATTCATTTTAGACACGAAGTGAACTTTGAACCCCAACCATGATTGACATTTTGTAAAGCCTTTTTGTTTGTTTTGAGGCTTTAAAATCGTAACTAATACTTATTCACGCGGTAGTCACGACGTTTAGGTCGCCAACAAACTACTAATCTGTTTTGGTTGCATGTTACTGAAAAAGATTTTGGAATATAATGCCGTTAAATATCAAAGACAAACCTATTGAAGGATTTCAGTGAACGGAGCAAGCGATCCGACCTAATGCTTGTTTCAATTCTAGATCCGTGCGATGAAGAACTACCTGGGACAAATATAACTCGAGAAAGAGCTGATATCGTGGATGGACCTTTATCTATTTCCTGTAGTGGATACTCTACTTGTGTAAATGTAAGTACAGCGCATCTTCCTCAAGCGACCATCTCTATTAGGCGACCACTTGCATTAAGCGACAACAATGAAAATCCCCTTTTCACAATCATAGCTCAAATAAGAAGTGGTCGTATATTTCATAAATAAATCCAATGTTGTTGGAACTCATTAGAATCGTCTCAGTGAGACGATTCTAATGAGTCCCATCAACAATGGATTTAGTGAGAATTATGTTAAAGTGTGCGTATGCATTTAAATCAATCCTTCATATATTTTACAGAAATGTGTGTAAAGCGACCATTTTCTTAAGCGACCACTTTTAAACGTCCTATGAGTGGTCGCTTAATACAAGATTTACTGTACAGCCAGTCTTCCTCAAGCGACCATCTCTATTAAAGGACCACTTTTATTAAGCGTCCAGTACCAGAACTCCCTTGCCAAAAACTAATCAAATTTTGTTCTAGTAAAATTATAAAAACTAAATCCTGTATTGTTGAATCTCATTAGAATCCACCAAGGAGGTGATTGTAATGAGTTCAAACAACATAGGATTAAGTTAGAATACTGCAATTAATTATGTATGTAGTCGAACCGAATCCACACATAGGTCAAAAAGAGTTGGCTTACTAACCCATTCCCACACAATGAAATTCAGACTAGTCCAAATTAAATCTGCAGACGGCAATTTCAAATGGATGGAATTTTAGATTTTTTCATCATTTTGGATAGAAAACATTGTGGATAATGAAGAAATTGCTCGATACAAGCAATTTCTTCATTATCCACAATGTTTTCTAAAGCTTTTTTTCTTGAGGGGCGTAAAAAGGAGGGCTTGTGAGGGAATGTGTTAAACGACCATTATATTGAACGACTATACTTTGGTCGTCTATTGAATGATTGCTTTATATAATTCTAATTGCATAAAGAGAATAACTGTTTGTTTCACGAGCAACAGGTGGGAAATAGCCTTTATCATATACCTATAAATGATATTGATTAAAATCTGGCTATCCAATACAACTCGACAGAAAAAAAATGAATATTCGGCGTGTACTAAAAAACCGTATTCGTCGAACGGACTAGTCTTTTGTGTATTGACGTTCGGGTTTTTCTTCCCGGAAAGTTGGTTATTTCTTAACCATTTAAGAGAATTTTCTTAATGTCATATCATAAAGGTATATAATAAAAGGAATATTACAACAGTGTTTTTTTTTTCTTTTTGTTGTTATCGTCTTCTCGAAACATGTGTAGGTATTTTTTATTGGATTCGAGCTTCGGTCTCATCCAATGAAAAATACCTACACACGATTCTCGAACACGATAACAAAAAATAGAAAAACACACTGTTGTTATATTCCCTATTTATTTATCACGAAATGAAAATACAGCGTTCGTATACGAGGAATAAAGATCATCTGTTTCTTTTTATGAGAAGGAGTAAAGCAAATCAGTTAAAATATCTCGAAGTGAGGCATTTGCGCGTGAATTAAATTGAAACCTAATGGCGTAACTGATAAAGCTGTAGTTACGAACGACGCATCGATAATCGTAGACCTATGTGGGATAGCAGCTGGAGGCTAGGAAAGGATGTAATGGTAGTACTGGTGTGAGAAATACCAGGATTCCATTGTTAGGTGCTCCAGCCGCCGCGATATAACTGAAAGATTGTTGAAAGCGGCGTAAAACCCCATTCAAACAAACAAACAAACAAACGAACGACGCACTGACGGTATGTCTTCCTTCACGCACACACCGACCACACGCGTAATTTCCATTTAAGCATTTTATATGGATATATAACTCACCACAAGTATTTCTAGATTCAATAATTAATTCTAGTTTCGCCTGTCAAGATTCTAGCGTTTTGATTGGCTGAAATAGCTTTCATAGTTCTATGAACTATATTCTTAGCGCATAACTTTTATAGTGTCCATGCGGATAAAGTAGATAAACAAAATTTCTACTCAAAACTTTTTGTTTACTTCATTTTTGCTCAGTGGCATTAAATCATAAGAAATGAAGACAATATCTTTTATTATTATCATTTACCTGTAAATACATGCCTTCTAAACTGACGAAATCGGACACGTAAGGAAAAAATGTATCTGATAGTGTCAAATACGGTTCCATGTAAGGTATTCTAAGATGACGTTATAATGCAAATAAACGCAGTCGGAATAGTAAAGGAGAAGGGAAACTCTTGTAGAATAACATTTTTTTATTATATACCTATAAAAGATATGGAGTAAAACCTGGCTGTCAAATTCAACTCGACAGAAAAAAAATCAATATTCGGCGTGTAGCAAAAAACCGTATTCGTCGAGTACCGCTAAACACGGACTTCTTTTTTGTGTATTGACGTTCCGGGTTTTTTGGAAAGTTGGTTATTTCTTAGCCAGTTAAGAGAATTTTCTTAATGTCATTTCCTAAAAGGTATATAATAAAAGGAATATTACAACAGTGTGTTTTTCTATTTGTTGTTATCGTGTTCTCGAATCGTGTGTAGGTATTTTTTATTGGATTCGACCTTCGGTCTCATCCAATAAAAAATACCTACACACGATTCTCGAACACGATAACAACGCATAGAAAAAGACACTGTGGTAATATTCCCTATATATTCTATCATTTCGTCAAACTCTTTGAATAAAAAAATAGGTATAATATAAATGGAATAGTACGTTACGATTGCGATACAACATCTTGTATTTGCTTCTCGATGCGGAGGATTTTTTTCTCCGCAGCTCAAAGCAAATGGAAGATGTTGTATTGCTGTAAATATATGTGTTTCCATTTTAAGAGATGAAGAGAACATTTTTGCTTTCATGGAGGTATGAACCGAAAAAAACTAATCACACTGTATGAATACGCGAAAACAAAAAATATTCTCTTCATTTCTTAAAATTTAATAGTATCGAGCGAAAAAAGCAAAAAACTTCACAATTTTTGATACTTTTTTGTATTGGACTATTTTGTGCGGAAGCATTCAAAATCGCCTTTTTGCTCAAAATTTTGTTCATGGGTTCATGAATTTCTTTTTTTTTTGACCAATCAGAATGCCCGATTATGATAGACGACACTGAAAATTTAATTATTGAAGTATGAAACTATCACGTAATTACAATAGATTTTGAATCCGTATCACGTACTCATACATTGTGAATAAGCATTTACATTCATAACACACACACCGAAAACAAAAAATAATCACTTCGTTTCTTAAATGTATATTCTGAGAAAAATATCCATTCTAAATCAATTTGTTCGAATTGGAGTAAACGCAACTTGTCAAATCGCGGTGGCTAGAGCAGTTAACCATGTATTCCTATTATTTGTCAATAATTTAATTTCTAGTTTCGTCTATCAAAAACGAGCGTTCTGATTGGTCGAAAAAAATTATTCCATGAACAAAATTTGAGCACGCAGCGATTGTGTATGCTTCCGCACAAAATAGTCCCATACAAAAAGGTATCAAAATTTGTAAAGCTTTTGTCATTTCGCTCGATGCTATTAAATTATAAGAAATGAAGAGAATCTTTTTTGTTTTCATGGAGGTATGAACCGAAAAACCTAATCACACAATGTATGAATCCGCTTCGCGTATTCATACAGTGTGATTAGGTTTTTTCGGTTCATACCTCCATGAAAACAAAAAATATTCTCTTCATCTCTTAAATGTCATTGGTCACACGTAGATGACTTTTAGTAGCGCCAATGAATGTAACCAGGGCTAAAAGTACCGAAACACTGAGTTTATCTTTTCGATAATTGAACAATCGCGACTGTCAATCAAATAATTAGTCGACCTATGAAAATTTCAATTAGACTGGAAGTTCGCGTGTATATACAAAGCATATGCACTTATACTGTTTTTGCGTCAGCCCGATTAGCTCAGTTGGTAGAGCACTTGACTTCAAACCTCAAGATCACGGGTTCGAGCCATGGGCTGACCATATCAACTAACAAAACTAATTGTCTTTCGGATGAGACGTTAAACCGAGGCCCCGTGTGACGATGCTATCCCTCGAGCACGTTAAAGAACCAGGCGGAGCTCTCAGCAGTTTCGTCCTGTATCCTTGCACTATCCCCCGTAACAACTAACCGTCTTCTGGGGGCGTCGCTCATATGGGCATGTGCTACGGTAGCGACGATAAATAAACGGAAATACACAAACACTGTTTTTGCACAAAGCTATCGATATATAACTATAAAACTATTCACTATTATTAAACAATCGCAGGTAAATGGAGAGTTCTATTTGAAATATGGGTGCAAACACTATTGTTGGTTTTTATATCACTCTTGATCATAAGGCTTGTAAACATTATTGTATATCATTGTTTCGTAGAAAATTGGAAATTAAGACCCCGAGCTTTTTTTTAAACAAATACTTTGACTTTCTGGAATGGAATTTGGCTCTACATGAATCACATCAAAACACGGCCCACCAGTTCACAAAATGATTTTTGGATATTGTGATATTTTTGTGAAAACCAATTCCCACACAATGGCACCCTTTGACGCCCCCGAGAAAAGCAGTTGGGAAAACATGGTGTAAAATGAAGCAATTGCTTGCAACAAGCAATTTGTTCATTTTCCACAATGTTTTCTACCCAGAAAGTTGAACAAATCTAAAATTTCTCAAACTTTAAATTGTTATCTGCTGCAACTCCTTTCAATTTGAACCAGTGTAAAAAATGTGCCGTGTGGAAATGGGTTTAAGGCCGCACGGCTCTCTGAGGGATGAATTGTCTCACATAGGGAAACCGGATGTCTTTGTTCATATTTTTACATACCTTTCTATTAACCCTTCCTGCCATGGTTAATCCCTGGATTTTACGTCCGTGTGATTTTATAATTAAGAAAACATTGTAGAAAAAGAAGAAATTGCTTGTAACAAGCAATTTCTTCTTTTTCCACAATATTTTCTACCCTACTTCTTTTTCCACAATATTTTCTACCCTACTGAATGATTGTTTTGAAAATAAATTCAACTTTTAATTTTCGTCTGCAAAACCTTTGAATTTGGACCAGTCTAAACTTTGACAAAACAGGAAAGGGTTAATGATTACAGAATTGGTCACAAGACCTCTATGAAGGGCTTAACCGAATGGAATTCAAAATGTTTTACCCAATCCCACACAACAAAATTTTAGACTGGTCCAAATTGAAAGGAGTTGCAGACGACAATTTAAAATTTATAAAATGTTGGATTTTTCGACTTTCTAGGCAGAAACATTGTGTAAAATGAAGAAATTGCTTGTCACAAGCAATTTCTTCATTTTACACAATGTTTTCCCAATTTCTTTTCTTGAAGGGCGCCAAAAGGCGTCACTGTGTGGGAATTGGAATGAGATATTCCGTGATTAGAAATTCGATAGTTTTGACACTATATATTTCGTCATCTCCAGTGAACGCTCAAATTAGTACATAATGATATCGTCACATTTACATGATATTAGGCGTTATTTTTTTTATAACAGACAAAATGGAGAGGTGCGCGCAGTTAAGAAAACGAACAATCGTCTCTACTGACAGAATCATGGGGGAAACGGTGTTGTAAAGAAAAACGGACATTTTCTCTAAAAATAGAGTCATATTACGGAAAGAACGTGTCCGTTGGAAATCCTCACCGTAGATTGTGTATGGCGTCATATAAAATTTTGGTTATTGAAGTAGGTTAATTACGTGCAAACAAAGATCAAGTGACTGTATTTATCACCGCAAATGAATCGGCGTTAAACGAGTGGAACACAGCAAAGTTCGAAACTATACAGAATTGCTTAAAATCAAAGGACTGAAACCACCGATAAGTCTATATGAGGGTTAATTTTTCTTTTTGAATTCGATTATTCAAACAACTCTGGCTTAAAGAAGACAAACAGGAGGCGTAGACTAAGATCAGACTGCACTTTTGTGCAGGCTGATCTTTGTCTATACCTCCTGCCAAAACAAGAATATTCCGGGTTCAGCATGACGGCGTTTTGTGAAGACATTATATGTAATAACATGTAACAAAATAGCAATTTGGTTAGTTGGCTACCTAAACGTCGAAACTAACGTCGAATACGCTGTAGTTACGATGTTCAAGTCACCAAACCAATAAAAATGCTTTACATAAATTTCGACCAATGTCGAAATGGTAAATTCACTTTCGGTCTAAATGAACGATTTGATTGATCGACTCATTCCTTGACTGACAGCTGCGATCCTTTACCAATTAACCCATTCTCACACAATCCCTCGTTCTTACACCCCTAAAAATTTGGAAAACATTATACAAAATGAAAAAAAAAATGCTCGTATCAAGCAATTTCTTCATTATCCTTAATGTTTTCTAATCAAAATAAATTAAAATTCCATTCATTTTTAAATTGTCGTCTGCATTTTTTTTAATTTGGACAGGTCTAAAATTTCATCATATTGGAAGGGTTTAACAAATGTCACGCGCGGGCTTATTTTTCTTTAGGTTAGTGGAGTCGTTGTTCCTCAGCAAAAATGTTGCCCGCCCGGCCTGTGTTACAACCCTGTTGATGGGGAGTGTAACCCGGGTGGTTGTGACGTCAATCCCACTTGTGCTGTACTCCGGGACGAAGAACTTGACGATTGTAATTGTACAGAGACAACGGCACCGGCATCAGGTAATAACTCAGAGAAAAAGAACTTAGAGGTAGTATATCAGCTATCGTTTATGACGTAAGCAAAACATGCTTGCGTAAAACGTAGAACACAAATTTCAAAAGGTAGGACAAACAATCCAGCATATGTTGTCCAGCTTGAATAAAATGAATAGAAGCGAATTAATTGCCTTTACAATTTTTTTCTTATAGATTTTTGACTCGAGTTTCCATATCTTTTATACAGTAATCAAATGGTAGAACATACTTTGTTTGTCCTACCCTTTTGAAAGCGAGGCGGACATGCGCACAAGTTGTTACTAATATTAGTAACGAGCCTCTTAGAGGGTCGCTGCTATTCGAACCTGTCCTGTGTCACTTTGAACTGCAAGCTCCTTGCGTTGATGATATGAAATTGTATGTTTCTTTTAAAAACAAAGCAATAAACAAAGAACAAACAAACAAACAAAAAAACGCTTGTCGTAGTCAGCTGACGGATCGCGGTGTCAATCAAAGAATGGACTTAGATTTAAAATTCCGACAACCCCGCCTTCTTACCTGAATTTACGTGAGATTTCATGCGAATTTAGTTACTTAAGTATATTGTCACGGGCTACAGAAAATAGTTCCATGCAAAAAGTATCAAAATTTGTAAAATACTTGTTTGCCTTTTTTGCTCGATGTCCCTTAAGTTATAAGAGATTAATATTTTTTGTTTTCATGGAGTTATGACAAAAAATATTCTTTTCATTCTTAATTGTAAGAAAGTTTAAAGAAAATAGGAAAGATGTGATTGCTGAACACATGCTCTTAGCAAACAGTTTTTTTTTCGGCAATATTACATTGACGATTGAGAGACGCCTCTTGGTCAGAGAGATTTTATATTGTACTATTTTAAGAAATGTAAACGCTGCAATAACATGAACTTATGAGTGACTAGCAAGCAAAGCGTCGGTTTTAAAAGCTTCAGTTTACAGACAAAATTTTGACATCTACTCAAAGTTCAACGAGTGCAAACTGCCACTGGAAGCTTAACTACTAAATCAATTGAATGCCTACGCTATAAAATAAAGTTGTTGTGTATATTTCAAACTCTGTCTATAAGATCACCACCTAGGTATTTCTAGCTCACTTGAGCATAGTGTGCTCCAAATGAGTCTCAGAGTAATGTTTTGTATGGCCACATGAATTAACTTTATTCGATGATACTGAGTAGTAGTAATTCGAACGATATTTTATCTCTTGCGCGATATCTTTCTTCTGCTCTTAAAGAAAGATATTTATTTATGGAAACCAACTGAAATTTTAGAGTACTCTTTCAAAAACATATTATTTAACCCATTCCCACCCAATCCCGCCTTTTAGGCATCTCAAGAAGCATTGTGGACAACGAAGAAACTGCTTGTATCAAGTAATTTCTTGAGTGACCACTATGTTTTATTCCCTACAAGTCAAAGATTTTCTATGTCTGCAACTTCCTCTAATTTGAACCAGTCTAAGATTTTGTCAGGTTGGAATTGGTTAACTCCCGGGTTACTTTAAAGTCGTTTTTTATCATGATAACCTTTGACAAAGAAGTTTACTTAACAACACCATGCTTTGCTAGCTTACAGTACTTTCAGTACTTTGATTTTTATGATTGTTATTATTATTTCGTTTCAGAGTGTCAGTACATGGCTGTTGAAAACTCCTTAACCCGATTTATGGGGATTGAGCAGATGGCGGTTTACGACTGTCCAATTGGCACGTGCTGGGACCAGGCAAGTTGCACGTGTGTTATGGCTAACAACACAGGATACAGTACGTAAATACTTCGTTTGTAACTAACTGACGGGTCGCCGGCCCCCGCTCACTGACGCCGCTGGTCACGCCCACTGACTTAGTTCAACTTCGATATCAAACGGAGAAAAGTATGACCAGGAACATGTAACAAAAATGTTAAATGGTTGGTTGGTGGTCATAATGCCGTTGCAACAGATTGGATATATTTACGTTCTTAAAGTCGCCAAACCAACAAAAATGATCTACACGGTTGTTGGCAAAAGTCGAAGCTCAATTCCGATTTAAACTTTCCACATAACAAAATTTTAGACTGGTCCAAATTGAGAGAAGCTGCAGACAACAATTTCAAGTTGGTTGAATTTTAATTTTCTTCATCTCTTGGGATAGAAAGCATTGTGGAAAATGAAGAAATTGCTTGTAACAAGCAATTTCTTCATTTTGCACAATGTTTTCTATAACTGTTTTTTAGGGGGGCTTAAGAAGGAGGATTGAGTTGGAATGGGTTAAAAAATGGTGAATTATTGCCAAATACTAATCAGTTTAGTCTGGTCGTACCATATACCTTTTAACCCTTTCCTGGACAAATACGGGATTTTACGTCACTGTGATTTTAAACTTGAGAAAACATTGTGGAAAAAAGAGAAATTGCTTGTAACAAGCAATTTCTCTTTTACCCACAATATTTTCTATCACATAGGATGGTCAGATTTCAAATGGCATCCAGTTTTCATTGTCGTCTGCTACCTCTTTCATTTTGGACTAGTCTAAAATTTCAAAAAACGGGAAAGGGTTTTAAAGCACCAATTGTCACTTACAAATGGATAAATACTAAGTTAGTTGAACAATTAACGGATCGCTGACCCCGCCAACTGACTCCGAAAGGAAGTTCCGTTTCAATATGCACGTTTTTTTCATGCAAAATATATGACCAGTAAAATGTTGCGTTAGTTCGCGACCTAAACATCGTAGCTACAGCTTGAATATGTCGCTAAACCAACAAAAATGCTTCACGAAAATGTTGAAAAAAATCCACTTCCGGGCAATTCCCTTGTAACAAGCAATTTCTTCAATATCCATATTTTTTCAACAAGAAAAAACAAAGAATTGTAAAATATCGTATTTTTTTTTATCGTTAACATCTTCTAAGTTGGACGTGCGTATTTTTTTTTTCATCTGGTATTGAATTGACCCTTTCCTTTTTTAATTTTTTTTTAGACTGGTCCAAATTAAAACATTTTGCAGATTACAATTTAAAGTCCAATTAATTTGAAAAATATTTATTCAGTAAGGTAGAAAATATTGAAGAAAAGGAAGAAATTGCTTGTTACAAGCAATTTCTTCTTCTTCCACAATGTTTTCTCAAGCAAAAAAAAAAAAAAAAAAAAAAAACTAAGCGGCGAAAAAAAAACAGGGATTGAGCGGGCAAGGGTTAACCCTTGGTTCGATGATAACATCCGTCGATAAAGCTGTTTCTGCCAACCTGTAACTTTATGCCTTCTATTTCTCAGACGAATGCCGAGAATTCTTAGACCTTGAATTCGACGTAGATCTTAACGCTACAGATGCGCTTGGAAACCTGCTATACACGAATATTCATGGACCTGTGTTCATTGAAGAAGGTGCTGCAGTCTTCGACCAGGATGGTCAGATTAACGTGGTCGGAACGGCTAACACATGGTACAGTAAGTAAAACTGAGACGTTTCTAGCCTCGATTACGTTTATTTGCCTCATTATATATACTCCTCACAAAAACTTAAGTAACAAAGAATTCTCATAACTTTTTTGGCACATTTCATGGTCAATAATTTGTTCAAAACAAAATTGAGGTCTTATCACACAAATTACATTAAATGATTGGGAAATCCTTACAGCGTAACAAACTCACAAATTCTCGAAATATACAATTGTGCAAAATGTCACTCGCCAGCAGTTCAGAATGTGAAAAAGTCCTTTTCAGTCAATGTTTATGAGTCTAATACCTGGTATGTGCCCCATTAGCCTCATCACACGCGCGGATACGCCTTGGCATCGATTTGTTTGTTTGAATGGGGTTTTACGCCGCATTCAACAATCCTTCAATTATATCGCGGCGGCTGGAGCACCTAACAATGGAATCCTGGTATTTCTCACACCAGTACTACCATTACATCCTTTCCTAGCCTCCAGCTGCTATCCCACATAGGTCTACGATTATCAACCCATTGGTGAGTGACAAATAGTCGGAAAGGATGAGTGCCGCCGTCGGGAATCGAACCCGGGACCTCGAGATTGACAGTCCGACGCGCTACCAACTGCGCTATGACGGCGGCTCCTTGGCATCGATCAGATTAGCTTGTCAAATGTACGTTTGGAATATTCCTCCATTCTGTCTGCAAGGCCTGTTCTAGTTGATCCAGGGTCTGTGGGCGAACATTCTGACCGTAAACACGCCTTCCAAGAATGTTCCATGCATGTTCTATAGGATTAAGGTCTGGGCCAGTCCATATGTCTAATGTTGTTGGTCCGCGGAACTTCAGTCACAACTCCAGAACGATGGGAACGGGCATTACCATCTATAAAAAGGGAGAGTTATGATAACAGGTGTGATGACTTCGTCCTTGTACCCTAAAACAGTCAAGATACCTCGTCTGATGGCAACCAGCTCTGTTCTGCGGCCAACACTGATGCCTCCCCAGATCATCAAACTCCCTCCGCATTACTGGTCGTGTTCAGCGATGATACAGTCGGCGTACCGTTCATTACCACTTCTCCACACACGTGCCCTGCCATCTTTAAATCCGTAAAGAGAACGTGACGCCAACGGTTGACCCTCTAGTTTTAATGCTGATGTGACCATATTAATCTTTGCCGTCAGTGTTGTTTGGGAAGTGGAATCCGTTGAAATGATCTCCTAGACCTTAGACCTTCTGTGTGAAGCATGTTCCTTACTATTTGGGTAGACACTCTGTTTCCCTACATCCTCTGAAGGTCATTTGTAACGACCTGGCCGTTGAAAATCTGTTCTTTCGGGCTAGGGCAGCAACGTAACAGTCTTCACGAGCTGTTGTTACCCTTGGACGGCCTTGACGTGGACTCTCTGTCATCTGTCCAGCTGTACCGAGTTATTTCTCTTGACCCAACACTGCGATGAACATTAAATTGAATGGCAGCGGCATCCCACCCTGTACCATTCCAACAATTTGAACCACCTCATTTGAAGTCAAGTGACCTCTTGGTATGATTCAAATGTTAATGACATAAAATTTGCCATGATGATGCATTTTAAGCTCATAGAGAGCACATGCAAAGTATGGAATCTGTGTATGTGACACGTTTTGCGCGCATGTTTTGAGGATGGCTCTATTCAAACAACAAGATAAATGTTTTTGGATACAATAACATTGAATATTCGTAGAGATGTGGATTGTCATAGATATGGTTGTCCGAATTACAAATCGTTGCAAATAAAGCATCTTTTAAAAAGAAATATTGAGACTTTTCTTGGTGCTTAACTTCTTGTAAGGAGTATATGTTCTAATAAATAATTTAGTTAATAACCTCTTTCGAAGTGCCTTATCAGAGGTCATTGCGCGTGTCCGATAGGTAATTAGTAATTGACCAGTCGCTGGCCCCGCCCACTTACGTCGTTGGCCACGCCCACTGACTCTGATAGGAAGTCCCGCTTCAATTTTAACGGCAAAATTTTGTAAAATTTATGGCCAGTAGCATGTAACACAAATGAAATACAATGTACTTGGTTTGCGACCTTAACGTCGTAAATACAGCTTAAATAAGCTGTATTTACGACGTTAAGTCGCAAAACCAACAAAAAAGCTTAACAAAAATGGCGGCCAATATCGGGTTCAACACTCACTTCTGGTCTAAGTGAGTGATTTCATAGGGCGACTGGTTATTTGATTGACAGCCGCGATTGGCCAATTTATAACCCAGTTTCGATGTTTAGCCGGTTATAAGGCGATTCAAATAAGATATCATTTATGATGCCGCCGTCATAGCGCAGTTTGTAGCGCGTCGGACTGTCAATCTAGAGGTCCTTGGTTCGATCCCCTACGGCGGTACTCATCCTTTCCGACAATTTGTCTCTCACCAATGGGTCGTTAATCGTTGACCTATGTGGGATAGCAGCTGAAGGCTAGGAAAGGATGTAATGGTAGTACTGGTGTGAAAAATACCAGGATTCCATTGTTAGGTGCTCCAGCCGCCGCGATATAACTGAAAGATTGTTGAAAGCGGCGTAAAACCCCATTCAAACAAACAAACAAAAATCATTTGTTATTTTATTGTAACTGAGATCGGGTCTCTACAAAGGAATAAAAAAATAAAAATAACAATATTTTGTCAATCAGATAGGTTTTCAAAAAAGCGGGCGAGCCAAGTACAGGTCAACAAAAGATGATTTTTGACTTGAGAATTAATTGATTAACTCTAAAACAGTTATATAAATAATATAGACCGTTTCGATCCTGGTTACGCGGCAGAGTCCGTACTTCCCAGTCTCAATAACTATTCAACTATATGAGATGAACGTCTCAGCTTTTAACTCATTACCAGACGACAAAACTTTGGGCTGGCCTAAATTCAAAGTTATCGCAGACGACGATATAGTTGATAAAATTTCAACAAATTGTTTGTCTTTTTGGGTGGAAATATTAGCTTGATGAAAAAAATGCTATTCCATCATTTTCACGTTTTAGCGCTTATTTTTTAGGGGCGTCTAAACGTGTGATTGTCAGGAATTGGTCAAATAATATTCTTCTTTTGACAATTATCTTAACCCTTTCCTGCACGATCCCTAGGTTTTACGACCAAATGATAATATACTTGAGAAAACATTGTGGGAAAAGAAGAAATTGTTTAAAACAGGCGATTTCTTCTATTTCCACAATATTATCTAACATGTAGATGGGTTACTTTTTAAAGTTCACTCTATTTTGATTGTTGTCCACATCTGTTTCCAACTTGGACCAGTCTAAAACTGAAAAAATGGGATTGATTGATTGAATGGGTTTTAACGCCGCTTTAAACAGTATTTCAGTCATCTCGAAGCGGCTGGAGCACTTAACAATAGATTCCTGGTATTTTTCACACCAGTACTTCATTACATCCTTTCCTAGCCTCCAGCTGCTATCCCACTTAGGTTTACGATTATCCACCCATTGGTGAGAGACAAATGTCGGAAAAAATAAAAAAAAAAAAAAAAAAATGGGAACGATTTGATAAAAGTACCATTTTCAATCTGACAATTTGCTATAAACAATTTAATTGATTCAGCCGAACTGAAACAATCAAGCTCTTCTCATTTCAGGTAATGACCTGGTATTACATTTCGCCTTTACCTTGACTGAAGATGGCACTTCATCGTTTGGTAAGTATATTTATTTTTACCCTCGTTCTCTAACGTGGATAATTAGCTCAAATAAATAAAGACCGATTTTGATTGGTTGTGTATCTCCCTCCCACAATTACTTCCTTTTTTTTTTTACAAATTAAGAAAAAAGGAAACGTGTTTTAACCGTTTTTTGAAACGGTTTTTTTAATTAAACGAAAAAAATGCATTGCTTTATCGTTAAATCTCTCTCTTTTTTTATTTTAAGAGAAAACTATAGAACAAAATATTTTTCGATTTTTTTTCTAGGTTGAGATAAAAAAAAAAAAAAAAAAAAAAACCCGCATGTCACCTCTTTTCTCTTAGGATCATTTCAATAAATTTCAGCCTTTACACTGACGTAATGTAATCATAAAAAGCAAACGATTCATAGCTTCTAAACGGAGAACACATAATAAGCAAGCGATAGAGGCTAATTAATTAAAACAAGCAATTTTATCATTTTACACAATGTTTTCATCAATGTTTTTCTGGAGAGGCGTAAAAAAGTGTCATTGTGTGGGAATGGATAAAACCCCTTTCAATGACTACTCTGCAATCTTTATTCTTTTTTGTAAAAGATTTACTCTACGGTTTCTTCGTTTTTGCAGATCGAACCCAGTGTATTGTTGGGAATTGTAAAGTGTTCGAGCAGCCAAGCGAAAGCGACACTTTTGCTGTCACCATAACTCGGGATGAAACTGCAGTTGGAGAGGAAATAAACATTTTCTTGCAATACCAGGATAGAGTTTTCATGAACTTACCCGGTAGCATGGCATCCGGTAATTTTGAAGTTGAGGGCACTTTTGCTGTACGTATGAATAATTCAATTTTAGTATCATCTATCAAGGTTTAAGAGTTTTGATGAGATCAGTTTTTTATAATATCATGAACAAAATTTTGGGCAAGCAACTATTATTTTTGACAGGCTAGCCTGTCCTTATCTTACGATACAAAGTCGGAGAGCTGCGTTCATGGGACAGGTTTACTTGTATGGGTGTTATTATGTATGCTTGCCCACAAAATAGATCCATGCAATTTTACTTAAAATAAGAGCCTGTGCGTGACATTTCCAACAATTTCGCATGTGCGTTACTCGCACATATTGAGCACCCTGGACAGCCATTCGGGGCAATAAGATTATTCGCTGAATTTTTAAAGATGCATTCGGTCAGCATCTATCTACTGAGCGCAGAGTGAAGACTCTGATCAGACTGTCCGGATGCACAGGCTGATCTGAGTCTTTACTTGGCGCACATGTGTAATGGTTGGAAATGTCACGCACGCGCTCATATAAAAAACGAAGAGAATATTTATTTGTTTTCATTGAGACATGGGCCTAAAAACTATATAGCACAAATGTTTGATTACAAGCATTTTCTGTATTGTTTGAAATGTTTCCTTGCCAAAAAGACACGGATTCTTTTTTTCAAATTTCATGAAACATTGAATTATGGCCTGTTTAAAATTATGTCCTCTCGTTATGAGGTTAATATCTATTTCTAATGTTTGTTGCTTCGCGGCGTGATACAGTGGGGTTGAAATATTTTATTTCATATCTTATTTTATATATCACTGAGGCAAAGCATATTCTCTTCACTTCTTAATTCTTTTCATGCTGAAACCGGTCTATTCCTGTTTTTGTAGGAAGTAAAGACAAAGATCAGCCTGCACAAAAGTGCAGTCTGATCTTTGTCAACATCCCTTTTAAGACAGGGTTGACCTCAATGTCAAGTTTGAATTTTCATTAGCATCTCTTTTATCCTTTGCCAAAATATCTTGGTGAATTAATAAAACATAATTTGCAGTTATGTTATGTTTGTATTAAAAGCCCGATGTAATATTTACTTTACATTTTGCTTATAAAGCCAAGACAAGTAGGTTGTTCATTTTCATTTATCGATGGGTCAAAGCGAAACAGTTGTAACTACCTCTATGAGTATACGCAGTTACAACTGTTTCGCATTGACCGATCGATATATCAATTCATTCTTATATTGCGTAATAACACCACGTTATATTTTCATTCGTTTTATTTAGTATGAAGCTTTGTCATTGAAAAAGGGTACAAATGATAGAATTTGATTTTGTTCCAAACACCCCCTCTGTCGTTCTCAACATTTCTTAAAAGTCCTTATTGATATTGCCTTTTTAAAAGCACCACACAATACCCATATATTAACTCTCGCCATGCTGAACCCGGAATATTCCTTTATTGTCAAGAGGTATAGACTAAGTGTGCAGTCTGATCTTAGTCTAAATCAACTGTTTGTACCTTGCAAGCCAGTGTTTTATATACATACATTTATATAAAAAAAAAAAACATTGAAGGGAATATTGACCAATAACAAGTGCTTCTACTGCTTTCAGTCCTTTGATTTTTAATGCAATTCTGACAAGAATTTATTTAGCATGACAAGGGTTAAATAGATAAAGTTGTGATAACTTAAACCTTTGTTTATCTACACTCCGAAGTCAGATATTTTCATGACTTTTTGGTTCGTGTTATAATTCTTTGTTAGCTATAAAGTTTTAGCTTTAAAGGTCAATATAGCTTGGCGAGGAGATTTCTGCACAAAAGAGCTTTAACTGTATGAAATCAAAGTACTGAAAGTACTGTAAGCTAGCAAGGCATTGTTTTGTTAAGTAATCTGTTTACCAATAGTAGGGTAGAAAACATTGTGGACACTGAAGAAATTGCTTGTTACAAACAATTTCTTCATTGTCCTAAATGTTTTCCAAAGCCTTTGCGGGGGGGATTCTTAAAACCGGGATTGAATTGGTATGGGTAGTATAGCGTTCTTTTGAAGGTGTTCTCTACAATTTGAATAAAGTTAACTTATGTGGCCGGTCATTTTGAACACAATATGTTCTGGTATACAATAAGAACTACTTTTTTTTGGCGTAGACATTCAGTGTATTTAGTGGTTAAGCATCCAGTGGTAGTTGGCACTCGTTGGAACTCTGAAAAGACCTTAAAATTTTGTCTGTTAACTTAAGCTATCAAAGCTGACGCTTTGCTAGCTAAAAAGAAGCATAATCTGTTTATCCCCCCCCATTTAAACCTGTTTCATCCTTATATCGTTAGCTTAGTGTTAAAACATCATAAGTGTCTATACTCTGTATCGACATCTATGATGTTTTTGCACTTAGATACCGATTTTTAGTGTATTTTGGGGGGGGGGGGCGAGCGAGAACTTACCGATGGGCATAGTTCGTCTCTGACGGCTCTTGTTTATTGAAAAAAATAAGAGTTGGAGACAAGCTTTCTTGAAAGAGCCTTGTGTGACCAAAACATTTTGTACAATTTTGTAGCTTGACACGGAATACGACTTTTGGTTGATCTACTGCGGCAGCGAGGAGGAAGTGTTTGCTGGGGTTTTGAATGAAGGTGGGACAGCCATCGCCGCGTCTGATAGAGACGTTATAGGTACGGTTGCATTTGTTTTTGTTCTTCGCTCATAAATAGACAGAAAACTTTATTTTGTATTTTATTTTATACCTAAAGGATTTTCTAGTAAATATGTACATTCCATTCTAAAAATCGGACATGCCAGGAAAAAAAAAAGTATATGATAGTGTCAAATACGCTTCCGTATAAGGTAGTCTAAGATGACGTAATTTTCATTCTATATATATTTTAACCCTTGTCATGCTGTATAAATTACCTTACTGAATTGCTGTAAAATCAAAGGACTGAAAGCACTGATAGAACTTAATGTTCAAAATCAATATTTCTTTTAGAAATCAACTTCATAAACAACTCTGGTATACAAAAGTACAAGCAGGTGGTGTAGACTAAGATCAGCCTGCACATAAGTGCAGTCTGATCTTAGTCTACACCTCCTGCAAAAACCGGAATATTCCGGGTTCAGCATGACAAGGGTTAATTATTAGTTTCGTCTATCAAATCTAGCGTTTTGATTGACCGACAAAATAATTCATATCTTGAACAAAATTTTGAGCACACAGCTATATATTTAGTAAGCTTGGGCACAAAATAGTTTAAAAAAATATATCAATATTTGTGAAATATTTGCTTTCTTCGATCGATGTCCTTAAATTTTAAGAAATGAATGAAATGTTTTTTTGTTTTCATGGAGGTATGAAACGAAAAATCTAATCACACTATTACCTCCATGAAAACAAAAATATTCTTTTGATCTTTTAACACGTTCCCACACAATTTCTTCATTATCCACACTGTTTTCCATTCCAAAAGACAAAGTGTTCAAAGATTTCATCTACTTAAAAATTTTCGTCTACAACTTCCTCGAATTTGGAATGATCTAAAATTGTATTGTGTGGTAATGGGTTAATAGATGTTATAATGTAAAGAAACGTAATCAGAATCGAAGGGAAATACTTGTTGAAATACGTATTTTTCTTTTCATATTTTTTTTTTTTTTTTTATTATTAATTTATCAAATTTATTTAATAAAAACAGGTATATGATAAATGAAAATTATGTTGCGATAGCGATACAAATTCTAGTAGTTGATTCTCGATGTCAAGAAAAAAATTCGACGTTTTAACCCTTGTCATGCTGTATAAATTACTTTACTGAACTGCTGTACAATCAAAGGGCTGAAAGCACTGATAGAACTTGTGGTTCAAAAATCAATATTTCTTTTAGAAATCAATTTCATAAACAACTCTGACAGGAAAAGTTCAAGCAGGAGGTTTAGACCAAGATCAGACTGCACTTATGTGCAGGGTGATCTTGGTCTACACCTCCTGCAAAATCGAAATATTCCGGGTTCAGCACGTCAATGGTTAAACCTATAAATAACGATATGATTCAACGAATTTATAATTTAGAACCTTTTCAATTATAATTATACTTTGAGAATGAACTTCAAACTTTTAAAATTTAGAGAAGTAGTATTCAAAGTTTACTTTAATCCTTTCCCGTACGACAAAATTTTAGACTGCTCCAATTTGAAAGAGGCTGCAGACAACAAATCAAAGTGCATTTAAATTGAAAGATAACCACTGCAAAGGGTAGAAAACATTGTAGGGAAAGAAGATATTGCTTGTAACAAGCAATTTCTTCTTTCCCTGCAATTTTTCCCCAATACAAAACCTATGGGTCGTGAAAACAAGTGATTGTACAGGAAAGGATTAAATTCCCGAAATCGTTTTCGATTCTTCATTGTTAGCGTTCGTCAATACATCATGACGCAATTTTCTGACTAATGCTCTGTATTTGACGTTATTTAACAATAGATACTCGATTAACAAATCGCGGCTATCAATAAATTGATTTAGACCAAAAAACGGTTAACTCCGACATAGACCGCCATTTATATAAAACATTTTTGAGTGTTTTGCGATTTAGGATCATCATGGTCCTCATGGTCCTGTCGGAGCCCAATGTGCGGTGCCAGCGGTTTCAGCGATCCGTCAATTATTGGAAGCTTTACGAAGTGTTTTTTTTGCATCGTGCACACCGGGTAATTAATAATAATAAATGAAGTCAAATCGCATTTCGATACGTCCACACGTATTAATCCTTGTCATGCTGTGAAAATTACCTTGCTGAATTGCTGTGAAATCAAAGGGCTGAAAGCACTGAAAGAACTTGTGGTTCAAAAATCAATATTTCTTTTAGAATTCAATTTCATAAACAGCTCTGGCAGTATAAGTACAAGCAGGAGGTGTAGACCAAGATCAGTCTGCACTTGTGTGCAGGCTGATCTTGGTCTACACCTCCTGTCAAATACGGAATATTCTGGGTTCAGTATGACAAGGGTTAAGTTGGTGCGAGAGTTCACAAACTATTGATAGACCCCCCCCCCCCTATTGTATAAAGGTGATTTAGACTACGGGCTACCAGGACTCAATGGGGAGGTATGCACAATACCCTTGTTTCAAAATTAACTCTTTCCCACACATTGTCGCTTTTTACGCGCTACAAGAAAAGCAATTTGGAAAACATGGTGTAAAATGAAGAAATTACTTGAAACAAAGAAAGCTTTCTACCCATAAATTTGAAAAACCTAAAATTTCATAATCGCCATTATCGTCTCCAGCTCCTTTCAATTTCGACCAGCCTAAAACTTTGCCGCATGGTAATGGGATAAATGCATAAGAACCATGTTGAGTGTTTGCACCCTTGCTAGCGGGTCATAGTTAAAATAAATTACCTTGAAATACACTAAAAATACTACATTTTTACTCTTGTTCAGCAAGATTATGCAATTATACTTCAATTTTAAGTCATATTCATGCTTGATTCTTTGTGAGAAATAAACAGACAATCACAAAGTCGTGAATTGGTGGTAATGGAACATGAAAGAAAACTTGTAGTTTCAAATATATAGGGAATATTATGTAACGATAATGATACAACATCTTGTATTTGATTTAAGCTGCGGGGAGGGGGGGGGGATTTTGATGATTCACGAGTGGGATATCAAATTTTCCTCCGGAGCAAAAGCAAATATAAGATATTGAATCATTATTGGAACATAATATTCCATCTTTAATATACTTATGTCTAATTAAATAAATTGGAAAAATGTACAAAAAACTTTTCTATTTCTAGAAGTATTCATCTTCCCATTCTGATTAAGTTCATTCGCACTATGACGTCATTATACAGGATAAAAATGACGTCACCTAAAATACCATATATGGAACCGCATTTGACACTATCAGATACCGATTTTTTTCTCTCGTGTCCGTTTGTAATTATTTTTCTAGATATATTTACAGTATATAATAAAACCAAATTCCACACACTGACTCGTATTTAGGTTAGTATTTTTGCTCAAATATTTCGATTTATAAATATTTGAATCAAAGATTAGCAGTGTTTCGGATTAGCAAGGCGTGATTGATATACGTACAACAAAATAATACATGTGCTACAAAAATTAACATTGTGCATTCTAATAAATGTCTACATACACAAACAAGATGTAATTTAATTCAAACTTATTATTCAAATAATTTAAATTCGATACATTCTTCTCTGGCTTCAGGCACCGGGATGTCTTTATTATATACGTTACCTTAAAATACCCAACCATATGCATAATGGCACGCAAGGGTTTTTTCTTGTTTTTGCCTGTTCTTTTTATTTGTTTGTGCAAATCGGTGTACTTAATTCTAATCTAAGTCATAATGTAAATCTTAGTCATATTTTGTTAATTGACGGATCGCAGACTCCAGCCGCTGACTCTGCTGGCCTTGCCCACTTACTCCAACAAGAAATTCCACATCGAATTTAACCCTTTACCGTTTTTGGAAAATTTAGACTAGTCCAAATTGAGAAAGGTTGTAGCGGACAATGAAAACTGGACGCCATTTGAAATGAAACAATCCTATGTGATAGAAAATATTGTGGGAAAAGGAGAAATTGCTTGTTACAAGCAATTTCTTCTTTATCCACAATGTTTTCTCAAGTATAAAATCATAGGAACGTAAAATCCCGTGTTTTAACAGGAAAAGGATAACCGGCATTATTTTGAAAAATTTAATGCCAGTAACATGTAATAAAAAAGTACAATAGTGGGTTGACGACCTAAGCGTGCTTCCCATAAATGTTGTTCAATGACGGAGTTCAAGATTCGAATTAGTCTAAATGAATGATTTGATTGGTCGGGTGATTCTTTGATTGATAGTCGCGATCCGTCATTTGTCCATATGGAATTTTCATCGCAAATCTATGCCATTTATGTCAGTTATTTGCGATCTAAAGACAGTTAATCTTTAAAAGATAAAAAAATGACCCTTTCTCGCACATTGACGCTTTTAGACGTCCCCAAGAAAAAAAGCTTTCGAAAACATTGTGGAACATGAAGAAATTGCTTGTTGCAAGCACCTGAAATTTGCGATCGGTAACATCTAAAGTCTAAAATTTTGTAGTATTGTAAAGGGTAAGATAAAAATTAATTGAAAAGCACCCCCACCATTAAATGTCCGACCAGTGCTGTTCTGTTATTCCAGGTTCAGTACAGCTGATTGGGAGCCAGACTGGGTTTTTGTTTGGGGACTGTCAACGTAGCGGAGCCCTCGAGGGAACTCTGGATGAGGTTGGTATCATAATCCGTCGATGAACGGACAAACATCAAACCTACAGCTAAATCTAAATGTAGTCCCGAGGTTTTGGTCGCACAGCGATGCTATTAATACTTCATTAGTTAGTTGAAGTTGACAGATTTTAAAGGCTCTATGGTTCTCGTAGGGTCAACATTTCTGACGAAAAGAAATGCTGAAATCCTTGTCAATATTGTGTGCAGACCCCTCTATCAATGATTTTAGAAAAGGCCACAAGCCCGTTTTGAAAAGCTATGCCGATTAGAATTTCAAAATTATTTTATGTTGCCAACATATGTTCCTCATGATATGATTATGAAACTGTTATGAATTGTTTATTGCTGATTAACACATTTCCACATGGCAATGTTTTAGCCTGGTTCGGATTGAAAGTGGCATCAGAAAACAATTTAAAGCTGATGGAATTTCATTTTTTTTTCTCTTTTTGGGTAAAAGCTTTGTGAATAATGAAGATTTTTCTATACAGACAATATCTTCATTTTCCCCAATGTTTTCCAAAGCTTTTTCTCGAGAGCGTAAAATGAGGGATCATGGGAATGGGTTAACCCTTTCATGCTTGGAAAAATTTTAGACCTATCCTAATTCAAAGATTTTGCAGACGAAATTTTGAAGTGAATTCAATTTGGAAAATCACCATTCGGTGGGGTAGAAAATATTGTGACAAAAGAAGAAAATGCTTGTTAAAAGCAAATTCTTCTTTTTCTAATATGTTTTCTCAATTATACATCACGGATACGTAAAAACCAGGGTTTGGACAAGAAAGAGTAAAATAGGTATATATTTGATTCAAGTTTATGAGATCATTATCTAATAGCCTCTATTTATTGGTTGAAATATCCCCGTGATCGAGTGCTATAACACTGAGAAACCGATTGCTTACGTTACGAAGACTCAATAAAACGACATTTTAATCCATTCCAAAACGACAAAAATTTGGGACTGGTTCAAACTGAAAGAAAGTTACAGATGACCTTTCAAACTGTATGCAATTTGAAAAATATAATGACTGAATGTGGTAGAAAATATTGTGAAAAAGAAAAAATAGCTTATCACAAGCCATTCCTCTTTTTCACACGAATTCTGTCTTGGTAATATTTCACAGGGACGCCAAAAGCATTATTGGGTGGTAATGGGCTAATGTATCTTTAATTTTTGTCGCTGGATTACCCGAACTTTTCGCTGGATAATCATTTGATGACTTCACTGGAAAACCGATGAAATTATCAAAACGATAAACTCAATGTTATGATAGATCTAGCCCTGCTTTCGTTCATTTATCGCTACTGCGCGTCGTCTTAACGGGAACCAATACACTGATTACGTCATCATGTCACCATATGATGTGTTCAAATGATTTTCTTCTTTTTTTCTCCCGATAAAAAGGATAGTCGTTGTTTTTTCTTATAAAATCGATAACTCTTTCATTCAGTAAAAAACACAATCTATATTGTAACTAGTCGCGTAAATGCAACTGATATGGACAATTATTCACTATGTTTTCAACCCAAATGAACATTATTCTTTAAATTTCATTAACTAAAGTCTGTCGTCTGCAACTTTTTTCAGTTCGGAACAGTCTAAAATTTTGTCGTCTTGTAATGGATTAATTGATCGAATATAACAGCAGAATCATAGGTCACATTCAAAACGACGATAGTCGAAACCCAAATCGAAATGGAAACAATCGTGAATCTTACTCAAAATTAAAAGAACAACAACTCAAAAGCATTGATAATTTAGTTTGAGTCAGAAAATCTAGATTTTTATTAGTGTTACGCTAAGCACCGCTGTGTTTCTTTTATTACTACTCAAAAATAATTTGGAAAACATTGTGTAAAATGAAGAAATTGCTTGTAACAAGCAATTTCTTCATTTTACACAATATTTTCTACCTAGAAAGTTGAAAAGATCTAAAAATTCATCAACTTCAAATTGTCGTCTGCAACTCCTTTCAATTTGGACAAGTCTAAAATTTTGCCGTCTGGTAATTGGTTAAGTGTTATGCTGACCACCGTTTTTGGGGGGGTGGGGTGGGGTATGTTGTTGCTTTTTTTCTGTATGTTTAGAAATACAGTAAAAACTACACAAATCTTACCCGCGTTTCATCTTACCAATATAAGGCATCTTTAGTTCTCGGATCTTCTTTTCAAAACAAAGGAAATGACCAGGAAAATACTTTAAAACCGCATACAAACACTTTGTGGACCCAATACCAGACGATTTCTTAGACTGGTTTAAATTAAAAGAAGTTTGCAGATTGATTGAATGAATGGGGTTTTACGCCACCTTTAACCGTATATCAGTCATATTGCGGCGGCTGGACTCATGGATTCCAGGTATTTCTCACACCAGTACTACTACTACATCCTTTACGAGAGAAGTTATATAAAGTTGGTTAATTTTAGACTTTTTTTTACTTTATGGTAGAAAATATTGCGTACGATAAAGAAACTGCCTGTTCAAGGTAATTTCTTCTTTGTTGTCTAAAATGTTTCCCTCGGCTTTTTTTAGTCTTGTACCGGCGAAGTACAGTCCGTATGTCCGTCATTCTATTAGAACGGTAAACCAGTTTTCCGGACGCATTTTTCTACATGATGGCTTGCATCGCGCTGGTTTTTGGCATGTAAGTCCACATTAATGAGTTTCAGAACAAGTTCGGGTTTCATTCCGGTCCAATGATTTTTTATGAAGTTACAGATGCTGGACTTAGAAAAATACTGGGAAATTACAGTTTTCGGACATTTTTCAAACGCTGGCAGATATCGAGCTGATCTCTGATATGCGAGTCCCCATTAATGGGTTACAAATTAAGTTTTGAGGAAAATACGGATGCTGGACTTAGAAAATTAGCGGGAATTCACATTATTCCGGACTGTTTTCTAAATGCCTGCAGGTAATGAGCTGAGTATGTATGATATTTTGCTTTTCTAGTGCCGATTGTTGAACAAAAGAACTTTATCGAAATGACTTAGTTCTTTAAAAGTGCAATATAGGTTATCCAGGCGGCTGTATTGATTGCAATTCTGATAGTGATCACATAATCTGACTACCATTGATTTGTTTTGAATTGGATTCATTTTTGTTTCTTTCAGTTATGGTGCGTATTACTGCGCTCTTTTTCACTAGATCATTTCTTCTACACCTAAAGCGGTTGTGGTAATAGACATATGTCTTTTAGGACTCTTCAAGAGGGGAGAGATAGAGAGAGGCGCGCGCGCGCGTATGTGTGTGTGTCACTGCATCGCGATAATAAGTAAATCAGAAGCAAACTTATTACTTCCAAATAAAAGGGAAAATACGTTTCTATCGCACACCCTAACGTGCATCTGGAACAATATACCGATTTCTTTTCAAAGGGTAAATACCACCATTGCAAAACGCAAATGGACTATTGTATGCATCACGATAAGTAAATCAGAAGTGAAGTGATTACTTCCAAATAACAGGGAAATGACACGTTTCTAGCCTACCTCTGATACAATATACCGATTTCTTTTCAATTAAGAGATGAAGAGAAATTTTGTGTTTTCATGGAGGTATGAACCGAAAAACCTAATCACACTGTATGAATACGCGAAGCGGATTCATACAGTGTGATTAGGTTTTTCGGTTCATACCTCCATGAAAACACAAAATTTCTCTTCATGTCTTATAATTTAATAGCATTGAGCGAAATATACACAAGCTTTACAAATTTTGATACCTTTTTGTATGGGACTATTTTGTGCGGAAGAATGCAAAATCGCTGCGAACTCAAAATTTTGTTCATGGAGTTATGAATTTTTTTTTTCGACTAATCAGAACGCTCATTTTTGATAGACGAAACTAAACATTAAATTATAGGTGTATAACGCAAACGGACTATAATAGGTATCACGATAAGTAAATCAGAGGCTAACTGATTACTTCTTAATAACAGGGACTTGACACATTTCTTTCATGACCTTGGGCGTACCATAACGTATCTTTGGAACAATATACCGATTCTTGTTTTTAGGTCACCTGACCGAAGGTCATGGTGACCTATTGCGATCCTGTTTAGTGCGTCGTGCGTTAACTTTTTACAGTTTCTACTTCTTCTTAAGAACTCTTGGATGGATTTCACCAAACTTGGCAGGAAGCATCCTTATGGGAAGGCGCTTCAGATTTGTACACGTTATGGAGTTATCTCTCCTTGGAGCCCCATAAGGGGCCAAAAAGGGTAAATCTTAAAAAAAATCTTCTGGTCATGAACCGGCTGTCAGATTAGATTCACATTTGGTATTTATAGTCTTTAGGGCAAGGACTATGAAGTTTGTGTAAAAAAAAAAATCTGTCACGAAATGGCCGCGCTGGGGGGGGGGGGGAATGGGGGGGGGGGAAATGTTACATGAGCTTACACGGTGACAACTTTGAAAATCTTTTTCTACCAAACTAAAAGACCTATAGCTCTGATATTTGGTATGTGGCATCGTCTAGTAGATCTCTACCATTATTGTATGAATTATAACCCCAGGGTCAAAATTAGCCCGTTCTAGGACGTCGCAAGTATATCATAGGCTTATAAAGTGAAAATTTAAAAAATCTTCTGTTCCCAAACTAGAGGGCCTAGAGCTTTTATATTTGGTATGTAGCATCATCTGGTGAACTTCTGTCAATATTGTATAAATCATGGCCCAAGAGACGGAATTATCCAATTTCCGGACATCACAAGTTTTACAAAGGGCTTATATAGTGAAATTTCAAAAAATCTTCCACTCCCAAACAGGAGGGCCTAGAACTTTGATATTTGGTAAACAACATCATCTGGTGGACCTCTATCAAGATTGTACTCATTATTGCCTTAGGATTAAATATAGCCCATTCCCAGATGTCACAAATTCAATATAGGCTTATAAAGTGATTTTCTTGATAATCTTCTTCTCCCAAACAGGAGGGCCTAGGTCTTTTACATTTGGTATACAGCATCATCTGGTGAACTCTATTAAGAATATTGCCCCAGGATTGAAATTAGCCCATTCCCGGATGTCTCAATTTAACATAGGCTTATAGTGAAAACTTTAAAACGGCCTAGAGCTTTTATATTTGGTATATAACATCATCTGGTGGATCTCTATCAATAATGTGTGAATTATGGCCCTAGGGTCATAATTAGGCAATTCCTAGATGTCACGACGTTACATAGGGCATATATAGTAAAAATTTAAAACTCTTCTTCTCCCAAACAGAAGGTCCTAGAGCTTTAATATTTTGTACGTAGCATCATCTGGTGGACCTCCATCAAGATTGTATAAATTATGGCCCCTGGGTCAAAAATAGCCCGTTCCAAGATGTCCCAAGTTTAAAATAGGCTTGTTTAGTGAGAACTTTTAAAAATCTTCTTCTCCAAAACTAAAGGGCTTAGAGCTTTGATATTTAGTATGTAGCATAATCTGGTGGTTTTTTATTTGTTTTTGTGCTCTTTGAACTCAGGTGACCGATAAGACCATATGGGCCTCTTGTTTTTCAAAGGTAGCTACCACCCGTGTAAAACGCAAACGGACCCGTGTAAAACGCAAACGGACTATAGTATGTCAAATTATTTTTCCATGTCGAGCTATACATAAACTGTAAACCTGTAGATAATATTAACTTCGATTCAGCCTTCGAATGGATACTTAATGAGATATAAAGGGGCTTGTACATGTAATAAGAAAATATATGATGTTGAACGAATCACGACTCGGACCGATTCCTTGAAATTTGGTGGTTAACACATTCCCTCACAATGACGCTTTTGGACGCTCCTCAAGAACATTGCTTTGGAAAACATTGTGTTTAATGAAGAAATTGCTTGTTACAAGCAATTTCTTCATTAAACACAATGTTTTCTCCCTCAAAGGATTAAGATACTTGAAATTCCATCTACTCAAAATTGGCATTTGCAAAATCTTTGATTTTGGAGCAGTCTAAAATTTTGTTGTCTGGTAATGGGTTTACACATTTTGTAGAAATGTATAAAATGGTCTTCCATTACCGCCCATGAAAACCGAATTCATCTTTAGCGAGTCATATCAAAGCGTAATAAATCGAGGCTTAGTCTGAAGTTATAGCACTTGTGCATTTATGCAAGCGATTTAGAAAGCATTGACACAAGTTAGTCCCAAAGTTCCCTTCACCGTTTTAATTGAAACTGTGTTTTTATTTCCTTTCTGAATGCCTCGTTGCAATGGAAACGGGATGGGAATGCAAATTCCTTTCACAACCGATCAGTTATCTTATTTTTCAGCTTTTGGTTGTTTATTCCTATTAAGTATTATTAAAAACAATGAATCAAATGAGCATGATTATTTTCATAACCATAAAACCATTATGGAATTTGAAATTTGTAAATATCGTATGAAATTGGGGTCTTTTATCAGTGAAAATTAAGGAAAAATCTACCGCTTGAACACAATCGCTTGTATGTTTAATCCCTTTTTTCATGAAAATACATAAAGTTAAATAACTTGGCAAGACTAATATTTGCATATATGTGTTTTCCAAATTCTGAATGATTTGTCACCACGACAACAGAGTAAAAGTTATTATTTTATCACCATAATGATAACTTTGAACCTCGTATTTTCACGGACTGACTACCACGAACTTCGCCAAAAGGAACTAATTTAGATGTTTTTCTTCCGCAAAAATAGATATACCAGTAATGAGTATTAGTCCTGTCAAAAAGTATGGCTGTGTGAATGAAATGGGTCGTTCAAAAGACTAAAGACGAAGACTAATTTTGATTTAAAATACGGCACGGTCTTTTGCTTATACATTTTTTCTATTAACAAAATAGCATTTTGTCATTGAAGGATTAACTAAGAAATAGTGAAATCCACATAAAAGTTGCATGTCGTGAAAAAAAAAAAAAGAAAACATGTTGATTTATGTTTTATCGACATTATATGGGAACTAAACCACGAAAGCTTACAAATATGTTAGACAAATGGTCATTTGCAAAAAGGAGGCTTTCAAATCCGGTAAAAGGAAACACTAAGAAAAAATCTAGAGAAAGAAACACACATACACAAAAAACACACAATGGTGAACCTGTTTGGTAAATTTGAAACGAACCCGTTACTAGGCGTGTTCCTCCAAAAGGGGGAGGTGCTTTTAGAGAATGCACTTATACGATATCAATATTTTATGAGCGGATTTCTTAGAAATCGTCTTAAAGGTACTCCTTTCGATTTGGAACCCTCTAAAATTGTGTTGTGCGGTAATGGGTTAAACAAGCACCTGTGGTTGCACCACCATAAATGACGACATTTCACTTGATTTTTATCTTTTCATTATCAGTAAATAATCCTGCATCCCAAAACTGTAATGTTTAAAAGAGGATGGAAATCGGAAGGTCTTGACTTATTCTGATATTCTGTCCACCCATCTGTCAAATTTGTCAATCCATCCGTCCATCTATCCATCCACCCATCAACTGATCAAATAATCAGGCAAACAATTTATCGAATAATCAATGAATCAATTGATCAATCCGGAGAATATTTTTTTTCTTCCGCAAAGCGAGTGTCCAGTAATGCACGACAACGGGGTAAAAATCTATAACAAATAAAACCTAGCGAGTTTATTGAAAGATTCAATTCTCTGTGAACAATCAAAAGGTTAATAATCCACCAAGAAATGTTTTAGTCATTGGACTTATTATAAACAATTCGCTATTGTTTCCCCAGGTTGAGCTATACAGAAACTGTAAACCTGTCGACGACCTCGAGTTCGAGGAGGCGTTTGAAGAAATTACTGAGTTTCCTGTTCAAGGCGGGGAAGGTTAATAGAAAGTTGATTATAGGCTATCCGAACAAGGCACATGGATTTGTAGCTGGCTTGAACTATGTATTTCTCGCCCAAGGATTTGGATATTGGTGTCATTCAGTTCTAATGATTCTAATGATTCATAAATAAGCATACAAACTACAAGGCACAGTTTTAACCAATAATTTGATCAAAGACCAGACTTAATAGTCAAGAATCTGAAGGCTAGCCGTCACTAATCACCGATATGGATACACATTACAAGTTCAATTCCCAATTTTCAGGATTTGCTTCGCGATGCTTAACCGTCAATGACTAATATTTGAGAAAAAAATACTTACTCTTAATAATCTAAATACTCTTAGAAAGAATTCGGTTAAACCGTCATCGATAAATAAGCTGTGACGGTAATTTATCCATTCCCAAACAGAATACGTCCCCAGGAAAAGCAACTGAAAAAGATTGTGTAAAATTAAGAAATTGCTTGTCACAAGTAATTTCTTCAATTTCACAATGCTGGCTACCCAGAAAGCGGAAAAAGTCTAAATTTCATGAATTTTTAGGTGTTGTTTGTATTTTTTTCCAATTTGGACCAGTTTAAATGTTGCTGTCTGGGAATAGGTTAAGCACGAGTAGCAGAATCCTGAATGTTTTAGATACGCTTTAAAACCGTGATAAGCTTACAAAAACGTGATGGCCAAGTGCATTATGGAATCAAATCTGTATCCTTTGTGTCGATGAATTGTATACTGCTTTTATTAATAGGACATGGTATTTATTGGAATTGAAAACATTTTCTAACATGGTATTTATTTGAATCTAAACATGTTCTAATATGGTATTTTTTGGAATTTAAAACATTTTCTTAACACCTTATAAAGATGTGAGGCTCATCGTTGAAGTTAATAAATCATATCTAGCGATGAAACAAAGCAAGATTTTTCTGATTCAAACTTTATTGTCAATTCGTGCTTTACATAGGGACCAAAAGAAAAAATGAAAGCCGGTTTTTACAGGGGACAAAATTCATTTTCAGGAACAATGACATAGCAGGTGCCGGTTAGCCATAAGATACTAGACTTCTGAACGAGACGATATTCCTAATGACGATATTGCACTTTGTACTTTGTACATTGGTTTTTTTTTTTGGTTTTTCTGACTTTTCTTTATCAATAAATAATCATGCATTACAACACTGTCTTGTTAAATTGTATTGTGCAAAAGTGTCTGGAGATCGGAACATCTAGACCTTTTCTGACATTATATCCACCGATCTGTCAATCCTTTCAATCCATCCGGCCATCTATCCGTCCATTCATTAACCGATTAATTGATCAGACATTTAATTTATCGATTAATCAACGGATCAATTTATAAATCAGCAGAATGATTATATGCGTCCACAAAACGAGTGCCCAGTGAAGAACGACAATGGGGTACAAATCTTTAACAGGTCAAACCCCGAAAGATTAAAGTCTCTGTGACCAGTCAAAGGATTAATAATCCACCGAGAAATTTCTTTAGTCAATGGACATATTATAAACAATTCGTTATTGTTTCCCTAGGTTGAACTATACAGAAACTGTAAGCCTGTCGACGACCCCGAGTTCGAGGAGGCGTTTGAAGAGATTCTTGGATTTCCTGTAATAGGTTAATGAACGGTTGTATCTAGGCTATCCGAACAAGGCACATGGATTTGTAACTGGCTTGAACTATGTATTTCTCGCTCAACGAATTGGAGATTGGTGTCATTCAGTTCTAATGATTCATAAATCAGCATACAAACTACCAGGCACAATTTTAACTTAGACATTGATCAAAGACCAGACTTAATAGTCAAGAATCTGAAGGTTTGCCGTCACCAATCATTGATATGGATTCTCATCACAAGTTTTATTCTCAATGATTTAATTTTTAGTTTCGTCTATCAAAAACGAGCGTTCTGATTGGTCGAAAAAAATATTCATAACTCCATGAAAAAAAATTGAGCACGCAGCGATTTTGTATGCTTCGCACAAAATAGTTCCATACAAAAAGGAATAAGAATTTGTAAATCTTTTGGTTTTTTTTTTCGCTCGATGCTATTAAATTATAAGAAATTAAGAGAATATCTTTTGTTTTTACATGGAGGTATGAACCGAAAAACCTAATCACACAATGTATGAATCCGCTTCGTGTATTCATACAGTGTGATAAGGTTTTTCGGTTCATACCTCCATGAAAACAAAAAATATTATCTTCATTTCTTAATTGTGATGCTTAACCGTACCAGACCTTTATTGGAGTGAAAAAATCGAAAAGTAACTTATAATCCGTCATCGATAAGAAAAAGCTGTGATGGTTTTTAACCTTTGTCATGCAGAACCCGAAATATTCCTACTTTTGCAAGAGGTATAAAACAAAGATCAGCCTGCACATAAGTGCCGTCTGATCTTAGTCTACATCTCCTGTTTGTCTCTTTCAACAAAGCGGGTTTTATTTTACAAAATTAATTTTCAAAATAAATGTTTACCCTCAACTAGTGCTCCAAGTGTTTTCAGGCATGTAATTTTAATGTAAGTTCAGACAGGGATTTTATTCAGCATGACAAGGGTTAAGCAAAAGAATTAGACTTCTGAATGATTTAGATACGCTGCAAAACCGTGATAAGCTTACAAAAGCTTGGTGGCCAAATGCATTACGTCGATGAATATCCATTGTGTCGACGAATTGCATACTGCTTTGATTAATAGGACATGATATTCTATCTATCTATATATACTGCCCAACTCCCCTTTCGGGTATTACTGGCAGGTGCGCGTCTGTGCTGGAATAAAAACTGTTAGACATTTCTTAGGGTGCAAAATTTTAAAAGTATTGTGAGTGTTAGGTTAAAAGAGCTGATAAAACATATTTTGGTCATTCAGGGACGGCTCACTATCTGAAAAGAATCAAGACTCTTTTTGAATGCTGCAATATCAGGTTGCTGTACAATTGTTTCTGGAAGGCTGTTCCATAGTATCACTGTGTAGGGAAAAAAAGAATATTTAAAGTAGGCTGCATTTGTGTGGATCTGTCTGAAAGATGCTGTGTGCATATGTCGGGTGGTCCTCACTGGTCTTTCAAGATAAGCTGGTACTGGCACTGCAACAAAATTGTTAACGATTTTATAAAACATGGTGACTCTGGAGATGTCTCGTCTGTATTGGAGAGTTTCCCAACCAAGCTCCTTCTGCATGCAGGTAACACTGTCATAATAAGAGAAATTATTTTGAACCCATCTTGCCGCTCTACGTTGTACTTTTTCCACTTTGTTGATATAGGTTTTTGTGTAGGGGCTCCAAACTGTTGATGCGTATTCTACCTGGGGTCTCACTAAAGTTTTATACGCTATTTCTCTGATCTTCTTATTTTTGGTCTGGATGTTTCTGCGGAGAAAACCTAAAGTTTTATTAGCATTTGATGTTATGTTGTCAATGTGTTTGTTCCAGGAAAGATCTCCAGATATTGTAACTCCTAGGTATTTGGCATTGTCCACAGTCTCTAGTACTTGTCCATGTAACCTGTAATCAAAGGAAATCTTTTTCTTCTTTTTAGTAATATTTAGGACAATGCATTTGCTGGGGTTAAACTCCATTTCCCACTTTTTCTCCCACTGCATTAACTTGTCTAGATCTTCTTGTAGGGTCAAACAGTCTTGTCTGTTGTTAATAGCTAAGTAAACGGCAGTGTCATCTGCAAACAAACGAACTTGGGATGTGATGTTATTTGGAAGGTCATTTATATACAAAAGAAACAAAAGAGGGCCAAGTACAGATCCCTGAGGTACTCCAGACGTGACTGGTACTTCTGATGAGCATCCACCTTCTAAGACTACTTTTTGTGTTCTGCCTATTAGAAAAGATTTAATCCACAAAAGGGTAGCATTGTTAACACCATGTTCCTGCAATTTATACAAAAGTTTTAAGTGGCTAACTTTGTCAAAAGCCTTGCTGAAGTCTAACAAAACTAGATCAGTTTGTTTTCCTTCCTATTTATTGGAATGTGAAATATTTTCTAACATGATATTCATTGGAGTTTAACCCTTCCCTGTATTATCACTGGTTTTTACGTGCCTGTGTTTTTATACTTTAGAAAACATTGTGGAAAAAGAAGAAATTGCTTGTAACAAGCAATTTCTTCTTTTTCCACAATATTTTCTACCCTACTGAATGATCAATTTTAAAATAAATTCAACTTTGAATTGTCGTCTGCAAAACCTTTGAATTTGGACCAGTCTAAAGTTTCAAAAAACAGGAAAGGGTTAAAGCATTTTCTAACATGGTATTCATTGGAATTTAAAACATTTTCTAAACACCTTACAAAAGTGTGTGGCTCATCGTTGAAGTCAATAAATCATGTCTAGCGATGAAACAAAGCAAGATTTTGATTCTGATTCAAACTTGCTTTTTTTTAATTCATGCTTTACATATAGGCACCAAAAGAAAAATGACTTGCGATTTATACAGGGGACAAAATTCATTTTTTTTGAACAATGACATAGCAGGTGACGGTTAGCCATAAGATACTAGACAACTGAACAAGAAGAGGGCCAACTACATGAAATAAACGCTGTGACTTTTTCTTAGCCAAAATGAGTAATTAGTACTAATTTTCCAAAAAATATTCTGGTAATGCTGATACAAATGACAAATCGCCGCTGTCAATCAAAGAATCAATCGCTCAATGAAGCTATTCATTTCGGTCGGAAGTGAACTGTAAACTCCAACATTTATGTTAAGCATTTTTGTCGGTTTGGCGACTTAAACGTCGAAACTACGGCTTTATTAAGCTGAAGTCGCCAAACGAACAAAAGTGCTGTACATAAATGTCACTTCCGATCTAAATAAATCATTTGATTGGTCGATTGTTCATTTGCTTGACAACTGCGATTAGTAAATTTCAGTTGATGAATTTCAAATCTTTTGTCTTTTTTGGTTTAAAACAGTGTCGATAGTAAAGTGTTAGCCTGTTAACAGCGATTTCCTCATTTACCACATTTTTCTTTGGATCGTAAGAAAACATGATCGTGTTGGAATTGATTAACTCATTCCCACACGATGACGCTTTTGGACACCCTCAAGAAAAAGAATTGGAGAAAACGTCGTATAAAATGAAGAAATTTCTTGTAACAAGCATTTTTTTTTCATTTTACACAAAGTTTTCTACCCTGAAAGATGAAAAATATAAAATTTCATGAACCTTAAATTTTCGTCTGCAATTCCTTTCGATCTGGATCCGTCTAAAATTACGTTGAGTGGTAATGGGTTTAGCAAGCTTCTGTGTTACTCTTCCATAAAAACGATATTGCACTTTGTACTTTGTACATTGTTTATTTTGATTTTTGTCTTTTCTTTATCAATAAATAATCCTGCATCCCAAAACTGTCTTTTTTATTTGTATTGCGCAAAAAAAAAAAAAAAAAAAAAAAAGCCTGCAATTCGGAACCTCTCGACTTTTTCTGACATTCTATCCACCCATCTCTCAATCCTTTCAATCTATCAACATCAATCAACCAATCAATTAATCATGCAAACAATAAACTGATTAGTCAATGAATCATTTTATCAACCGGCAGAATGATTATATGCTTCCGCAAAGCGAGTTTTGAGTAAAGAACGACAACGGGGTTAAAATCTATAACAATTAAAACCTAGCAAGTTATTGGAAGATTAAATTCTCTGTGACCAGTCAAAAGATTAATAATCCATCGAGAAATTTCTTTGGACAATGGACATATTATAAACAATTCGTTATTGTTTCCCCAGATTGAGCTATACAGAAACTGTAAGCCTATAGACGACCCCGAGTTCGAGGAAGCATTTGAAGAAATTACTGGAGTGCCTGTTCAAGTCGGAGGGTGATAGTTACCGGACGGTTGATTCTAGGTTATCCGAACAAGGCACATGGATTTGTAACTGGCTTGAACTATGTAATTCTCGCGCAATGAATTGGAGATTGGTATCATTCAGTTTTAATGATGCATAAATCAGCATACAAACTACGAGGCACAATTTTAGCTTAGAGATTGATCTAATGTTATAAACTAATATTGGAGTAAATATCTGAAAATAGCCTTAGAAAGAATGGTGGTCATCGAAAGAAAAGGCTGTGGCGATTAATTTAAAAGTTTTAGATACTTTGTAAAACCGTGATAAGCTATGAAATTCCGTGATGGCCAAGTGTATTTCAGCATCACATAGATATGCATTGTGCATGGTATTAATCAGAATTTAACCCATTACCACACAATAAAATCTTAGACTGGTCCAAATAAAAAGAAGTTGCAGACAATAATTTTAAGTTGATAGAATTTTAATTTATTTCGACTTATAGGATGGAAAATATTGTAGATAATGAAGAAATTGCTTGTTTCAAGTAAATTCTTCATTTTCCTCAATGTTTTCCAAAGCTTCTTTTTTCAGGAGCGTAAAAAGGAGGGATTGTGTGGGAATGGGTTAATGCATCTACTAAACAGGTTATAAAGGTACATGGCTCATCGTTATAGTCGACAAATCATGTCTAGCGATGAAACAAAGCAATTCCAATTGAAATGTTTTATATGCTTAACGTAGGCATCAAAAGAAACTTGGTCGGTGGGACAAAATTCTTTTTATTTCAGCTAGCAAGGCATCAGCTTTGATAGCTTAAGCTAACAGACAACATTTTGAGGTCTTCAACGAGTACAAAATGCCACTGGAGGCTTAGCCACTAAATCCATTGAATGACTACGCCATAAAAGAAGTTCTTATGTATTCCAGAATTATTGCAAACTCTTTTCAAATTGTAGAGAATTTTTTTAAAGACATGCTATTTAACCCATTCCAGCCCAATTCCTCTTTTTAAGCTTCTAAAGAAAAAAGCATTGGAAAACATTGTGGGCAATGAATAAATTGCTTGTAACGATCAATTTCTACATTGTCCACAAGTTTTCTTCCCAACGAGGAAAAGATTTTTGCGAATTCAACCAACTCTAAAATGTCGACTGCATCTTCGTTAAGCTAGTCTAAGATTTTATCGTGTTGTAATAGATTAACTCCTGGGTTACTTTAACCTCGCTTATTTATCATAATAACCTTTGGCAAAGAAGATTCAGTAATTTGATTTCACGCTTAACGTAAGCATAAAAAACTAGACTGCTTGGCGGTTTGTACAGGGGACAAAATTCATTTTCTTGAGTAATGACATAGCAGGTGCCGATTAGCCACCAGATACTAGACTGTTTTACTAGAGAGAGGGCAAGCTACATGAAATAAACGCTGAGACCTTTTCTTAGCCAAAAAGTGTAATTATTACACATTTCTTAAAGGGAATTCTGGTGATGCTAATACAAATGATCGATCTCGGCTGTCAATCAAATAATCAATCGACCAATCAAATAATTCATTAAGACAAGAATCAGAATTTAAACTCCAGCATTGGCAGTTATGTGGAGTATTTTTGTTGGTCCATCTACTTAAACATCGTAACTACAGCTTCTTCAAGCTGTAGTTCCGCTGTTTAGGTCGCGAACCAACCAGTTTATTTTTTGGTTTGGTTGTATTGACTGTAAATTTGGAAAATAGTGGCGTTTAACCCTTTTCTTTTTAATCCCTGGTTTTAAGTCCCTGTCATTTCATACACGAGATAACATTGTACGAAAAGAAGAAATTGCTTGTAACAAGCATTTTTTTCTTTTACACAATGTTTTCTACTCTGTAGGTTGGTTACCTTTCAAATTGCACTCACTTTAAATTGTCGCCTGCAACCACTTTCAAATTGGACAAGCCTAAAATTTTGAAAACAGAAGACGGTTAATAATAAATGGAACATCCTGTATGAGTCCTTTGGTGAAGTCAACGATCCGCCAATTAACGACAAAATATTAGAATAGTCCAAATTGAAAGGAGTTGCAGACAACATTTTAGAATTCATGAAAATATTGATTTTTCAGCTTTATGGGCTGTAAACATCGAGTAACATGGAGAAATTGATAGGTTTAAGCGATTTCTTCATCTTTCATAATGTTTTCCTAATTCTTTTTCTGAAAGGGCGTCTAAAAGCGTCATTGTGTGGTTTATAAATGCTTTATGGCTTCGCAAAATATTAAACCTCGTTCTTATGGAGCGTCTTGTTAACTTTTAATACCTGATGAGGGCCTTCTTTTACGTTCGGAGATATAATTTCAATACACGTAGACGGGAACCATCTGGTAATGCTAAGTAACAACTATAGTAGACCTTATAACTTGGGCGCGGAGATTAATAAGGTTGCTCTAAACGAGCGGTTCTTGGCTTCACTGGCTGAATGCCAGCGTGGTATTGTGACCGTCGTGTGTCCGTGCGCATGTGCATGCATCCGTCCGTAAAACGCTCACTTTAAAGATCTTCTCCTCAGAAATTACTGAACATAATTCAACCAAATTTCACAGAAATGATCCTTGGGTGACCATTCATCAGATTCCTTCAATGAATTTTGATCGGATGAAAAACATAGCTTTAATGGGTGGTGCTTATTTACATATATAATGAAACCTTTAAAAATCTTCTTCTCAGAAATCATTTGATAGATTTCAACCAAATTTTACAGAAGTGATCATCGGGTAAACTATAAAAACTGTATCATAACCTTCAAGGAATTTAGAACGGATGATAAACATGGCTTTAATAGGTGGGGCTAATATCCATATATGGTGAAAGCTATAAAAATCTTTTTCTCAAAAACCAGTCGGTGGATTTCAATCAAATTTCACGGTAATCATCCTTGGATGACCCTTAAACAGAGATCTTAAAAGATTGTTGATCGGATGAACAAATATGGCTTCAATGGGCGGGGCTAGTTTCCATATATGGTAAAAGCTTTGAAAATCTTTTTCTTAGAAACCAGTTGATGGATTTCAGCTTATGTCCATATAAGGTATCCAGCGATTTTCTTAAAAAAAATGATCATACATTTTTTCATCTGATTCGTAAATGTATTGACTTTTGTAAAACAATGAAAATGTTGAAATATTGAAAGATATCATTGACAAGATTTATTTGTCACGCACGGTTAA
The DNA here is from genome assembly GCA_946902895.1 of Fragum fragum. NCBI lineage: Eukaryota > Metazoa > Mollusca > Bivalvia > Cardiida > Cardiidae > Fragum > Fragum fragum. The sequence continues at coordinate 12,829,741 of OX336376.1, forward strand.
TATTATTTCTGAAACATCATTTGCTTAATCAGTACAATCAGGCCTGTGGAGCGATACAGGCGCTCAAGTGCCTCTAGTTGTTTTGGTTTTTTGTTTGGTTTTGTTTCAAAGTCCGGCACTATAAATAATTCATCATTTATAACTGAGGCATCATTTTGATTTTTTTTTTCATTTGCAGCTGTTGTTGGAGTTTTTTCCAAAAAATTTGAACTCCCATTGCCGTTACGTATCTCAGGGATAATTCAAACGAGGAAGTCGTCTAGTTATGTTGTAGAAGAAATATCAATGATCTAGACCATTTTGTTTTTATGTTTGGGAGCAGAAGGTATTTAAAGTTGCCTCCGCATGAGCGTCGTTTCTCCTTTTCATCTCTCTCCCCCTCTCCCCCCTCTCTCTCCCCTCTGTCTATATCTCTATTTCTCTTCTCTCTCTATCTCCTATCTCTTTCTCCACCCCCTCTCTCTCCTTCTCTCTCTCACTCTCTATCTCTTTCTATTTATCTCTCTATCTCTCTCTATTTATCTCTCTATCTCTCTCTATTTATCTCTCTATCTCTCTCTATTTATCTCTCTCTCTCTCCTTCTCTCTCTCTCTCGTACAATTTAATTCTAATATGTGCAGTATTAATCCCATTAAATAAAGCCATGCGTAAAATAGTTTATGTTATATGACTCTAAATGATTTATATGGTATTGACTTGGAAATGTTCAGAATATACATATTATACGAAGTAGCAATATTTTATTTTTAGGTCTTCACAATGGGCTAAATAACTTAAGATATATTGCGACAAACAGAAATTATGCGTTAATGTTGCAAAAACCACAGTTGGCAAATCGCAACTGTCAACCAAATAACCAGTCGACCAAAGAAATTATTTATTTAGACTAAAATGAGTTTTGTTCTCAAACATTGGCCGCCATTTTGGTCGAGAGATAGAGCGTCGTCTTCCCGATCAAGAGGTCCTGAGTTCGATTCCCGGGAGCGGCTATCGATCTTGGTTCTGTCATTGGCCCACACTTTCGGCGCGGGTACCGGTGCATTTTCGAGGAACCAGAATCGAGAGGGATTAACTTAAGTTGGAAGAACTTGTTTCCCAAACGATGTAAAATAAATAGGTTTAAACCTAAACATTTTAATAAAGCTTGGTTTAACGACTTAAACGTCGTAACTACAGCTTGTTCAAGCTGTAGTTACGACGTTGTGGTCACCGACCAACTATTCACATTGTTTTGTTGTATGCTGCTTGCCATAAATTCTGCATAATAACGATTTTTACAATCGAAGCTGGACTTCCTGTTGGAGTCAGTGGGCATGGTCATATAAGTAAGTGGACGGGGCCATTAGTAAATCGTGTTTTATCGAAACTCTGATACATTGTAAAGTATGGTCTCCTTCAAATATGACAAGAAAACACCCGAAATTGATAATCGTTTCTCACACTGAAGCATCAATTGACCGATTGCCAGCCCCGCCCACAGCGCCTTTTGCCGCACCTACCGACTCCACCAGGAAGTCCCGCTTCCATTTCAAAGGGAGTTATTTTGCAAAATCTATGCCCAGTAGCATGTAACCAAAAGTTAGAATGGTTGGTTGGCAACCTGAATTAGCTGTACTTACGACGTTTAAGTCACCAAACCGACAAAAATGTTTCACATAAACGGCGGCCAATGTCGGAGTTCGAATCTCAATTCTGAGCTGAATGAATGATTTGATTGGCCGACATATTCCTTGATTGACATTCTCGATCGGTCAATTACTCATCAGGAGGTTCTTTGATTTTAAAAATTGAAAATATAAAATGTCAAGCTTTAAAAATCTATTTTCGCTCTCAAACAGTATTCAACAGAGTTTAAAGACATCGCCGTTGGTCATGCTTAGAACTGTTTCACAAAGCTATATTTCCAATCCTTACTTACACTGTAATTACAGACTGTAATTTTAAGAAGCTGAACCACTCGAAAAAGTACTAACTATGTTATACAAATATTACTAATAAACTTGAAAACCCGAACATCTGAATTTGAATTAAATAAGACTTTCATACATCGAAATTTTGGGGGGAAAACAAATCAAACGAAAAGAAAATGCATAGCCAAATGCTTTCTGACACGGACCAATATTCAAGTCCGAATGATTGGGCGTCAAAAGTAAAACTTCTCCTTCAAAAATCAGGGTTTTCATATGTGCGGCTTACAAGGCGTCGAATGGCTGTTTGATCTTTTAATTGCAAACCTTATTTAGAATCAATAAGAATAAAACATTGGAAAACCTATTTCAAAAATAACAAAAATAAATGACATAAACTTGACATTGAAGAAGTTGGATGAACAAATCCAAAAACGCCAAGATCAAATAGAGCACACAGACTATGTCATATACCAGAGGACGAATATTATTTCATTGCATAGTACCTCTTAAAACCTATATTAATACATTTTATTGGTCAAGGACCAGCATGCTTCAACTCTCAGAACCTCTTTCAGATAGTCATACATACACGGTCGAATCCCTCGACCGCTTTAAATCCGAAAACTTGGAATTAAGAAAATCACACATAACCCTTAATCTTTCGTCCATTCTAAATTCATTAACCTATATTAACTACCTTAATATCCTTTCAAAATTTGACGACGGGACATGGTGTAAAGCAAATCAAAATTTAACCCTTGTCATGCTGAACCCGGAATATTCCGGTTATGGCAGGAGCTAAATACCAAGATCAGCCTGCACATAAGTGCAGTCTGGTCTTAGTCTTTACATGCTGCTTGTACTTTTCCTTCCAGAGTTGTGTATGAAAATGATTTCTAAAAGAAATATTATTTTTGAACAACAAGTTCTATCAGTGGTTTCAGCCCCTTGATTTTACAGCATGAAAAGGGTTAAAAATTCAATGTGACTACATTGTATTTCGAAGCGCTGCTAAATACATTATTCCGCGGAATACTTACAGCCGTTTTTTTCCGATTTCGAGCAGGGATTCTCTATGTAAAGGGCCCGTGTTACGATGCCTACGATTGGTTTTCAAAGGATCGTAATTACAGCTAAAATAAGATGTAGTTCTTAATTTAAACGGCAATCTTCCTAACAAATACCCCTAATAATCGCCCGCCGCAAATTTTCGTCCATGGTAACTATTCTAATAACCGTCCAGCCGATTTTAATCATAAATGCGGTGTTTAGTTAACCATTTCCAGTCCAATCCCTGGTTTTACGCCCCCGTAATTTTGCAATTGAAAAACATTGTAGAAAAAGAAGAAATAGCTTGTAACAATATTTTCGATATTACTGACTTTATTTTCAAATTAAATCTATTTTAAATTTTCGTCTGCAAAACCTTTGAATTTGGACAGGTCCAAAATTTTGAAAACAGTAAAGGGTTAAAGAGTAAAAAATTACCATGATGATGTATTCAATACGTACAACTGGTGTCTTCGAGTTAAAAGAATAGATTGGGTTTCTCAGCAGAAGCACTGCAATGCACATACATAAGAAACTACGGAATCCTGTTTCCAACCTCCACTTTGCGACCTACGAGGAACTCGAAAAGTGTAAATTAGGCTCATTAACTTCCACTTTTCCAGTAATAATATACCGCGAAAAGTCGGAAAGCGGATGTATTTTACTAGATAAGTGTCATAAAACGATCGACTTGTCGAACTCACGTTTGTCTAGCCAAGTGGAAATTAGGAACTACTCAATTCAACTTTTCGCATTCAACTTTCGGGTCGAAAAGTTGAAAGGTGGAAGCTTAACTCTTGACTATTGTCACTTTTAGCTAGCAAAGCGTCAGCTTTGATAGCTTAAGTTAACAGACAAACTTTTGAGGTCGGCTCAAAGTTCAGCGAGTGCAAACTGCCACTGGAGGCTTAACCACTAAATCCGTTAAATGCCTACGCCATAAAAAGCAGTTCTTATGTATTTGAGAAATATCGCAAACTCTACATGCAAGTTTATCTCCTATGTATTTTTGCTCACTTTAGCAAATCGTGTTGAAAATGACTCTAATCAGAGTCTTCAAAGAAGTTGCAGACGACAATTTCAAATTTTTGAAAATTCAAAAAAAAAATTCTCTCTTTAGGTAGAAAACAATATTGAAAATGAAGAAATTACTTGTAACAAGCAATTTCTTCATTTTCCACATTTTTTTCACAACTATTTTCTTAGTGGGCATAAAAAGGAGGAATTGTGTGGAAATGGTTAACTCCTTGGTTACTTTAACCTTGTTTCTTTATGATGATATCGTTCGACAGAGAAGATTACTGAACTTTACTAGCGTACAGTACTTTTCAGTACTTTGATTTCTATTTTTCGATCCAGTAAACAGGATAATAAATCACAAGAAAATCGTAAAACCTTAAGCTTTTCGACCTCTCCAAGAAATTGAAAAGTCGAAATGTCGAAAAGTCGATTTTTTATGTTTTATTTTGAATCCTATCCTATATGCTTGATCGCAAAATCGGAAAAAAAGTTGACAATAGGCTAGTGAAAATTTTCCTCTTTTCTACTTTTCGAACATAAGAAAAGTTGAAATCAGAAGTCCCCAATTTTCACTTTCCTAGTCAAACCCGGCGTTGAAAAGCCAAAAGCTTTTTGACAATTGCCAGGTCAAAAACTTCGACTTTGCGACTTTTCAGGTTAACGTTTTCAACCACATCCATTAAATACATACTCCATAAAATGTAGTTTTTATGTATTTCAGGAATATTGCAAACTCTATTCAAATTGTAGAGAACTCTTTCAAAAGTATTCTATTTGACCATTTCTCCTCCTAATCCCGTTTTAAGCATCCCAAGAAAAAAGTTTTGAAAAAGATTGTGGACAATGTTTTCTATCCTATAAGGGAAAGATTTTCTAAATTCCACTTAAACTGTCCTTCGAAACTTTTTCAACTTGATTTAATCTGAGACTTTTTCATGTTGTAATGGGTAACTTTAACTTCGTTTATCTATCATGATAACCTTTGACTGTTTTAGAGATGAGTAGAAATACGTTGTTCTGAGATGCATAATGATACTTACTGCTTCAAAGACTCAAAAGAAAAACAATCTCCTTTGAACAATTGAGCAATATGAGTTGAGATGCATAATGATACTTACTGCTTCAAAGACTCAAAAGAAAAACAATCTCCTTTGAACAATTGAGCAATCGCGGCTGTCAATAAAGAAACCAATCGACCAATCAAATCATTTATTCTTTAAACTCCAAAATTGGCCGCCATTTTTGTTCACTATTTTTGTGGTTTGGCGACCTAAACGTCGTAACTACGGCTTATTCCAGCTGTATTTACGACATTAAGGTCGCCAACCAACAATTCTACATTTTTGTTACTAGCTACTAGCTACTTGCCGTGAATTTTGCAAAATAAAGCCGTTTTAAATTGAAGCGGGACTTCCTGTTTGAGTCGATGGGCGTGGTAAATGGAGTTATTGGGCAAAGTTGTAAGCCCATTCAACATCTCTTGACTCTTTCCTGTACAATCCTTGCTTTTACGTCCCTGTGAATTGTATACTTGAGAAAACAACGTGGGAAAAGAAGAAATTGCTTGTAACAAGCAATTTCTTCTTTTTCCACAATATTTCCTATTCTATAGGTAAGTTACTTTTCAAATTTTGCTCACTTCTTTCAAATTGACAATACTAAAACTTATAAAAAAACTGGAAAGGGTTAACACATTCCCACTCATTGACGCTATTAGACGTCTCTCGAGTAAAACATGTGAGAAAACATTGCGTAAAATGGAGAAATTGTTTGTCACGGGCAATTTCTTCATTTTTCACAATATCTACTAACTGGAATGTTACAAACATCAACAATTTCATTAAGTTAAAACTGCTGTTTGCAACTCCTTTGAATTTTGACCAGTCTAAAATTTTGTCGTCTGGTAACGGGTTAAATGAAATTGAGGAGAGTCCATACCTGACAAAAAGCATTCGTATCCAATAATTAACGATTTACAGTTCACTCCATATTCCATGACGTGATAAGAAGTCTTCCCCAAAACTTGATGACATTTCGTAGAATATATACATATATGTGTGTGTGTGTGTGTGTGTGTGTGTATATAAATCTAAATCTAAATGTATTTCCTTGATGCAAAAATAGACAAAATATGACACTTTTTGTGGAGAAATGCCAAAGAGCGTCACTTAGCACGAGAATTATATGTATTTCTTTAATGCTTTCAGGTGGATTATCGAGAAATAACGGTAGATTATCATTTGATAAACTCACCGCCTATCCAGTGAAATTATCAAAAACTTATGCCCCGCTTTCGTTCATTTCATCCTATCTGACGTTATCTAAGCAGAGCCGAATAAGTGACGTCATCATAAGCGTTGCATAGTAGTCACGTGCAAAATGACGCGCTTTAAGAAAATTTGTCATATAATTTTCGCATTTTGTCTAATTTTTGCATTAAAGAAATAGAACAATCGTTTGTTTTTCGAGTAAGATCGATTGATATTTCATTTCGTGAACAACAAAAGCTGTATTTTCATGAGTGGCTTCGCCACTCATGAAAATAAAGCTTTTGTTGTTCACTCAATGAAATATAAATCGATCTTACACTGAAACAAACGATTATCCTCTATTTATATGGCAACCCGATGACACCAGTGTCTATTGTCCCGAGTAAGTGACGTTCAGTGGCGAGTAATGAACGAAAGCGGGGATAAATCTAGCAAAAACAGTGAGTTTTTCATTTTGATCATTTCACTGTTTTTCGATGACAATTTACCGAGAAATCTCCATAATCTACCTGGAAGCATTAAAAATCAAAGTACGGAAAGTGCTGTAAGCTAGCAAAGCAGAGTTTTGTTGATTAATCTTCATTGCCAAATGTTATCGCGATAAACAAAATTAAAGTAACCCAAGAGTTAACCCATTACAACTTGACAAAATCTTAAACTCGTTCAAATAAAAAGAAGTTGCAAGAGGAAGACAATTTCAAGTTGTTTGAATTCAGAAAACTTTTCCCTTGTTGGGTAGAAAACATTGTGGACAATGATAAATTGCTTTTTACAAGCAATCGCTTTACTGAACGAAATGTTTCCAAAAGCTTTTTTCTTGGGATGGTTAAAAAGCATGCTTTTGAAGGAGTTCTCTACAACTGAATAGAGTTTGCAATATTCCTGAAATACATAAGATCTACTTTTATGGCGTATACATTCAATAGATTTAGTGGTTATGCCTCCAGTGGCAGTTTGCACTCGTTGAACTTTGAGACGACCTAAAAATTTTGTCTGTTGATTTAAGCTATCAAAGCTGTCGTTTTGTTAGCTAGAAATACATGTGTGATTACATGTACATGTACATGTAAAAGTTACGATTACCCGAACCCCGATGGTCAAACAAAGCAGACGACGGGCTACGTAAGTCGGCGGACTATGGTCTTAGACTGATCCATATTGAAAGACTGTAAGTATAGTTCTAAACTATACTTACTGAAACTGGAAGAAAACATTCGATTTGGTTAGAAAATATAGTGGGAATGCGATATTATTTTACAAACGATTTCTCGATTTATTTTTATTTGATATTAACTCTTCCATGTGCAAAATCAAAGTACTGAAAGTGCTGTTAGCTAGCAAAGCATTATTTTGTAAAAAAAAAAAAAAAAAACTTCTTTGTCAAAAGTTATCGTGGTAACTAATCAAGATGAGAGTAAACCAGGAGTTATCCAATTACAATATGACAAAATCTTAGACTGGTTCAAATTAAAAGAATTTGCAGATGACAATTTCAAGTTGTTGGAATTTAGAAAAAATACCTTGTAGGGTAGAAAACATTGTGGACAATGAAGACATTGATTACTACATGCAATTTCTTCATTGTCCACAATGTTTTCCAACACTTTTTCCTAGATATGCTTAAACACTGCCATGATTGAGCGGGCATAGTTTAAATAGTATGCATTACAAGGGGTTCTCTATAATTTGAATAAAGTCAATCCATGTGGCCATACAAAGCAAGGCGCATAATATAAACAGTGATAAGACTCGCTCTGAACACAATATGATCAAGAACTTGCAGGCAGAGTTTGCAATATTCCTGAAATACAAAATAACTACTTTTATAGCGTAGGTATTCGATGGATTTAGTGGTTAAGCTTCCAAAGGCAGTTTGCACTCATTGAACTCTGAGAAGATCCAGGAAATTTTGTCTGTTATCAAAGCTGACGATATGCGCCCTCCCTCTTTCTTTTTCAAACTAGGAGATCAACTAATCAGTTTCTGTCAACATTTGATTGATTGGTTGATTGGTTGATTGGTTGATCGATTGATTGATTGATTGATTGAATAGGGTTTATCACCTCTTTTCATAGCATTTCAGTCATATCGTGGCGGCTAGAGCACCTAACCACGGATTTCTGGTACACCAGTAATACCACTTCACCCGAGCCTCCAGCTGCTCACTCCACATAGGTTTACGATTATCCACCGATTAGTGGGAGACAACTGTCGCCAGAAAGGATATTCGCGACGGTTACCCCATGACTACAAGTCCTACTCGCTACCTCTGCGCTAAAACCGCGGCGCAGCTTTCTGTCAACAATCAGGCAGGCCGACTTCTACAATTTCATAATCATTACTTGACTTATTTCAATAAGAAATGGCGTCTTCTACTTCTTTGAACCCATTCAACCAAGAAAAATAGCTTTGAAAATATTGAAGAAAAGGAGAAATTGCTTGTTACATGCAGGTTCTTCATTTTGCACAATATTTTCTTTCGATAAAGTTGGGGAGGAATCCAAAATTTCATCAACTTAAAGATTATCGTCTCCAACAGCTTTCAGTTTGTACCAGTCTAAAATTTTGTCGTCTTGTAAAGGCTTAACCGGCGAACTACAATTTTTACTTCGTCTAGTATTGAAAGTATATATGGCGTATCTTCGCTGTCAAAAAAAGATCGACTGACAAATCAAATCACTCAAAAAAGAGTATTAAATGTATGTGATTTACCAATCGCTGGTCCCGCCTACTTATTCCATTTGTCACGCCCATCGACTCCGACACGAAGTCTCGCTTCGAATTTAAACGGCGTTATTTTTCAAAAATTATGGCAAGTAACATGTAACAAAAATGTAAAGAGTTAACAAAAATGGTGGTCAGTGTTGGAGTTCAAAACTCATTTTTGGTCTAAATAAATGATTTGATTGGTCAACATGTTGTTTAATTAACAATCGCGATTGGTCAATTTGAAAGAAACTTGTATTTGAAAAGAATAGTGTCAGATTGTATAACTTAAAATTTGAAATGTGAATTACTTTTGAAACAAGTCAGATATTTTTAAATATAGGCTACATTTTGTATGTTTTATGTATTTTGGTGAGTTTTTTTTTTTTTTTTTTTTTTTTCAATGGGGTTAAAGCCACTTTTAACAGTATTTCAGTCATATCGCGGCGGCTTGATCACCTAACCATGTTTTACTGGTATTTCTAACACCAGTACTACCACAACATAATTTCCTAACCTCAAGCTAGTCATCCTTCCCAGGTTTACTATTCATTGGTAGAATTATGTCCGAAGAGATATTCGACACAGCCGGGGATCGAACCCGGGACCCCATTGGGTAGGAGTCTTACGCACTTCCACTGCGCTATGGCCGGGGAGACCGGGCTTAATGATACACGAGACAATCTGTTACAAGAGAGGTATCTCGAAGATGGGGTCATTGGTGACGTCTAAACTTTAATGACGTAATAAAAGACACATTTTTTTTACATATTATTAAGAACGAATTCAATAAAAAGACATTCAACGATGAAAAAGTACGGCACAAAAACACAAAACCCCACACCAAAGTAAATTTTGACAGTTTTATGAAAAAATCTTCTAGTACAGTAACCCATTTAGATATTTTGGGAATTTTTATATTTCCCTGTCAAATAATGATTTATAGTTTATCTAATGTAAATATTTTATCCGCTTCCTAAATGTTAAATATTACGGGTTAACACAAAGTCCTCAAAGGCGTTTGGGGTAAAATGTTACAAAGCGATTGGGGCATATTGTTAAATTGTAACAGTTTGTCCCAGCAATTATTTCCCATCGAACATTGTTTAAAATTCGGCCATTTACAAGGAAATGCTCTTCGTAGTATTTACACGGAAACGCGCTGTGTAGCATTGCTTCCGCCAGCGTCGATGTCGCCCCACAGAACCCTGGTCATATTATCTTGGAGAAAAATATCAGAGTTCTGAAAAACCATTTTATGTTCAACACCAAAGTTCAACTCTTTGTGTTCAAAGTACATTTGTAGGATCAGAACTTTATTTGTACGACCATTTGCGATCGCACAAAATTGTCTGGACGCTTGATAGCCCTAAACAAGTGATTTGATTACTCAAGGGTTACCGATCACAATTGCAAATGGCTGCACAAATAAACGTTTGGGCCTAAACTGAGACTATCGAGTCGGATATTAAAACTAGCGTATTTTTTCGTATGTTACAGTACATATGAATCAAACGGTCTCGCGTTCCCTCGAGATTGCCCTTACTAGAGTTAATGTGGCGGCTCGAGTTCACCTCGTCTTCTCAGTTCTAATTTCTTATTGGTTATAAAGCCCTACTGCACTAACTCGAGCATGCTTTCGCTCGATGGCTCAAGAATTTCGGCCACTCGCTCGAGCAGAGGGGTTCTTACATTTCCAATATCTATTGTGTTTTTTTTTCAAGGAATTTAACCCTTTCCTGTTTCTCAGAATTTTAGACTGGCCCAATTTGAAACATGTTCCAGACAACAATGAAATGTGAGTGCAATTGGAAACGAAACCATTCTATGTGGTAGAAAATATTGTGATAAAAGAAGAAATTGCTTGTATCAAGCAATTTCTTCTTTTATCACAATGATTTTCTTAAGTATAAGACTGCATAGACGTAAAAACAAGTGATTATACAGGAAAGAGTTAACTTACCTTGCGTGTTTATGATTTTCTTGAGTTTCAATGACGAGGTTCGGATTATCCGTTCTTCAAAGTGGTTCATGTAACAGTTTACCCCCTGTAACCCATTGTCCCAACCGTTGGATAAACTGTTACAGAAAATTACGATGGCTTAAAAATCGATTTTATAGGAAAAGTAATCAAGATCTTTTCGAATATGAATGTTCACAGATAGCCCAGACTGCCTCGACGGCCGAGTGGTTTAGGTGCTTGACTCGTGATCTGAAGGTCACGAGTTCGAGCCCCAACGTCACCGGGGTGTGTTCTCGACAAGACACTTAATAGCCAGCCCCAGTCTACCCAGCTGTAAAAGTGGGTAGCAGTGGGATTCAGCCACTGCCTCTCTTTCAGGGACGTGAAAACATCTGGATTGTGTCACCTGCCATACCCGAAAGGGGAGTTAGGCAGTATAGATAGATAGATAGATAGATAGATAGATAGATAGATAGATAGATAGATAGATAGATAGATAGATAGATAGATAGAAATCGGAAAAGTCATTCTCAATTACTATATATTAAATACAGCTGCTAGGTTTACGATTATCCACCCATAACGGAAATGTCGAAAAGGATATTTGCAGTGATCGAGGGTCGATTAGGGCCAATGTCCTATTCGGGGAGACTAAAATGCGGTATGCGAAATGGTTAGTTGACACGATAAAAGATTAAAATATTTTTATTGCGAATTTTCAGTGAACATGGAGGATGTATAGAATCTTATTTCATGAAAGCAAAACAAGAAAAAAAGTATGCTCCCCGACGGGGAATCGAACCCCGGTCTCCCGCGTGACAGGCGGGGATACTTACCACTATACTATCGAGGAGATATTATGTGAAGGGCTACTATCATATATATTAATGACTATATATTCATCACCACAAGTATTTGCAAAATTTAGAATCTGATTACTTGAAATATTTTCTAAGTCTTACACCCAGTGTCCATTTCAACTGAAAAAAAAATCCCCCGAGTCACACTTCACTGGTAAAGATTAATTAGCCACGACACGTCACGTGATGTTCTAAAAATAACTTCTGTCAAAAACTTGACAGCTGTATCGATGCAAGATTTTGGCGGCTGCACGAGTGTTTTTGGCAGCAGAAATGTCATGGTATTTGTATAGATTACTTGTGGCTGGAAATTGGACATGGCATATCTTTCTGCATAAAAAACACACAGAAACGCGTAGTAGGTCTTGTACAATCTGACAGAAAAAGTAGATCTATCGAAATCGGCATGGAAGGAAATATTTTGAGAAAAGCAGCACCTGTGCGGGTAAGATTATTGCATTGATACATATTTATATGCTTGAGTCAAAAAAAGTATTGATTGCTTTGTAGATCTAGATCTATATCTCGTTTGAAAAAATTAGCTAAAGATAGATAACTCCCAGGCTTTTCAAAATGAACTTTTCCCAAAATGTTTACTGTCATTACCAGACGGCCAATTTTAAGACTTGCCAAAATTGAAAGAAGTTGCAGACGATAACTTAAAATTTATGAAATTTTGATTTTTTTGAATTCTCTGAGTAGAAACCCTTGTGGAAAATGAAGAAATCGCTTCTAAAAACCAATTTCACCATTTTCGACAATGTTTTCTAAAGCTTTGTACTTGGGGGCATCTAAAAGCATCACTGAGCGGGAATGGGTTGACTCATTCCCATATGATCAAATGTTAGACCGAACCAATATCAAAGAAGTTTCAGATGACAATTTCAAGTTGATGAAATCTTTAAAATCTTGGTCTTTGAAGGTAAACGAGCAACATCTTCATTTTCACAATGTTTTCCAAAGCTTTCATATTGAAGGCATTTAAAAGGTTGCTGTGTTGGAATAGATTTAGTTGTAACAGGCCAAGGGTATTTCAACACCAAGGTTTAAACCACTAGATCTTTACCCTATTCAACATTCAATATATTCATCATATGTAACTATTCAATAGACCTATTTGTAACAAATGTGGGAAAATGAGAAATTTATTGCCACAAGCCGCTTTTCTTCTTTTCTCACAACATTTTCTATCTACCTGGAAACTCTTTTTCTATTATATCTAGCTTAACCCATTCCAATACAGTGAAGCTTTCTTACGCCCCTCAAGAAAAACTATTTGGAAAACATTGTGTAAAATGAAGAAATTGCTTGTAACAATGTTTTCAATCCAGAAAGATGAAAAAATCTAAAAAACCATAAACTTTCAATTGTTGTCTGCAACTTCTTTCAATTTGAACCAGTCTTAAATTTAGTCGTCTGGTAATGGGTTAAAGTATCTTGTTGTCTGGTGTGAGTGGTAAAAAAGGGAGAAAGCATTTCAACGATATAGGATATATGATTTTATTCTGTATTACTCTAGGTCTTCAGGTTGTCTTAACCCATTACCAGATGACCAAAGTTTATTCTGGTCCACATTCAAGGAAGTTGCTGACAATAACTATTAGTAATCTATGTCAAACAATGTAGAAAATAAAGAAATTTCTTCCTTTCTCATTAATGTTTTCCTTACCTACATTTCTTCAGTGCATCAAAAAACAGGATTGTGTGGTAATGGGGGGGGGTGTAAAAAGGGGGATCGTTTGGATATGGGTCAACAAATCCAGTATAGAAAATATCTTGAGCACTAAGTCAATGAACCAAAAAAGCCTGTAGAAATCAATGAGTGTAGATAGTTTCAATATTGAAACTTGTATTGGACTTTGGAGATAGAATATTATGACTATTTATAAGCCTCTGACTTGGGGTTTTAACCCATTAACAGACGACAAAATCTTAAAAAGGTCCAAATTGAAAGAAGTTGCAGACAACAGTTTAAAGTTTAAGAAATTTTGGATTTGGATGGGGTGTCTAAAAGTATCACTGAGTGGGAATTGGTTAATCGATTTCCACTGACACTAGGCCTTATGTGACGTAAATAACCCCTTTCATGCATTCCCACTTTTTACAACCCTCCAAAAAATACCTAGAAATCCATTTCGAGGACAATTAAAAAAATGCTTGTAATAAGCCATTTCTGCATTAACAGAATTTTGTTCTATCCCTAAAGGCCAATAATTTTTGGTCAAATTTCACTAAAATAAAATTGTTGTCAGCAACATATCTTATTCTGACAGTTTTTTTTTTGTTTTTTTTTATTCGAAATTCAGGAGATAATGTCAGCTTTATTGTCATTTTGAGGAATAAACAATTTAAATGACTACAGCCAGACGCAATGAATATCCTTTCAAACATTTTCCACCAATGGTTGGATAATTGTAAACCTATGTGGGTTGAGCTGGAATCTTGGAAAGGAAGTAGTTGTGTATTGGTGTGAGAAATACTAGGAATCCATGATTAGGTGCGCCAGCAGCTGCAATATAACTTAAATACTGTTAAAAGTGACATTAAACCCTTTGAATCAATCAAAGAACAAATTATTATACAGGAAGTTATGTAACCCATTCCCACACAATGATGCATTTAAACACCCCTCAATACAAAACCTAAGAAATTGCTGGTTACAAGCAATTTCTTCATTATCCACAATCTTTTATACTCCAAAAGACAAAAATTTGAATCATTTTATCTACTTAGAATTGTCCTCTGCAACTTCTTTCAATTTGGACTGGTCTAAAGTTTCATCATGTTGGAATGGGTTAAACAGAAAATACATAGAAATCTATAGTAGAGGTCAGTACTGCAGCAGAAAAAAGCCTGTAGAATAAAAATCAATAAGTCGGTGTCACAACATAAATCCTCAATACCGAGACTTGCATTGAGCAGTGAGTTGATACAACCCTGCTTCTATGTCAGAACTAATTTGATAGAATAGGAAATGGTCATTTTGACATGAACTTTTGGCACTTTCTAAGATTTTTCCTTATTTGGAAGTTGAACCTGAAGCGTAAAACAGTTATTGAGGCAGAGTTTTATTATAAAGTGAAGATCACTTTGGAAGGCAACATGACAGATCTGCTGTAACCAATGCCCCATAAATAAGTCTTTAAGATGCCCCTAAGACTTTTTTTAAACCATTTTCTGTTTTTCAGAATTTTAGTCTTCTCTTATTTTTTAGAAGCAATTTCTTCTTTTCTCATGATGTTTTCTAAAGTATAAAATCATAGGGACATAAAAACCAGGGATTGTCCCCAAAAGGTTAAGAAAACTTTAATGAAAAGGAAGAAATTACTGTTGCAATCAATATCTTCATTATCCACAATATTTTCTTCCCAAAAGACAAAGATTTTTAAAATTCTATTATTTTAAAAATATTGACCGCAACTTCTTTGAAATTTTGTTAACTGGTAATGGGATAACTGAAATATGAATATGAAATTGCATCTTATGCATAGTTAGACGAAAATTCTTTGTTAACCCTTTCCTGTTTTTGGAAATTTTAGACCTGTCCAAATTCAAAGGTTTTCCAGACGATATTTTAAAGTTGATTTAACTTGAATAATAACCATTCAATAGGGTGGAAAACATTGTGGTAAAAGAAGAAATTGCTTGTTACAAGCAATTTCTTCTTTTACCACAATATTTTCTCAAGTATACAATAACAGCAACTTAAAATCTCGTGTTTGTACAGGAAAGGGTTAACACAAATTTCCCACACAAAGAATGCTTTTAGACATATGGGATAACATTGTAAAAAATTTTCGTCTCAGAAAAATGAAAAAAAAAATCAAAAAAGTTTCTTCAAATTTAAATTGTTGTCTGCAATTCCTTTCAATTTGGACCAGTCTAGATTTTCCATCTGGTAAAGGGTTAATAGAAAAGAAAAAGTTGCAGATTATCTACAGAAAAAGTTCCAATTTTCTTATAATCTAATACACTTCGCTTCATTTTCTCTGAGTCCCAAATTATTCTAACCCATTCTAACCCAACCTTGTTTTTCCACAACCTTCAAGAAGAAAACTTCCTGTCAATCAAGAAATAAGTAGTTAGAATTTCTGCATCGTCCACAATATTTTTCCCAAACAACATAATATTAGACTGGTCAAAATCAAAAGAGGATGCAGCTTATAAAACAGTATTTGTTTGAAAAAACCCATTCCCACACAAAGAGGCTTTCAAGAGGCCCCTAAAAAAAAGAGCTTGCAAAAGCATAGTGGAAATGGAGATATTGCTTGTTATAATAATATATATGTATATAATGTTCTTCATTATCTACAATGTTTTCTACCTCGAAAGATAAAGATTTTTAAAATTTCATGAACTAAAAATTGTTGTCTGCAGCTTCATTGATTTTGGAAGAGTCTAAAATGTTGTCGTGTTGTACAGGATTAAAAGATAAGGACCCTTATGAAGTAGAAAACCTTGGGAAAAAGTTACAAGCAATTTCTTTTTCTCACAGTTTTCCATAGCTTTTTTCTTCGAGCTGGAAAAATAATGTGATACTGGTTAACAACAAACAGTTTCTAAATTTCACCATTTACTGGTTACTTATAGTCTACACTCCATTTTAGCATGACTAGTTTTAACCCTTGTCATGCTGAACCCGGAATATTCCGGTTTTGGCAGGAGGTGTGGACTAAGATCAGACTGCACTTATGTGCAGGCTGATCTTAGTCTATACCTCCTGCTTGTACTTTTCCAGAGTTGTTTATGAAGTTGAGTTCTAAAAGAAATATTGATTTTTGAACACAAGTTCTATCAGTGCTGTCAGCCCTTTGATTTGACAGCATTTCAGCAAGTTAATTTAAACAGCATGACAAGGGTTAAAATGTGTTGTTCTGTAGTGGGTAAATTACCTTTCTTCCTTTTTCACACTATTTCTACTACACAGGATTGTTTCTTTTCAAACCACTCTCATTACATTTGTCTGTCACCAAAGGGTGAATAATCATAAACCTAAGTAGGATGAGCAACTTGAGGCTCGGAAAGGATATATAGTGGTGTTACTGGTCTGAGAAATACCAGGAATCTATGGTTAGGTACTCCAGCCGCTGCATAATGACTAAACTACTATAAAAAGTGGCATAAGAGCCCATTCATATAAACAAACAATTTTCATTGTTGTCTGCAATGTCTTTCAAATTGGACTTGTCTAAAATTTCAAAAAAATGGGACAGGGTTTACCCACAAATTTGAAAAAAAAATTTATGGACTCTATCGAGTGTGTGAAGTCTATAGAATTTTATTCTTCAACTTATAATTATACTTATACTTGTACCCTCATCTGTAGCCTAATTCTGTTGTTTTTGTGGAAAAAATCAATGAAAATTTGGTAACAATAGGAAAATAAACCCTCATCGGTAAGTTTGAGCTCCCTTGACAGAAAAGCTGGATCCACCATTGGAGTCTATATACATTTATATTTTTGCGTTTAACCAATTTACACACAATAAAATTTTAGACCAGTCCAAATTCGTAGATGTTGCAGGCTAATATTTCAAGTTAATGAAATCTTTAAAATTCTTTGTTCTTTTGGGTTAGGAAAACATTGTGGATGATCAAGAAATTGCTTTTGACAAGCAATTTCTTCATTATCCACACTGCTTTCGGAAACTTTTTCTATAGGGGCATCAAAAAGCGTTGTCTAAATGTAAATCAAACTTTAAGGCACCAATATGACTACTTTTTATACGACCCTGAAGGTGGATGTATATTGACATATGTCCGTCCGTCCCCTGACAGTCTGTCATCATCATGTTAAAACATATTATCATCTCCTGCATTTATGGAGGAATTTGCATGAACTTTTCACAGAATGTTCCTAGGCACCTGATCATGCATATATTGTGGAAGTTTGCCATTTTACACTGCTTAACAGAAAACAGACTTAATGCAAAAGGGCTGCATATTTTGTGACTTTGGAACTCTTGCTTATCAATTCTTATGATTTTCAGCTTATAGCTGGTGTCTTAACACTGATTTCCGTGATTTGGATCTTTATTTCCATTGTTGGCGAGGAGTGGGTCAAGGTCAAATTTAATTACCATGGAGACAGAACCTGGACATGGGGAATATGGAAAACATGTAACAAATTAAACACAGACCAAACCATCTGTATACAAGCAGGTAAATAAACCAACTCACATTTTGACATACATTTAAGAGATGAAGAGAATATTTTTTGTTTTCATGGAGGTATGAACCGAAAAACCTAATCACACTGTATGAATACAAATACATGAAAACAAAAAATATTATCTTCATTTCTTATAATTTAATAGCATCGAGCAAAAAATGCAACAACTTAACAAATTTTGATACCTTTTTGTAGAGAACTATTTTGTGCGTAAGCATTTAAAATGGCTGCGTACTCAAAATTTTGTTCATGGAGGTATGAATTGAATTTTTGACCAATCAGATCGCTCGTTTTTGATAGACGAAACTAACAATTAAATTATTAGGTATTGAAAAATGTTGTAAGATAAGAAGAAATTTACTCTTTTTGAGAGATGCTATACTTTTTTAGACTAGCTCTACAGATAGGGGGCATATTTAGTATTTTAGATTTAAATATTTCATTAATACTGCTTAACCCTTTCCCGTACAATCCCTTGTTTTTACGTCCCTGTGATTTTATACTTGAGAAAACCTTGTGAGAAAAGAAGGAATTGCTTGTAATAAGCAATTTCTTCTTTTCTCACAATCTTTTCTAACCTGTAGGTTGGTTACTCTTCAAATTATACCCAGTTTCAATTGTTGTCTGCAACTTCTTCCAAATTGGACCAGTCTAAAATTCTGAAAAACAGGAAAGCGTTAAACCCTATGTTGTAAGTACTCATTTGAATCATCTGAATGCACTGGGTTCCATTGAGAAATATGGAATTTAGAATGCCTTTAAATTTTGATATGTTGGAATGGGTTAATTAACTTTAATTAACTTCTGTTTTGTTGAGGGGCGTCCAAAAGCGTCATTGTATGGGAATGGGATAAACCACATATCGTTTGTTGGAGACCAAGATGGAAGTGAAATATTGATTGTTTAAACGCCATGTTAACCCATTCCCACATAATGATGCTTTTTGAAACTTTATATTGTCACCTGCATATCCTTTAGATTTGGACTAGTCAAAATTTGCAATCTGGTAATGGGTTACATACTGTCGTAAATGGCCTAACAGATAGTAATTACTGCTTATTCAAGCTATAACTACAGTAATTAGTTGGCAATTTGCTTTATGTTCTTGACCATATATTTTGCAAAATAATATTATTTGATATCTCAGACAAACTACAATGTCGGTGGGCAGTTGGCGTGGTCATTAACCTGTCAATACTCACAAAAATCTTGTTTTTTTGCAGATTGGATAACTGCATGTCTAGTTTTCAGTATCATTTCTCTGATACTTGGTGTGACAGCTTTAATTATTGCATTCCTCAGTTTGACCCTGGTGACCCTCCATGGCAAACAGAAGTTGCTGTTTATAATTACAGCAAGTTTCATGGGAATTATCGGTAAGTAGGAATTAACATACCCTTCTCATCATTTACTATCCACAACTTAGCGCTATAGAATCTAAGAAAAACTTGTTTGAAAAAAAGAGACATTCCCAATTTTGTTCACACTGTTTTCAAATTTTGTCACCATTTTTTGTTTTTAAACCCATTCCCTCTGAGTGACACTTCTAGACTCCTCCAAGGAAAAGAGCTTTGAAAAACATTGTGGAAAATGAAGAAATTGCTAGTGACAGGCAAGTTCTTCATCTTCCACATTGCTTTCTACCCAGAAAATTGAAAAATCCAAATTTTCTTAAACGTTTAATTTTCAATGATGGCCAGCCTCAAATTAAGCTGTTTAGTAATGGGTTAGATAAAAGACAAGTAACCCATTACTATACTACCCCCATAGTTAAGGCCCCTAAAGGAAAGGGAGTAAAAAAAAACTGGACAAAATTAAGGAATTGCTTGTTACAAGAAATTTCCTAAGTTATCACAACATTTTCCATTAACCAAAATGACAATAAAGGGCCGTGAATAAGCTTTAATTACGATATTCAAGTGGCCAAACCAACAAATGTGATTCACATAATGACAGCCAATGTTGGAGTTCAAAGTTCATTTACAGACTTAATGAGTAATTTGATTGGTTGATTGATTCTTTGATTGACATCACATCCATCAATTGAAGTATGTAAATCTAGTTTGGCTTTAATTTATAAGACAGTGTTACAGATCATATAAATATATATGTACTTGTATACATTTAGCCCTTGTCATGCTGAATAAATATTCTTTTCATAACTTCATGAAAATCAAAGTGCTGGAAGCATCAAAAGTGTTGTGGGTTGATATTTCTTTTGAAAATTAAAATTCTTAACCCATTCCCACACAACAACATTTTAGACTGGTCCAAATTAAAAGAAGCTGCAGACGATAATCCCAAGTTGATGGAGTTTAAAATTTGTTGGCCTTTTTGGATAGAAAAAATTTTGGATAATGAAGAAATTTCTTGATAAAAGCAATTTCTTCATTTTCCACAATGTTTTCCAAAGTTTTTTTCTTGAGGGGCATAAAAAGGAGGGATTGATTGGGAATGGGTTAAAGAAATGGGGCTTGAAAGGGACAAACAGGGGATGTAGATAGGATCAGACTGTACATAATTATGTGCAGGCTGATCTTTGTTCACAACTCCTGCACCCCCCCCCCCCAAAAAAAAAGGAATATTTAAGGTTCAGCATGACAAGGGTTAATATAATGGTAAGATTTGGTAAAAAGATATGGGAACTTGATTGTAAGTTTTTCTTGAAAAACGTCATTTCTTATTTCATAGTTAGGAACTCAATAATCAACTTCAACCAAATTGCCTGTATATCTTCTTTAGCTTTGGACCATCTTAAAATTTTGTCATCTTGTATTGGATTATCCCATTACCAGACTGCAAAATTTAGACAGGTCCAAATTGAAAGGAGTTGCAGACGACAATCTATAGCTTATGAAATTGAGGATTTTTTTTTACCTTTGGGGTAGAAAACATTGTGGATTATGAAGAAATTGCCTGTTATAAGCTATTTCTTCATTTTCCACAATATTTTCTACAGCTTTTTTTTCTGTAGGGGCGTCTAAATATTTGATCAATGGCATTACATTTCAAACCATTACATATGTGTGCCAAATGAATACTCAGATCAGCCTGTGCAACCATGCAATCTGATCAGAGTCTAAAACCATACCCCCACAATTCCTGTTTTTTTGACGCCACTCAAGAAAAAGGTTTGGAAAACAGTGAAGAGAATGAATAAATTGCTTGTAGCTAGCAATTTCTTAATTATCCTCAATGTTTTCTACCAGAAGAGACAAAGATTTTTTAATTTTCATCAACTTTATACTGTCATCATTTTGCAACTTTTTTTAACTTGGACTGGTCTAAAATTTTGTCGTTTGGCAATGAGCTAGGTATACCTTATATAAATAGATATGATGATCAATGAACATTCTAAGGACATGTACTCTGAATGGTTGTCTAGGCTGCTCAAGGTCTACATTTAACGTACATGAAATGTTAACGTCAATGTCACACATAGCTTATGTCTATTGACGTCAACAAATAGTCAAATCATTTTTTCACTTGAATTATGTTGTATATTATCTCTTGCAGCATTCCTTGAACTTTTAGTGGTGATAATATTCCCAATTAAATTTGGCGAAGATATTTCTCTGTCACATCTTGTTCAACGCTGGGACTTTGATTGGACATACGGGTTTGCTTGGGGAGGACTTATATTCAGTATTGGATCAGTGATTTTCTACCTCTATCCTGTCAAATCGGAACATGAAGTGACAATGTTTTACAGCCCAGAATACAAAGAGGCCAGGTCAAACAGCCATTAGATGACCTTTATATTTTGTAGTACATGTGTCATATACATGTACTTGTAAACCCTTGTTATGCTGATCCCGGAACATTCCTGCTTTCACAATGGTTTTGGCAGGTGTATAGGCTAATCTTGACCTACACTACCTGCTTATTGTTGTTGAACACAAAATCAATCTAATTATGTCATTTGTTTCAAATATAGTGAAAAGAGTAGAAATATTCAGCAGGAAAAGGGTATATATATTTATGAGTTATTTCAGAGATTATTTGTTTAATACATTCCCACACAATCCCAATTATTTACGCACCATAAGAAAACAACTTTGGAAAACATAGTTGAAAGTGAAGAAATTGCTTGCATTTTTTGCACAATGTCCTTGGCCCTTATCAATGGAATCTATAAGAAAGCAATTTCAAATTACAATCACTCTTTTTTTATGTCAAAGAAAATAAGCCTTATAAAGAAATCACTTGTGACAAGAGATTTCTCCTTTTCACCAATTTTTTTCTTCCCAACATGGTTTGCAATATCAATTTAAAAAATCTCTAATGTCGTGCATACTAATTTTGTTGATTCAAACAAACTTTGATTTTTTTGTCTTTTCAATTTGGAGCAGTCTAAAATTTATTGATGGATTAACAAAATGGCAATAAATGCTGAAATGCATAGCCATAGGAATGATGTCCACTAACTTTTAACCTGACAAAACTTTGGTTCAAATTCAAAGAAGTTGCAGACAACAATTTAAAGTTGATGAAAATATACAAAATATTTATCTTTCAAGGTGGAAATTATTATACATTAAGAAATTGCTTGTTACGCCTAAAAGATATACCATTATGAAATAGTTTCTTGGAAGAGGAGAAATTACCTGTAACAAGTATTCACATTTTCTTACAATTTTTTTGTATCCTGTTTGGCACTTACTTTTCCAATTTTGAAAAGTCTTGCAACCCCTTTAAATTTGGGCCAGTCTGAAATTCTGTTGTCTGGAAGTAGGTTAATTTGCCACAACTTTTTCCAAGTCATTATCTTGAGGGGCGTGAAAAGCTGGATTGTGTTGGGGCGGGTCAAGCACATTTTAGCTGGCCTAGTGTGTACAGACTCACTCAAACTGAAGTCAGTTAACCTAATAATTTTTTTTACGTGGTCCAAATTCAAAGAAGTTGCAAATTACAATTCAAAAATCTCTCTGAGAAGAAAATGCTTATTGGAAGCAGTTTCTACATTTTCCAGATTGTTTTTCCAAACTTTTTTCTTTAGGGTCATTTTTAGCTCACCTGAGCACAACATGCTCAAGGTGAGCTTTTGGTATCACCTTTTGTCCGTTGTGCGTTGTGCGTCGTGCGTCGGAAGTCGTCAACAATTCTTTAAACATCTTCTCCTCAGTAACCACTGGGCGGAATTCAACCAAACTTGGTAGGAATGTTCCTTGGGTGACCCTTCTCAAAAGTTGTTCGCGGATTTTTGATTGACCCCCAAATATGGGCGTGGCAGGGCGTGGCAGTTTTTAACTTAGAAATCTTTAAACATCTTCTCCTCAGTAACCATTGGGCCAATTTCAACCAAATTTGGTATGAATGTTCCTTGGGTGACCCTTTTCAAAAGTTGTTCGTGGAATTTTGATTTATGCCCAAATATGGGCGTGGCAGGGCGTGGTAGTTTTTGACTTAGGAATCTTTAAACATCTTCTCCTCAGTAACCATTGTGCCAATTTCAACCAAATTTGGCATGAATGTTCCTTTGGTGACCCTTTTCAAAAGTTGTTCGTGGAATTTGATTTAGGCCCAAATATGGGCGTGGCAGTTTTTGACTTAGAAATCTTTAAACATCTACACCTCAGTAACCATTGGGCCAATTTCAACCAAACTTGGCATGAATGTTCCTTGGGTGACCCTTTTCAAAAGTTGTTCATGGAATTTTGATTTATGCCCAAATATGGGCGTGGCAGGGCGTGGCAGTTTTTGACTTAGAAATCTTTAAACATCTTCTCCTCAGTAACCATTGGGCCAATTTCATCCAAACTTGGCATGAATGTTCCTTGGATGACCCTTTTCAAAAGTTGTTCGTGGAATTTTGATTTACGCCCAAATATGGGCGTGGCAGTTTTTGACTTTGAAATCTTTAAACATCTACACCTCAGGAACCATTGGGCCAATTTCAACCAAACTTGGTATGAATGTTCCTTGGGTGACCCTTTTCAAAAGTTGTTCGGCAGAATTTCGTTTCACGCCCAAATATGGGCGTGGCAGTTTTTGACTTTGAAATCTTTAAACATCTTCTCCTCATAAACTATTGGGCCAATTACAACCAAATTTGGTATGAATGTTCCTTGGGTGACCCTTTTCAAAAGTTGTTCGTGGAATTTTGATTTATGCCCAAATATGGGCGTGGCAGTTTTTTTAACTTTGAAATCTTTAAACATCTTATCCTCAGTAACAGTTGGGTCAATTTCAACCAAACTTTGCATGAATGTTCCTTTGGTGACCCTTTTCAAAAGTTGTTCCTGGAATTTTGATTTATGCCCAAATATGGGCATGGCAGGGTCAGGCACTTTTTTGACTTTGAAATCTTTAAACATCTTCTCCTCAGTAACTATTGGGCCAATTTCAACCAAATTTGGTATGAATGTTTCTTGAGTGACCCTTTTCAAAAGTTTTTCTAGAATTTTGATTGATGACCAAATAAGGGCTTGGAAGGGTAGGGCAGTTTTTGACTTTGAAATCTTTAAACATCTTCTCCTCAGTAACCATTGGGCCAATTTCAATTTTGAATCATCTTACATTAGTCAGGTGAGCGATTTTAGGGCCGTTCTGGCCCTCTTGTTTAGTGTATTTTTAGTAGGAACTAGTTTACAACTCACTTGCGACAAGCAAATTTCCCCTTTTCTCACAATGTTTTCCACTTTATTTAGCACTTATATATCAATTTCAACGCACTTTGCATTGTTGTCTGCAACTTTTGTCGATTTGGATAAATCTAAAATTTTGTTTTCTGGTAATGGGTAAACCAATCACCAAGCAAAATTTGTTAGCTTGGTCTTATTTCAAAAGAATGTTCAGATTACAATTTTAAGTTGCAAGATACTGAAATTCTCTCTCTAAGAAGGAAACAATTCTAAATAAAGAAAATGCTGTTATGAATCAGTTTCTAAATTTTCCAGTTTGCTTTTCCAAACTCTTCTTTAGGGTCGTAAAGTGTTATTTTGTGGGCATTGGTTCACCAATCACCAGATAACAACATTTAAGACTCGTGTAAATATTACGTGTTAAAATGCTTGCAAGCTGATGTGCAAGGAACATTTATGGTAAAATTACAAAATGAGAAAAGGAGAGTAATTTCAGAAAAATTCATTTGTTTATTTTTCAATTTTCTCAATTCTTTTCTATTATTGCCTTCATTCATTAGTTCTAAAAGTATCGATTACTTGCCTAAATGAGTTAACCCATGTCATGCTGTAAAAATTACCTTACTGAACTGCTGTCAAATCAAAGGGCTAAAAGCACTGATAGAACTTGTTAAAAAATCAACATTTCTTCAAGAAATCAACTTCATAAACAACTCTGATAGGAAAAGTACAAGCAGGAGGTGTAGACTAAGATCAGCCTGCACATAAGTGCAGTCTGATCTTAGTCTACACCTCAAGCCAAAACCGGAATATTCCGGGTTCCGCATGACAAGGGTAAAGATTTTTGTGAAATACACAATGTATATACATGTACATTTTTGTTCCCCATAGTAGACTATCTTCAGGAGACAAAGTTTTTGTGTTGTCTGCTCATCTATCTTTCCATCCAGAACCTTATCTCAATAACCCACAGGCTAATTTTAAAAAAAAAATAGATACATGAATTTCCAATTTCTCTAGTTTTATCCATTTCTGGCTGTGTCAGTGAAAAAGGGGAGTTAATGTGAATTTCATTTTTCAGCCACATCTTAAACTACATGTATTAGGTATAAAAGAAAGGGAGCACTTATAGTACTTTGTTGTTCAATATAACTTCTCTGGCAGGAAATGTACAAGTAGGAGGTGTAGACCAAGATCAGACTAAACTTATGTGCAGGCTGATCTTTGTCTATACCTCCTGCCCAAACCGGAATATTCCGGGAACAGCATGACAAGGGTTAAATTGCTATTTTCACTGCTAAATTATTTCTGTTAATACTGCAAAGAATGATACTGAAAGTTCTTTTTTGTTCATCGAGATGGGGTTACTAAACAACCGTTGGTTTTTTGCTAATATGCTGTGACCCATCAACAGTGGATTTGGCGTAAAATTGCATTCATTTATCAATATTTCTAACAGTGGGATAGATGTGATGAAAATTTGTATTCTTTTTAATTATCTTGTGTTAGTGACAAAACAGACTCTCTTTTCTAAATAAATGAATCTTTTGTCATGGAAAAGGGAGCCAAATTTTAATTTAGATGGGCAAAATCATTTCAACAAAATTGCTCCTTTTGAATATAAGTATTTTTAAAAGCTGTACATTTGTTTTGAATTTAATGAATGTTTCTGTATTAAAATCAACTTTATTTATATCTACAGATGTCTTTCCTTCTATCGAGCTTAGGCTAACTTGAGTTCACCTATAGATCCTGTTTTGTTTTCTTCTTTTTAGCTCTACTGGCCAAAAGCCACTAGAGCTATTGCGATGGCTTTTTCCCGTCCGGTGTTCATCCGTCCGTTAAACATTTTCTTAATAACACTAGAGTGCACAGTTTTCATTGGATTCCCTTAAAACTTTCACAGAATGATTGTACCATCATAAGGATCAAATATCTGAAAGGATATTTTGATTCGGGGATCAAAGCCTGGACATCCTGATCAGGAGTCAGACACACTACCATTTCAAAACAGAGAATTTCTTTAAGGTATTTGGATAGATGGTCATTACATTATATAAACTAAATATCGAAGTGCCGGTCTGGGGTTTAGGAGAAGAAGATTTTTAGATCTCCTGACCGAAGGCCATGGTGACCTATTGCGAGCGTGTTTTGTCCATCGTCTTGCGTCGTCCACCGACTTTTTTACATTTTCGACTTCTTCTTAGGAACCCTTGGATGGATATCAACCAAACTTAGCAGGAAGCATCTTCATTGGAAGGTGCTTCAGATTTGGAGTTATCTCCCCTTGGGCTACATAAGGGGCCAAAAGGGTACATCATTAAAATCTTGTCATGAACCGGCTGTCAGATTAGATTCACATTTTTTATTTAAGGTCTTTAGGGCAAGGACTATCAAGTTTGTACAAGCAAAAAAATTTTTTCCATAAATAGGGGGTCAAAGGTTGGTGGGGTACATAAGCTTACATAGTGACAACTTTGAAAATCTTTTTCTACAAAACCAAAAGACCTACAGCTCTGATATTTTGTATGTGGCATCATCCAGCTGACTTCTATCAATATTGTATAAATTATAACCCTAGGGTCAGAATTAGCCCGTTCCCGGACGTCACAAGTTTAACATAGGCTTATATAGTGAAATTTTTAAAAATCTTTTCCCAAACAGGAGGGCCTAGAACTTCGATATTTGTTATACAGCATCGTCTTGTTGACCTCTATCAAGATTGTACAAATTAGTGCCTCAGGATTAGAATTAGCCCTTTCCTGGATGTCACAAATTTAACATAGGCTTATATAGTGAAAACCTTAAAAGTCTTCTCTCAAACAGATAGGCCTTTGATATTTTGTATGTAGCATCATCTGGATGATCTCTATCAATATTGCATGAATTATGGCCGGATCATAATTAGCCCATTCCCAGACATCACAAATTTTACACAGGGCTTATACAGTGAAAATTGAAAACTCTTCTTCTCCCATATAGGAGGTCCTAGAACTTTAGTATTTCGTATGTAGCATCAGCTGGTGGACCTCCATCAAGATTGTATAAATTATGGCCCCAGGGTCAGGATTAGCCCGTTCCAAGATGTCCCAAGTTTAACATAGGCTTGTTTAGTGAAAACTTTTAAAAATCTTCTCCCAAACCAAAAGGCTTAAGGCTTTGATATTTAGTATGTAGCATAATCTGATGGCCTTTCATTTGTTTTTGTGCTCTTTGGAATCAGGTGACCAATAAGGCCCTATGGGCCTCTTGTTAAAGATTTCCTTCTTTATTCCTAAGTAAAATCTAGGATTGCACAACAAATGTCTATTTTACAGAGTAGAATACTTCTTTGAAGTATTTCCTGAGATGTAGAGAGCAGTAATAAAACACTTTAACCCACACAGCAAAATTTTACACCAGTCAAAATCCAAAGATGTTGCAGATGACAATTTCAAGATAGTGACATATGAAAAAAAAGTTGAAAAAATGTTTGTCTTGAATTGTAGAAAACATTTTTGACATTCAAGAAATTGTTTGACTCAAGCAATTTCTTTGTTGTCCAAAATGTTTTTCGAAGACTTTTTCTTGAGGGGTGTACAAATAGCAGGACTTTGTGCAAATGGACTAATTTACACAATTATCCAGTTTGTTTTACTATTCACTTTAGTACTTGGTCACTTTAAATAGCAAAAATAAGATGTTTCATCACAACATTTTATTACAAAAATATCTACAAAATATCTAACAAAGAAAATAATCACTTTTGTAAAACATTAAAGAATAAACACACTGTTCAATGGTTAGAAGGAAGTATAATAATATGACATCTAAACAAGAGGGCCATTGGCCCTGAAGGGCTGACCTGAGTCGCAGAAGTAAAAATTACCAATAGAATAATTTTGCCACAAAAAAGATCCTTAACCTATTCCCACACAATGACACCTTTTGACACTCCTCAAGAAAAACAGTCCACAATTTTCCCACAAGGGAGTTAAAAAAATCTAAAATTTCATAAACTTTAACTTGTCGTCTGCACGTCCTTTTAATTTGAACCAGTCTAGAATTGTACCGTCTGGTAATGGTTAAATCAAATCTTGTCTAAGAAATCAGGAAGAAACTTTCTTATAAAGTTCAAGGTATTTAAGCAAAAAATGTACATTGCAAAGTAGATTTCTTTAGATTAGACCTAGTGACCTAGCTTTTGACCAAAAATTGACTTTTGAATTGAAACAAACATTTTGACCAAATATTATGTAATTTGAGCCCAAAATGAGGGATCCGGAGTGCAAACAAGGTATTTCTATCATTTAAACTAGTAACCTAGGTTTTGACCTCATTTGACCCTAATTTGAACTCTGCAGAGAGACCATAGAGACAATAGTTCTGACCAAATAGAAAGTTACTTGAGCAAAAAATGGCCTCTAGAGTGATAGGTATTTCTAAGATGCGACCTTTTGACCTAGTTTTGGAAACGAAAAATGTGGCCTCTAGAGTGCATATAGAGTATTTCTTAGATTAAATCTATTGACCTAGTTCTTGACCCTGTATGACCCAAATTCAAACTCCAACAAGAAGCCATGGAGGCAATAATTCTGAAAGAATTTGAAGACATTTGGGCAAAAAATCTGACCTCTAGAGGGCAAACAAAGTATTTCTATGATTTGACCTCATGACCTAGTTTTTGACCAAATGTGACCCAAATTCAAACTTTGCCAAGAAACAAGGATAGCAGACATTCTTATTATATATCAAGTCATAAGAGCTAAAAATATGGCCTCAACAGTACAACCAAGGTATTTCTTTGAATTGTACTTGTGACCTAGTAATTGATCCTATGTGACCAAAATTTGTACTTCACAGAGAGACCATGGAGACAAATATTCTGACAAAGTCTGAAGACATTTGAGCAAAATATGTGGTCTCAAAGTCTAAACAAGTGTTTTCTAAGATTTGACTCAGTTTTTGACCCCATGTCACCAAAATTCAAACTTTGCTGAGAGACTATGTGGACAATCATTCTGACTAAGTTTGAAGACAATTGAGGAAGAAATGTGACCTCTAGAGTGCAAACAAGATGTTGACACACAACGCATAACAGATAATACAGCATGATCACAATAGCTCACCTTGAGCAGGTTGTGCTCAGGTGAGCTAAAAATGGCACATCTACCAATGATGAAGAATAATTATGAAACAAATCCACAATATTGATTATTTAAGAAGTTAATGTCTGGACAAATTTAAGCTGACCACAACTCAAAGTCAATTTTATTTAAATATTAACCCTTGTCATGCTGAACCTGAAATATTCCGGCTTTGGCAGGAGGTGTAGACTAAGATCAGACTGCACTTATGTGCAGACTGATCTTAGTCTACACCTCCTGCTTCTACTTTTCCTGCCAGAGTTGTTTATGAAGTTGATTTCTAAAAGAAATGTTAATTTTTGAACAAGTTCTATCAGTGCTTTCAGCCCTTTGATTTGACAGTATTTCAGAAAGGTAGTTTATTCAGCATGACAAGGGTTAATCATTCTGTAGGGTAGAATAAATTGTTATAAACAACTCCTTTTTCCACAATGTTTTCTCAAGTATAAAAACACAGTTAGGTAAAAACTACAGATTGAACTGAGAGTTGTAATAAAGTGAATTTGAGAGTAAATAAGTTAATTCACAGTAAATTATTAAACAAACAGTCTTTAATCCTTTCCTGTACGATTCCTGGTTTTTATGTCCCTGTTATTTTACAATTGAGAAATTATTGTAGTAAAAGAAGAAATTGCTTGTAACAAGCAATTTCTTCTTTTTCTACAATATTTTCTACCCTACTGAGTGGTTATTTTTCAAATTAATTCCACTTTGAATTTTCATCTGCAAAACCTTTGAATTTGGACAGGTCTATGATTTTGCAAAACAGGAAAGGGTTAATTGGTAAAATACAGTGTGTCTGTGTGTGTTTGTGTTGGTACATCATGAATCTGGTACAACAATGTATGGCTGGTGCGGCAGACATTTTGTTTTCTCATGGCACATGAATACCCACTTGGGCTTTACAAACACAAGGTTTGGGTTCTCTGATAGGGCCTGAAAATAAACAAAACAAGTCTTGCAAACATGAATTCCCTAATTACCAGAGGAGCAAATTTTAGACTGGTCCAAAGTCACAGATTGCAATTTTAGTTGATGAAATTAAAAAAAAACACACTTTGTCTTTTGGGGTAGAAAACAATGTAGATAATGAATAAATTGCTTGTTACAAGCAATTTCTTCATTCTCCAAAATGTTTTCAAAAGATATTTTTCATTGGGGCATCAAAAAGCATTACCCTTGGTAATGGATTAAAGAGTAATTCTACACATGTGCAACAAAAGGCTATTCATGATTGCTGTTGGCAAATAGACAACAAGGGCAGCCATTTGCATTTCTGAAAAGAGGAATTTACAAGAGAAAGGCTCATATTTAACTCTTGTTATGTTGAACCTGGAGCCTTCCTGTTTTGGCAGAAGGTATAGGCAAGGATCAGTCTGCACATATGTGCAGGCTGATCCTAGTATACACCTCCTGCTTATCCCTTTTAAGCCAGAGTTGTTTGTAGGATAAAATTCCAAATAAATTATTAACCTAAATGCATCCAGTACTTTCAGCACTTTGACTTTAATG
Organism: Fragum fragum; assembly: GCA_946902895.1. Taxonomy (NCBI): domain Eukaryota; kingdom Metazoa; phylum Mollusca; class Bivalvia; order Cardiida; family Cardiidae; genus Fragum; species Fragum fragum. The sequence goes on from OX336376.1 coordinate 12,860,915, forward strand.
CAATTCTGAAGATAAATTTATTCAGCATGACAAGGTTAAAATCTTTAAGATTTAACCCTTATCATGCTGAACCCGGAATATTCCGGTTTTGGCAGGAGGTGTAGACTAAGATCAGACTGCACTTATGTGCAGGCTGATCTTAGTCTACAACTCCTGCTTGTACTTTTCCTGCCATGAAGTTGATTTCTAAAACAATATTGATTTTTGATCAATCAGTTCTATCAGTGCTTTCAGCCCTTTGATTTGACAGCAATTAAGTAAGGTAATTTATACAGCATGACAAGGGTTAAAATGATTAAAAGATGTGAAAACTTACGTCATCAAAATTGTCATCCCATTTTGATGAAGTGACCACATACTTCACCTTGTCATTCATATAGTCCTCTATTTCTCTGAAATATATATGTATATATAAAATGCACGTCAACTTTATTCTTCAAATTAGAATCGGCAAAAGTTTCAAATGAAACATACCTTACCCAATTAAGTCTGTGTTTCCACAACCCTTAGTAATAATACTATAAAAACCTTGCTGAAAAAAGAGTAAGTGTATTCTGCCTAATGTTTCCTAATAAGGTTTTCAAACTCTTTCAAAGTAATTTATTTCAAATTTATACTCACCTTTTCACATTTTTTTTTGGCAAATAAAGGAAGGATGCAATAAAAAGGAACTGCTGTGCTTTATTTATGGAATGTTAATACATTAACCCATTTCCACACAATGACATGTTTTGATGCACCTTAAGAAAAGCAATTGGGAAGACATTGTATACAATAAAGAAATTGCGTGTTACAAGCAATTTCTCCATTTTCCGTAATATTTTCTACCCGAGAAGTTGAAAAATCTAAAATGTCATAATCTTTAAATTGTTGTTTACAGCACCTTTCAATTTAGACTAGTCTAAAATTTTACTATCTGGTAATGGGTTTAGCCAGTTGCAATTAAGAACTGAACGACTATTACTGTAAATTGGGTAATTTTCATGTTGTCTTATTTTCGCGTGAGAAGAACCCGATGACTTATTAGTGAGTTCATGAATTCGCAAGCAGCTGTATGGTACTTAGGTAATTTCGGTAAGTATCCCTGGAAATACACCAGTGAAAAAAATTCCATATATGATAACAGCCCGTATCAACACCAACCTTTGAATAGAATGATTTTTGGTAATCCATTTAAGAACATTTTACATATTCACCATTCTCATAGTTTGACAATTTCTCTCCAAAAATAGTTGTAAGATAGAAAAGATGTGTTTATGCTTAAGAAAATTTTTTTTTTTCGAAAAAGCTGTTATCAAAAAGATGTTTCAGGTTGTAAGCACTACCCCACCAAATTATCAATATGATACTATGTTTACCAAACTGTCATTAGATGAAATAATTATATCCCGTAACAAAACAGGTACAATTGTTTGACTTTAATTGATCTATTTCACATCCTCTGCTTTCAATTTCTTAAAAGGTTCTAAAGTTTATGCAATAAAGACTTAGTTTCAACTTTTTAGCTCTTTGCTGTCTAATTGTCGTTGCCTAGCATTTTATCACTTTGTCTGATTTCCCTTGTTATGTTTGTATACGTGGTCAATAGACTAAGTGGACTAACTTAGTTTACCTTCTAAAGATTCGTCCTGTTCTCAAAACTGATCAATTTCATTTTTACGTTGGGAAGGTGATAATCCCAGTATGAATGAAATAAAGTGAATTATTTTATATTCGTCCGTTCGCAGCTTACTTCGGATGATTCAATTAAAGCAAGATTCTTGAATTCAAGAGCACGGTGACTCACGAGTATTAGCGAAAATTAAACCCTTGCTAATAAAACCTGATTTACAGTATCAAGATTATAATTAAGAAGATTCTAGAAATTACTTCTACAACCTAGAATTCCATTTCAACATGATCACTTACATAATTTTTGAAAATTCAAGAGCAATGAATTTATTAGTTACTAGAATTGTCATAAATTGGAATTGTACTTCCTCAAGCACTTTGTCTGTCGACACAAATTGTGAACTTGACCATTTACTCAGTTAACCCATTCCCACACAATGATGCCTTTGGTTGCCCCTCCAGAAAAAAAGCGTTGGAAAACATTGTGGAAAATGAAGAAATTGCTTGTTACAAGCAATTTCTTCATTTTCAACAATGTTTTCTACCCCCAAAAATAAAGAATTTTAAAATCTCATGATCTTTTATTTGTTGTCTGCAACTCCTTTCAATTTAATCCAGTCTAAAATTTTGCCGTCTGGTAATGGGTTAACTCAAAACAATAGGGCACCTCTTTGTTCATGGATTATATTTGTATAAAGTTTTAAGTTATTTGGCCAAATAATTTATGAATTAGAGTTTGGTTTAATTGCGGCCTTGATCTTCACCTTAATGACCACAAAATAATAGGGCACTTTGTTAGATCTTTGGCAATGATTGTATGAAGTTTCATGATCGTAGGTCAAATGGTTCTAAAGTTAGAGCGCCAACACAAAAAGTCTACAGATGGACCAGTTGACAGACAGACATGGTGAAACTTCATAGGTTAGGTTATAAAAAAAGTCTTTTGATTTGACCAGTAGTAATAAAGTCAGTTATCGAACAATAATACAAGATCATGAGATGTAGACCAAGATCAGCCAGCACATTAGTGCAGTCTGATCTTTGTCTACAACTTATGCTTGTACTTTTCCTGCCAGAGCTGTTTATAAAATTGCTTTCAAAAAGAAATATTGATTTTTGAACAACAAGTTTTATCATTGAATTCAGCCCTTTGATTTTACAGCAATTTAGTAAGGTAATTTATACAGAATGACATAGGTTAAATGATGGAGTTCATTACACTAAATGAAGAATTTGACTAGTCAATCAATTTTTTGATTGACAGAATGACATCAATTGACTGATCCTATCTGTCTGTCATAACATAGATCCCTTGTTTTTTACATCATAATTTCTATACATCAGAAAACATTGTGGAAAAAGAAGAATTTGCTTGTAACAAGCACATTTTTCATTATCTATTATGTTTTCTATCCAAAGAGTCGTACAATTCAAATTTCATTTACTTGAAATTGGCGTCTGCAGCTTCTTTCAATTTTGACCAGTCTAAAATTTTGTTGTGTGGGAATGGGTTAAATAGCATGGTGGTAAATGATTAAATTGCTTGAAATAAGCAATTTTGTCATTATTCACAATGGTTTTTACAAAAAAGACAGAAAAAAAATGAAAATTATACTTGGCTAAAATTGTTGTCTTATAACTTCTTTTAAATTCAACCAGTCTTAAGTTTGTGGATCTGGTAACAGGTTAACCCTTTCCTGGATAAACCTGGGATTTTACAACACTGTGTTTTTATACTTGAGAAAACATTGTGGAAAAAGGAGAAATTGCTTATAATAAGCAATTTCTCCATTTTCCACAATGTTTTCTACCACATAGGATGGTTTTATTTGGAATTGCATCCAATTTCCATTGTCGTCTGCATCCTCTTTCAATTTGGACCAGTCTAAAATTTCCAAAACAGGAAAGAGTTAAAACAGCATTAAACCCCATTCAAACAACGCAACCTGATATTGTTCAATAAATCAGACAAACTGCCTTGTCTGAGGTGAGTTGGCATTGCCAACGCTCTGTCAATTAACCCATTCCCTCACAACCCTGCTTTTTGTTAGGAAAAGAGGTTTTTGGAAATATTATGGATTATGGAGGCAAGCAGTTTCTGAATTTCCTTCTTCGAAAAAGACAAAGATTTCTAAAATTTCAACAAATTTTAAATGTTGTCTTTAAATTTAGACCTGTCTCACATTTTTGTTGTCTGGTAATGGATTAACCCATTCCCACACAGTGACGCTTTTAAACCCCCCTCAATATGAAAGCTATGGAAAACATTGTGGAGAATGAAGAAATTGCTTGTTACAAGCAATTTCTTCATGCTCCACAATGTTTTCTACTCTAAAAGACAAAGATTTTAAAGATTTCATCAACTTCAAATTGTTATCCGAAACTTATTTGAATCTGGTCTGATCCAAAATTCTATCGTGTGGTAACGGATTAATCAATTTGGAAACTGCGGCTGTCAAAATTTCATCATTTATCAGACCAATAAAGAAATCAACTCTAACCCATTATATGCGGTGATGTATCGTGTAAGAAGTCTTCTATCTGATGCAGACATTTCTCCGTAGAAGAAGAATCGTTTGTCAGTAAAGAAGTCAGGTAACTCTGGTAAACCAGAATCATTTCCATCATCCTTATCTCCCTTGCTTGGTCCTGAAACAAGAAATATGTAAGTCAATACTTGCTGAGTATAACATGCCTTTCCTAAAATCATAAAGCTAAATAAGGAATCAGATTACTGAACAACCTGAAATCATTGAATGACATGCAATTTCCTGAAGTGAGGCACCTATAGTTAACAGATTGCTTGCCACAACCACAGACCTGTGACAGGAAGTTCCACTTTGATTTTAATCAGTATTATTTTGTCCAAAACTTTGGCTAGTAACTTGTAACAAAAAAGTAAATTGGTTGGTTGGTGACCTAAACACTATAACTATAGCTTGAATAAGCTATTGTTATGACAAAAATGCTTCAAAGAAATGTCAGCCAAAGTCTAAGTTCAAAGTTTACTTTCATTCTAAATGAATAATTTGGTTGGTTCTTTGATTGACAGACGTGATATGTCAATTTGTGTCTTTCCTAGTTATTGAGAACCAAGATGACAGAAAGGTTGCAATATCAAAATTTAACCCATTCTCACACAATGACACTTTTAGTCCTCTAGAAAAACAATTTGGAAAACATTGTGTAAAATAAAGGAATTGATTTATAAAAAGCAATTTCTTCATTTTACACAATGTTTCTACCCAGAAAGTTGAAAAATCTGATATTTTGTAAACATTAAACTGTTGTCCTGAACTCCTTTCAAATAGGATCAGTCTAAAAATTTTGACATGTGGTAATGGGTTACACTAGTTTGGTGAACAGTAAATAGAACGATCATTCCGGTAGACCTAAATTCAGTGAGTGATATGAAGGACCCCTGCCTGAAGCAGCAAACCATGTTTTTGTCTATCATCCATGGTTGGTAAGAAATTGCTATGTAAAATATTGCAAATGATAACAAGATGTGTTAGTGAAACACTATGCCCCTGAAACAGGAATTCTTTAAAAACGGGTGATTTTTTTGGTTTTTTTTCTTTGTTTTAGGGAAAAGGGTTAAAATTTTGACCTTGACCTTGATGAAATGACCTTCCCCATTTGCGCCTTGTTGAGACCTATCTACATTACTAAATATTAGCATTGTAATTTAATCAGGGTTGAAGTTATAGGAAAATGTTTAGTTCGCAGGTTAAGTTTTGCAGACAGACAGACAGATGGACAGACAGACGGACATTGGTAAAACAATATGCCCCCGATCTATCGATGCGGGGGCATAAAAAGTCAAACAGTGTTTCTCACCACTTCTTTTCACCCAACACATTAAAATTTTAGACCAGTCCAAATTCAAAGAAGTTGCAGACGACTATTTTAAGTTGATGAAATCTTTAAAATCTTTGTCTTTTGGGGTAGAAAACATTGTGGAAAATGTAGAAATTGATTGTAATAAGAGCAATGTTGGACATGGGCATCCCCTTGGGTAAAAGCTTGAAAGTAAACTGAGTTGTGATTCTTGTACTCTGCACTTCTCCTCAATGAGCTCTATCCACCTATGTAGTTTCAAATTGATAGCAATTATACTTTCAGAGATTTGCTCCAGACAAAATGTAAGTGTTTAAAACAACAAAGGGCAATAACACAGGAATTATGCAATCAAGATTTGTGGTTCTTGTGCAATGCACTTCTCTTCAATGAGATCTATCGACCTATGAAGTTTCATGTTGATAGCAATTATACTTTCAGAGATATGCTCCGGACAAGTTTAGTGAGGGAAGGACGGAAGGAGATCATTACTTTATCCCCTTTGCCGAAATGGCGGGGGATAACAAGCAATTTCTTAATTTTCGACAATGTTTTCCAAAGCTTTTATATTCACGCCCAGTAATCTCGGGCTCCATCTCTTTTTGGAGAACAGTGCAAAAAGGAGACAATGATACTTCCGATATGGAGCCAAGGACCGGAACTGAACAGAAAATGTAAATAAAACAGTGCACCACGCGTACAATTTGATCTCCTACTAACCTATTATACATTTTTCCAAAACGTCTTGAGTTTCATACCACATAGAAATGATTATATTATCCGTTGGCGGTGATAGATTTCAAAAATAATTCCGTTTGTGAATAGAAACTTGAATCAAAGTTTGGACATCGGACCCGATCAAACACGAAAATGCATGTTGAAATCGTTCATCTTCATGTTATCAACAGTTCTGAAAGATTTAAGTGGCAATGACTGTGAAATGAATGATAACGTGTTTATATAAAATAATGTTACCACAAAGAACTGCGTTACCCTACCCCTTTTGCGGATTTTCATAGATGAGAAGGAGACCAGGATGCAGTGCGGGAGTCAAGATTCAGATGGAGAGGCAATGCATATAAAAGATTACAGCTAATGATTTTCTAGGACTGTAACTTTATGAATATTACAGGACACTTTTCCTTTCCCCTTTACACATGTCTCTCAGACTCTCTAGAACAGCCATATTTATATCTGGTCTATATTTTTCTCCTTTTTCCAAACTGACGTACCGGGCCACAATGGTGAATATAAAGTTAAAGTGTAATAATTCTTGTAAATCTATTCTAACAAAACATTTTCAAAGAAAACAAATAGCTAATTTGAGAATTCAGGTCATCACAAATTTTGAAAAATACGCTAGAATCTTAGAAATATGTTACGCGGAAGGAGTTCAGATCTGCAATAAACTGACATTCTGTGCCTTATACACGGTAAAAGCTGTATAACAACACCGGTGGTTCATTAGAATTTTCACACTTCTTTAAAAAGGGGCGGGTGTTAATTGCAGGCTACAGATGTTAAGACGGAAAAAAGGGAGGGGAACGAAGATTTACTTCGACTGAAAAGAGCAGATCAAAACCAAAGGTGTTTCATGAATGGAATGAATTTACAGTTTACATAGTAAACAGTTAGAAACATCGTGAAATTGATATTTACATCAATAAAAACCATTCAAAATCACTCACACAGCGCTCCAATCATTCATTCCAAACACTCACTCAAACCATTGAAAAATGCTCAAAATAGTTCAAAAACATTTAAAAATCGTCCAAAATGCGCAGCATATAAAATCGATAACAATTTTCCACAATTTTTATTGGCTGTTGTGGGTTTTAAAGCGTCTGATTGGTCCGTGAAGACACACGAATACAAAATCACGTAAATTTAATAAAGGGAGGCAATAATACCACAAATTTGGACGAAATTGGCGATCTTGATTACATACTTTTAATTTCATTCAAAACTCGCTCCTCCCACTCATTCAATTTCATTCCGAAATCATTCCCAAATCATCCAAAAAATGTCAATTTCACGGTGTTATTAACTGTTGCAATGAAGTTTTTGACCTTTTGACATAATCTAGGATACAGCGCCTTCTAATTATAAAGAAAAAAACTTAAAGCAAATAAATTATCTAAGCATTGAACCATCAAAAAAGGGGAACATTTGGTTGAGAACAGTTAGATTCGCCCTCTATTCAAGTCATTGTGGCGTTGATTTGTTGGGGATTGGGGTTTTCCGAAAGTCATACAAAATGTGTCGGTTTTGACGTCCGAAGAGGGGGCTGGGGTTACATAAGAGTATGGGGTTCTATTAGAAATTTTACAGTACATTTATATATGCATTGCCTCTCCCTCCCAATCTTGTCTCCCGCACTGCATCCTGGTCTCCTTCTCATCTATGAAAATCAGCAAAAGGTGTAGGAAAACGCAGTTCTTTGTGGTAACATTATTTCATATCAACACGTTATCATTCATTTCACAGTCATCGCCACTTAAATCTTTCAGTACTGTTGATAACATGGATTTGAACGATTTCAACACGCATTTTCGTGTTTGATCGGGTCCGATGTCCAAACTTTGATTCAAGTTTCTATTCACAAACGGAATTATTTTTGAAATCTATCACCGCCAACGGATAATATAATCATTTCTATGTGGTATAAAACTCTGGACGTTTAGGGAAAATGTATAATAGGTTAATAGGAGATCAAATTGTACGTGAGGTGCATTTTTTTCTTACCTTTACTGTTCAGTTCCAGTCTTTGGCTCCATATCGGAAGTATCATTGTCTCCTATTTGCACTGTTCTCCAAAAAGAGATGGAGCCCGAGATTACTGGGCGTGATATTGAGGAGCGTTTAAAAGCGTCATCATTTTGGAATGGGTTAAATCCCCTTTTCTTTGAAACAGGGCTATAATTTCAATACAAATCTTAACAAATGTGTAAGGAAGAGTTGCTTTTAGCTCTATGGTTAGAGCATAGGATTACAACCCCTGTTTTTAAGTCCCTCTGATTTTATTCATAAGAAAACATTGTGGGAAAAGAAAAACTTGCTTGTCACAAGCAATTTCTTCATTTCCCACATTATTTTCTACCCTGTAGGTAGGTTACATTTCATATTGCACTCACTTTTGTTTTTTGCAACTTCTCTCAAATTGGACAAGACCAAAATTTTGGAAAACAGGAAAGGCTTAATCTTTGGTCTAGTCTATATGGGTTCAATTCTGAAATAATGGTAGTGGAACATGACTATTCTCGAAGAGGTTCAAAACTAGGGACTTGTAATGATAAGTATATCAATTTTCTCATGTAATGATTTATTACAAACACTGTGATAGTTTGAAACACATTTCAACCAATCAGATCTTTGGTTATAAAATACCTGGTTCATCCTCATCTGTTTCTGCTCCATATGGATCGTCCTCTGGGGAGGGACTTTTCACTGGACTCGCCTTCTTTGTTGGAGTTTTCTTCTTTGTCTTTCCTTCCTTTATTCTGCAAACAATTAAGTACAAATCAATAAAACAGGAATGATTTTGATGTCAAACCTGGAAATATGTACTCTCACTAACTCTTTCCTGTTCGATCTCAGGTTTTTACATCCCTTTAATTCTATTATTGAGAAAACATTGTAGAAAAAGAAGAAATTGCTTGAAAAAAGCAATTTCTTCTTTTTCCACAATATTTTCTACCCTACTGAATGGTTATTTTTAAACTGAATCCATTTTAAATGTTCATCTGCAAAACCTTTGAATTTGGATATGTCGAAAATATTCTAATAAATCAAACAACTTGGCATTAAGGCAGAATTCTGTAATAATTCATGAATGCAATGGAATTCATCCTTCATATCTTTTGCAAAAAGTGTTTTAAGCAAACACTTTTTGGTCTTTCCTTGAGTGGTGGCTTAAACAAGACTTCACTTCATGTAGAAGATATTCTCCAGACAAAAATTGGCAAACACAAGCACACACACAAACACCCAAACATGCACCCATTCACACAGGGAATAAGGTAATTATATATTCCTGTAGCCATAACAAGGTGGAGGCATAAAAGTCGTAGATTACTTTTGCTATACCACGGACAAATCACTCAGACTGATCTGGGACAATACACAATGTTTGATTGATAGATTATATGGGGTTTTAACACCACTTTTAACACTATTTCAGGTATATTGTTGTAGCTGGTATTTCTCACACCAGTACTACCACTACATCCTTTCAGAGCGTCCAGCTGCTCATCCAACTTAGGTTAACAATTATCAACTCATTAGCAGGAGACTAATGTTGGAGAGGATATTTGCTTTGGCCAGGGATCAAACCAGGGACCCCTTGACTAGGAGTCCTATGCACTACCACTGCACTATGGCCGTAGCTGCTAGATGTTTGAATATGTCCCACAATTTACAAATATTCTGAATGTACAAAGACCATCCCCACAAGAATCACTGTGTAAACTCATTCTCTTTATTACCAATCCCAATGGACTGATTTTTATGAAATTTCTTTTTCAACTAAATCTTACTATCTTTATAAAATTCTTGGTCCTTTACACATGACAGGTCACATTTTCAGAACTTACCGTCTAACCTCGTCCTCTGTATCTTCGCCAGAGTCTGTGTCACCACCATAAATATCCTCGTCAGATTCTGCACAATAAAATTACTAATGATATATCTGGTACCTTTAACCCATTCCCACAAAGTGATGCTTTTGGACCCCCATCCAAGAAACAATTGGGAAACAAGCAATTTCTTCATAATATTTTCTAGCCCAAAAGTTGAAAAAACCTAAAATTTCATAAACTTTTATCGTCATCTGCAACTCCTTTCAATTTGGACAAGTCTATAATTTTTCCATCTGGTAATGGGATTAAAGTTTCTGGTTAACCCACGGTCAGGTGACACAATTTTAAACTGGTCTAAATTTAAAAAGTTGCACACAACAATTTTAACTTGATGAAATTTTAAAAATCTGTGTCTTAAGGAGTAGAAGACAGACAAGACATCAGAAATGACAGGATAAAATTGTTTTGGATTGTCTAACATAGCCAAAGCAAAACCATATACCACTATTACTATTATAATTTGATTTTCATGAAATTCCAGGATTTTATTAACCATCGTCATGCTGAATAAAATGCTATTTAGAATTCCACTAGAATCGATGGAATGAAAACACAAAGTACTATTACAAGCAATTTCTTCATTATCCACAATGTTCCCTATCCAAATAGTCTCAATTTTCAGTTAATGGGTCAAAGATCTTTGAGTCTACTGTATTTAAAAACCAACTTAACCCATTCCCACTTGACAAAATTTTTAGACTGGTCCAAATTGAAAGAAGATGCAGACGACAATTTCAAGTTGATGGAATTTTAAATTTTTTCACCTTTTTGGATAGAAAACATAGTGGATAATGAAGAAATTGCTTGATACAAGCAATTTCTTCATTTTCTACAATGTTTTCCAAAGCTTTTTTCTTGAAGGGCGTAAAAAGGAGGGATTGAGTTGGAATGGGTTAATTGACTTCCAAGTGACTTGTTGCAGACAACATCTGTGAAATGATATGAAATGGAAAATATATATGGTGAAATAACCCTGTGAGAAAGTATGAAATCGCTTGTATCAAGCACTTTCTCCTTTTCTCACACTTTTATACTTAGAATAGTTCCAAGTATAGCTCAAAACAGGGATTTTGTTGTAAGAGGTTTAGCATAAAGATAAATCAAAGGACCTCAAATCTTAGGATGGATAAAAGTAGCAATCAAAAAAACGAGGTGACCTGTGGAAAAAATTAGTTAATGTTGACCCCTTAATTGCACTTAGATACATATCTATGAAGTACATATGTGATGCAACAAAGGTAAACTTTCAAACAACAACTCTCCAATAGATACAATAACAATTTGAATCAATAGGTTTAACCCGTTCACATAAATCCCACTTTTTAAAGCCCTTAACCCATTCCCACACAATCCTCCCTTTTTATGCCTCTCAAGACAATAGCTTTGGAAAACATTGTGGAAAAAATAGAAATTGCTAAATTGCTTGTATTAAGCAATTTCTTTATTATCCACTATGTTTTCTATCCAAAATGAAATTTCTTCAACTTGAAATTGTCTTCTGCAGCTTCTTTCAATTTGGACTGGGCTGAAATTTTGTACTGTTGGAATGTCTTAAAGAAAACAAGCTTTCGAAAACATTAAATTGCTTGTCTCAAGTAATTTCTTCATTATCCACTATATTTTTAACTAAACAAGAAAAAAAGATTTTTAAGATTATATTAACTTAAAATTGTTTTCTGCATCTTTTTAGAATTTGGACAAGTCTAAATTTTTTGTTGTCTGGTAATTGGTTAAGCACAAAACCTTATGCTACAAACGAATCTAGGACAATAGCCCTTCCACACAATATCCCCTTCTATGCTTTTTGACAAGGCGGACATTATCCCCTTCCTAAATTCAACAGAGTGGACATTAGCCCCTTTGATATTCTGAAAGGGCGGACGAAATCCCTTTCCTAACATTTACAGGACGGACATTATTCTCGATAGGCAGACATTATCCCCTTGTTAGCATTGTACTAAGTTTCTTAGGACTGAATGAAATGAGCAATAACCCCTTCCATTCATAAGGCTAGCATTAATTTTACATTTTTTATTGAATGATAAACCGGTCCCCAATTTTTAATTAGATACTTTTGCATATTTCCGTGCAAGCGACTCCATAAAATTTATATTCAAGTAAACGTCATGGTAAGGGAAGAGTAGCTTTTCCCTCTTTACCAACATGTTTCTTTAAAATGAACCTCGTGTCAACTTCAACATTTTACTATTGAAGGCATCTAGTGATAAGTTGTCCTTTCTGACCCTCGAAGGTATGAGACTAAAACATCGTAGCTACAGTTTTGTATGAGCTGTAATTACAAAGTATCAGTCGACAGTAGAATCAAAGCATTTTATTTATTATTATTATAATTACAATCTGTTACACGGCTGCCTAAGGTCCGGACACAGTAACGATGGTGATCGCCTGGGGTGGACTGCCATGTGTTTTAGGGGTATGAAATCCAACTGCGTAAACCGTTATCTAATATGTGTGTTGACTGCAGTCATGATTTTACTACTTCAAAGTTCCTACACATGGGTTGTACTTTTTCTGGCCATGCATGAAATAATAACGGGATGCGCCAATTTCAATAACTCTGCATAATTGAAAGTAATGGACGCAGCATGCCTTGTACATTTGTGTTATATCTTAAAAGGGGCTTTTGTCTGCAGTAGTAATACTATGAAGGGGATAATGTCCGCCCTTTAAATATTAGGAAGGGGATTTTGTCTGCCCTGTCAGAATGATGAAGGGGATAATGTCCGCCTTGTTAAAATTACAAGGGGATAATGTCCGCCTTGTCAAAAACATAGAAGGGGATATTGTCCGTAGGGGCTATTGTCTGGTTACCGCTACAAACTTACCCTCTTTTGGTGGTGGGCTTGGTTTCTTTTTGGTTGGCTTTTCTGAAAAGAGAAGATAATCAGCAATAAAGGAAAATCTCAATACGTTGATTCTGATAACTTACCATACTTTGGCATATTTTGGTCTTATCAAATTTGCCTTTTTTGACCAAAAAGTAGCGGTTTTATTTTTGTAAGTCTATTTTTTGACACACAGCCTAACAAAAAAATGGCAAAAGATAATTGCAACATTAGCAAAGATAAAGTAGATATTTTTGAAGAGTTTTTGTTCAAGCCATTTCTTCATTTTACAGAATATTTTCCCAACTGTTTTTCTTGAGAGGCATCAAAAGGCATCATTTAGCTTGAATGGGTTAATATCTGAGTGGAACTTTTTTGGAGTTAATCGGATGGAGTAAGTAATCTCTCGATTGTATACAAACTAAATCTATTTTTTATTATGTGATTTCTCTATCATTAGGTAAAGAGAGAATTTTCCTACCTTCCTTTTTTGGTGTCTTTGCTGGGGCAACATATTCATCTTCTGAATCTTCATCTGGTGAGTCTGCATCTCCAAGTCTGTATCTAAAATTGACAGTTTACTCTATCTAAAAATGACAGTTTATTCATATCTAAAAATGACAGTTTCTTTTTATCTTAAATTGATAATTTATTTTATCTAAAATTGACAATCTACTGAACTTTCCAGATGACAAAATGTGAGAGTAATTAGAACTCAATGAAAATGCAACTCATTTGAATTTGGACCAATCTAAAGTTTTGCCATCTGGTAATGGGTTAAATATATTGAATCAATATTATTGTCAATAATAATAATATGATATTCGCCCCTTAACCCATTATTGCACAACAATACTTTAGCCAGGTCCAATTTGAAAGGAGATGCAGACGACAATTTTAAATTAATGAAATTTTAGATTTTTCCAACTTTTCGCCACAAGCAATCTCTTCGTTTCACACAATGTTTTTCTTGAGGGGCGTCAAAAAGCGTCATTGTGTGAAAATGGGTTACCAGAAATAGAGCTGGGCCTTTCTCTGAAAAGTGTAAACTAAACATAAAGACAAGACATTATTACAACTAATATCAAGTAGCTTAACCCTGACAAAATGATCCATCCATTCCTCTATAATTTTAAAATAGTCAAAATTGAAAGATTTTGCAGAAGACATTTTAAGTTTGTGAAATATAAAAAAGGTTTGCCTTTTAGGATAGGAAATATTGTGAACAATGAAGAAATTGCTTGTTAAAAGCAATTTATGCACAGTCCCTGATGGTTTCTTAAGCTTTTTCTTCATGGGCTTAAAAAAAAATGGAGTAATTGGGAATGGGTTAACTAGATGGTTGTCCCAGGACAACTGCTGTCGAGTAGGCATCATGCTCCGGACAAGCACAATTTTTGTGTTTGACCTTGAGCTTTGACCTTGAACTTGAAGCTATCCAAAAAATTCTTTCAAAAGGCACATCTACTCATGATGGAGAATAATTGTGCCAATTCATTTTGAAATCCAACTATAATTGTAGGAGAAAGTTCTTGACAAACACAATTTTAGTGATTGACCTTGAGCTGTGACCTTGACATTAGAACTATCCCAAAAATTCTTTCAAATGGCACATCTACTCATGATGGAGAAAAATGTGCCCAGTTATTTTGAAATCCATCCATAAATGTAGGAGTAATTGTCCGGACAAATTCAGACGGACAGATGATTGAACGGACTAACACACTAATGCACATACACCAACTTGTCGTAGTGACAACCATGTCTCGTTCACCGCAAACAGGCTCGACAAAAATAGGAATTAGGGAATCCAGTACTTACTTTCTCCATGGCAACAGTTTCTTCTGTTTATAACAGTCATTCACCCACTTCTGACTGACAATCTTCCCCTTACCACTGACTTGGTTGTATTTTGGAGTATTTGGAAATGCACAACTAAAATACATAGGAAAGGATAACTTATTTCTTTTGGCCAACCTTACAATTTCGATTATATAAGTGAATCTTTCTTTCATTCTATTTTTTTAAAATTTACTTAATGAATTGACCTTACATTACCGCCCTGTATCATGATTGGTCATTTATTAGATTTCAAGATTACATTGAAACTTCAAGTCATCAGTAAATTAAAAACAGGCATCTTTTTCAAATAACCATGTGATAAATAATGTTTATTTAAAGAATACCTAAAAGGTTCTTTCCCAAATCTGGCTTATAAGAGGTCCCAATAACAAAGCCTTATCCATAAGCTAAATATAGCGGTATTTTTAACTGTTTACCTTAACCCTTGCCCTGCTTAATATTTATAAATTCTTCACAAAATTGTAAATTTTTGTCAAATTCAGATCTACTTTGTGTTCATTTATTTCCTCACCACTAAAAGAACAAGCAGGTATTGCAGACTAAAATCAGACTGCAAGACTAAACAGATCTTTGTCTATACACCTGCCACAGCTATTGTCAAAACAGGAATATTCTGGGATCTACTTGACAAGGGTGAGTATCTGTAGATATGTTACCTACACAAGATGTGTGTAGCTTTTCTCCCAGCCTGTTTAATAAGTGGCCCACATAAATAAAGCCTAAAAAATAACCATGTTAGAGATTTCTCTACTTTCTACACTAACATCTGTTGATATAGTACATACATAAGATGTGTGTAGCTTTCCTCCAGTCTGGTTTATAAAAGGCCTCCTTAAAGAAAACTTTGTCTCTAATCTAACCATGTTCAGGTTTCAGAACTTTCTACACTAACATCTGCTGATATGGTACCTACATAAGATGTGTGCAGCTTTTTCCCCAGTCTGGTTTATAAGTTGCTCCCATAGATAGTGCTTTATCCCTCAGTTCACCACGGTGAGGATTCTGGAACCCACTGAGTACAAACACTACCTTCTCCATTAGCTTGCTGAATTCTTTAACAGGGGACTCTTTGGGTGGCTCAGCTGAAATGAGAGTGATCTACTTAAAATATCCTCAAGTAAAAAACATGATTTGAGCCTGAGTGTGACTTTTGTAATGATTGTATATGTGCACTTAGAAAAGACTAAGATCAGCCTGTGTATCTGCACAGCCTGATCAAAGTATTCACCATGTGCTATACAGATAGATACTAACTCAAAGCTTTTCTATACTATTAGTGAATAATCTAAATGTGTTAAATTTGGCTCCAAATAGATGGTGGCACAGACAAAATGGCAGCTATGTGGTCAGTCTTTAATCTATTCCCACACAACAAAATCATAGACTGCTCCAAATTGAAAGGAGCTGCAGATGCCAATTAAAAGTTAAACCTTGTCAGGCGTATCCTGAAATATTCCTGATTTGACAATGGCTTTATCAGGTGTATAGACTAAAATCAGCCTGCACAAATGTGTAGTTTAACCTTAGCCTACACATTCTGCTTGTCCTTGCTGAGTTGATAAAAATATTTGAATACAGGATCCATCTATTTATGTCAACGTTTTAAAATAGATTGAAAGGAGAAAAGATATACAGCAGGACATGGGTTAATGAACATTTGGATTTTTTCAATTGTCTAGGTAGCAAACAATAAGGAAAATGCTTGGTTTAAGCAATTTCTGCATTTTCAACAATGTTTCCTCAATTGCTTTCTGTGAGGGGCATCTAAAAACGTTACTGTTTGAAAATTAGCTAAGGCAATAAGCATAGGCAAGAAGTTATTCATTGTTGGCTATGTCTGTTACTTGTCCCGTATCTCCTCATTGCATCCATATCAAGGGCTTCACATCCACACACAAAGCAATTATTGAATGAGTCATATTCAACCGATTACTAGACAACAAAATTTTAGACTAGGCCATATTGAAAGAAGTTGCAGACCACATTCCAAAGTGCTTTAAAATTGGAAAATATTTTCAAAACATTGTGAGGTAAGGGAAATTTCTTGTCACAAGCAATTTCTCCTTTTCCCATGAAGTTTTCATAAACATATTTCTTGAGGGCGTCAAAGATTTTTTGTTTGAGTGAGGTATATTTCTACCCAGTACTACCACTATATCTTTTCAAAGCTTTGAGCTACTCAACCCACTTGGGTTTATGATTATCCATCCATCAATGGTGGACAAATGTCAGAAAGGAAAGTATGGGCATCAAAAAGTGTGGTGCAAGTTTGTTAAGAAACATCAGTTTTATGATCTGTTCAAAAATTCCTAAATAGAGCATTGTGTTCAGAATCTATCCTTTCAAGAATTCATCTCCAAAACCATTGATATTAACCCATTCCCACACAGTGATGTGTTTGGACACCCTTAAACATAAACAGTAGGGAAAACATTGTGGAAAATGAAGAAATTGCTAGTAACAAGCAATTTCTTCATTTTCCACAATGATTTTTACCCAGAATAGTGAAAAAGTCTCAAATTTCATGAACTTTAAGTTGTTGTCTGTAACTTCTTTCAATTTGGACCAGTCTATAATTTTGCCCTCTTATAATTCATTAATAAACATGGTGCAATAGTGCAGATGTAATGACTGATCACTCTACCTACATTTGTTTTTCTTTAAGGGTGGAGGTTTATCTCCCTTGGAGGCTGTGGAGCTAAGACTGGTCGACTGTTTACGGAGTGGTAACTTTGAGCTGTCCTCATCCTCTGTGTCGTCGTCGTCACTGACTTTATGTTTTCTTTTCTCACGGTTTTGTTTCTATGAACAATACAGCAAACTAAATGTTAAAAATTTGAGAAAAAATTCAAATTAACCCAATCCCATACAACAAAATTTTAGACTAGTCCAGCTTGATAGAAGCTGCAGACAACATTTTTTACTTGGTGAAAATTTAAAAATTCTGTTCTTTTGGGGTAGAAAACATTGTGGATAATGAAGAAATTGCTAGTTACATTTTCCACAATGTTTTCCAAAGTGTTTTCTTGAGGGGCATAAAAAGGAGGGATTGTGTGGGAATGAGTTAAAAGCAAACTCTCAGGGAAAGCACTTGAATATTAAGCTTATCATTAGAGATCACAAATTCTTTGTTGTGTTGTGTAGCTTTTACCCATTACCAGATGGCAACAAGTTAGACTGGTCCAGACTGAAAGGAGTTGCAGATGACAATTTAAAGTTTTCGAAATTTAAGATGTTTTTAACGTTCTAGAAAACACTGTGTTACATGAAGAACAAGATGTGTTTGTGAAACAATGCCCTCACTGTCCATGATTTTTTTTGTGTGTGTTCGACCTTGATATGTGACCTTGACCTGATCACATGACCTTGACCTTGACATGAGATGATGCTTATTATGAAGATGTATCATCATGCCAAATATGAGCATTGTATCTTGAATAGACTGGTAGTAATTGACAATGGTTTTTTGGTTAAGTTTTGCAGACAGATAGACAGACAGACAGATTCAATGATGGACAGACAGACGGACAACAGTAAAACAATATGCCCCAAATCTTTCAATGCAGGGGCATAAAAAGCTTTTTACAAGCCATTTTTTCTTCATCTATTTTGTTACCTTTATATGGTTTTGCATTTAAATTGAAACATACCTCACCTGAATAATTTATGATGATTGAAATTTTCTAAGATATTACTCTTTACGCCAGTTGATCCAATTTTGAAATCATCCAAGATACCATCAAGACAATCATTCTGACCAAATTTCAGGTTGCTTGGGCAAAAAATGTGGCCTCTAGAGTGCAATCAAGTTTTTCCTAAGATTTGACCAAGTGACCTAGTTTTAGACCCCAGTTGACCAAGTTTCGAACTCACACTAGATTTTATCAAGACAATCATTCTGACCTAATATCAGGTTGATCAGGCAAAAAACATGGCCTCTAGAGTGCATACATGGTTTTTCTAAGTTTTGACCATATGACCTAGTTTTTGACCCTAGTTGACCAAGTTTTAAACTGGTACAAGATTTTATCAAGATAATCCTTCTAACCAATTTACAGGTTGATTGGGGGAAAATGTAGCCTCTAGAGTGCATCAAGGTTTCTCTAAGATTTGACCCAGTGATCTAGTTTTTGACCCAAGTTGAATGAATTTAAAACTTGCACAAGATTTCATCAAGACAATCATTCTGACCCAATTTCATGTCGATTGGGTAAAAAATGTGGCCTGTATAGTGCATAAAAGGGTTTTCTTAGATATGACCTTGTGATCTAGTTTTTGACCCCAGTTAACCCAGTTTTGAACTCGTACAAGATTTCACCGAGACAATCATTCTGACCTCAATTCAGGTTGATGGGAAAAAAATGTGGTCTCTAGAGTGCATCAAGGTTTTCTAAGACTTGACCCTGTGACCTAATTTTTGACCCCAGTTGACCCAATTTCGAACTTGTCCAAGATTTCATCAAGACAATCATTCTGACCAATTTTCAAGTTGATTGGGCAAAATAATTAGCCTCTAGAGTGCATACAAGGTAAATTTTGATGACGGACATCGCACGAAGCATGATGGACATCCACCAAACCACAAAAGCTCACCTTGAGCACTTCGTGCTCAGGTGAGCTAAAAATTTTCTAAACTTGATTATTTACCAACTTGTGTAAAAATATGGAATAAGAAGATGTGTTTGTGAAACACAATGCCCCCGCAACAGGACTTAACTAAGAAAAGTGTTGTTGACTTGATGGAGATGAATCATCATGCCAAATATGAGCATTGTATCTTGAATAGGCTGGTAGTAATTGGCGATGTTATGTTTTTTTGTAAAGTTTTGCAGACAGACAGACCAACCTACAGACAGAAACACTGAATGACAAACAGACAGACAGACAAGTGTAAAACAATATGCCTCCAATCTTTCTATGTGGGGCATAAAAAAATCTTATTGTGTAATAAAAAGTTGTTTTAAAACAAAAGCCCTTATTATTGTAGGAGAGGTTGATGATGTTAATGTTTGTTACAGGCCCAAAGGATGCATTTCAAGATTGGGGGTGTGCTAAATGGAGGTCTAATAAAAACTTTCTAAGTGCTTATGTGCAAATCTGCACAAAATCATGCGTTGTTTTCCATTATTGTCAAAATTACTAGGGTGTCTTTTCTCTCCCAGCACCCTCCCCCTATCTTTCTACAAGCATGTGTCATACTCACTGGTGAAGGGTTAGCTTGTTTCTCTGACTTCACATCAGAAAGTTTCTTTTGTTTAATGTCAGGTGTACCTTCCTGTTTATCCCCAGTTGATGATTTAGCTGCCTCTAATGATGATGAGGTAGATTTAGGGGATGAAGTATCCAATGTACTTGATGATGGTTTAGGTTTGGACTCTTCTGCAAGTCTAGATGCTGCCCTTATTGCTGCTGCACCTGATCATAATAAATGAAAATCAATCCCATTATTAGATGACAAAATTTTAGACTGGGCTAAATTGAAAGAAGTTGCAAATGACAAATTAAGTCAACAAGTTTGTTAGATTTAGAAAATCTTTGCTTTTTATGGTAGAAAACATTGAAGACATTGATGAAATTGCTTGGTTATGGCAACAGCTAAGGCGATGATTGATATACTGTTGAAAGTAGTATTACACCCCATACAAATAATGAAACAAGCTGGCCATGATGGCCCTTGATCGCTCACCTGAGATACTGCAAAAGTATTGGCAATTTTTTAACTTGTATAAATTTTTTTTCCCAATATTTTTTTCTTTTTATTCAACTTGACTTCCTTCTGAATTCAATTATCTCTCTTAGAATCTCAACTAAAATTGGACACAGCTGAAATAACCTTTCATAAAGAACTTATGTCAGTATCTTTACAGCAAATTTTCCTTGGAAGCCACAAAGGTGCACATAACATTGGGCTAATATAAATTATGTCATCATAAATCTCAAGTATTTTGATTGATGACAATTAGGCAACACTAAATGCAAATTTTGCTCTACGCCTTACAGTTTCAGGGAGTTTTTCTTTGAATTCATAAAATATGGTGATTTTTAAAAGAATGTATTCTTTATTTCTATGTAATTTGGAAGTACCTACAATATAGTGCTTATGTAAACCTTATCACCATACCTTGAAATATTTGGTAATGGAAAATGAGGTCATGCAAATATATATGCAAAATTTGAAAGCTTTAGGCCTTGAAGTTTAGGAGAAGATTTTTTAACCTATTCCCACACAAAGACGCCTTTAGACACCCCTATAGAAAAAAGTTCTAGAAATCATTGTGTAAAATGAAGAAATTGCTTGTTACAAACAACTTCTTCATTATCCACAATGTTTTCTACCCCAAAAGATAAAGATTTCTAAAATTCCAAGAAATTTTAATTTTTAATCTGCAACTCCTTTCAATTTAGACCAGTCGAAAATTTGTTGTTTGGGAATGGGTTAAGGAACACCTTTTAGTTGCTATAGTAACAGGAGCTATCAACTCATTACTCTTCCTTGAAGCATTTTGGAGGGTCATCATCCACAGGTTAATTTCTGTCAAATTTCATAGATATTTGATGGGTAGTTTAAGAGAAAATCTTTTAAAGATTTTTTCACAGATGAACGGACAGACAGACAGTGAGTGTTCACAATAGCTCCGCATAGCATTTTGTGCTCTTGTTGGCTAATAATCTAGATTACAGGAGTAATAGCATTCTAAAACTGTTATTTCTTCACAAACCACCAAGTTGTGGGTACTCATTTCAATACTTTTAACCAATCAACAAATGACAAAATTTCAGATTGGTCCAAATTCAAAGAGGATGCAGACCACAAATTTTAGTTGATTAATTTTAAAACAATGTGGATAATGAAGAAATTGCTAGTACCAAGCAATTTCTTCATTTTAAACAATGTTTTCAATTTTTTGAGGGGTGTAAAAAGTGGAATTGTGTTGGAATTGGCTAATGAAGCAAATGTAACAAGGAGCAACATCATAGTGTCTAAGGTAGTATGGTTAATCCATTCCAAGATGACAAAATTTTACACTCGTCTAATTTCAAAGAACTTGCAGATAATTCTAAGTTGAAAGAATTCTAAATAATTCTGTCTTTAAAGATAGAAAATAATATAGACAAAGAACAAATTAGCTGTACAAACCTGGGATTTTACAATGCTGTGATTTCATACTTGAGAAAACATTGTATTGCTTGTAACAAGCAATTTCTTCTTTTCCCACAATATTTTTTACCACATATGATCATTTCATTTCAAATTGCATCCACTTTACAATGTCCTCTGCAACCTCTTTCAATTTGGACTAATCTAAAATTTCAAACAAGAGGACCATGATGGTCCTATATAACTACCCTGAGTATGATTGCTGAAGGCATCATGATATATACAATATATCAAGGCCTATGCCTAATTATTTTGGAGAAGAAGGTCTTTTTAAGATATTCTCCTTTAATCCTAGGATATGGAAGATCCCATCATATATCACCAGTTTCCAGAATACGTAATTCTTTGAAGTATTTTGGTAGAGGGTCAATAGGGAATTATACATACCAAATATCAAAGCTCTATGCCTAATGGTTTGAAGAAGAATTTCAAAGATATCCTTCTTTATTCCTTTCTTAAATCAGAGATCACACAGAAAAGAGCTTATTTGTCAGAATACGTAATTCTTTGAAGTATTTTGGTAGAGGGTCAATAGGGAATTATACATAACAAATATCAAAGCTCTATGCCTAATGGTTTAGGAGAAGAATATTTTCAAAGATATCCTTCTTTATTCCTTTCTAAAATCAGGGATTGCATAGAAAAGGGCTTATTTTCAGAGTACGGTAATTCTTTGCAATATTTTGGTAAAAGGTCAATATATGATGATTTATACAAAATATTGAAGCTCTAAGTTTGGGAGAAGAAGGCTTCCAAAGACTTCATTCTTTACTTCTATGCAAAATCACAGATCGCACAGAAAAGGGCTAATTTTCAAGATACAATAATTCTTTGAAGTATTGTAGTAAAGGTTCAATATATGATAAATAATACCAAATATCAAAGCTCTGGGCCTCATGGTTTGGGAGGAGAAGATTTTTTAACTTTATTCACTTGATTGCAATGGCAACAAAAGTTCTTGTGGATTTCAATTCTTTGAAGTATTTTGAAAGAGCATGACCTAAAGATCATTTCTGTGAAGTTTAGTTGAAACTCCATGGTTAGTTTAAGAGAAGATATTTTTGTAATTGTGAACAGACCGACGGACAGATGGCAGGATGCAAGACAATGACTGATCACAATAGCTCACCCTGAGCACTTCATGCTCAGGTGAGCTGAAAACAGGGTAGGATTAATAGATATACAACTGAGGTCTGCATTCCCTTACCTGTGACAGGGGCCTTGGTCTCTGTTGGTTTGTCCCTATGAGCAAATAAAGATCCTGTCTTAACATCTCCATTTTCTTCATTCTTCAACTTAAAAAATCCCAGCTTCTTTTCTTCTGACTTCTGTTAAAAATAATTTTAACATAGTTAGTTTCATTTTTCAAATAAAGCTGTAGATACTAGGTTGTAAATTGGGAATGTTTTTGAAAAGAGAACTAGAATCCTAGAGTTTCATTGTGCTTCTAGATCCTGTAGTCTGATTCTCATATACAGTAAAACCCCTCCTTACGACCACCCCGGAAATACGGGCACCCCGATATTACGACCAAGTTTTTACAGAACGGAATTTTTTCTTCTTTATTTCAATGGTCGCGAACCCCTCTAAAACGGGCATCCCGCTATTCCGAATTATGACAACTAAATTCAGTACCGACTATAGCTGATACACTATTTTGAACCCAACTAAAAAGACCAGTAACTTCACACATTGAGACCGACCACGCGAATTTCAAACTTGATATGAGCGACACTAATTGGGTACGAATACATTGTAAATACATTATCGGATTTTTGATTATGTGATATCGAATCCTTATTTTAATAGGTGTTATGATTAAAGTGGCCGATCACATTTAGAAATTATAGCTTGTATCAATTTTAATTGTTATTTGATTGTGTCACAGGTTTTGACTTGAGTAATAAATTCGAAAGTGAAAACGTATCCGAGAATTTACTATTAGTTTGTTTACGGCTTTCCGAACAGTTAATTAGCAATTAAATTTTTATTTCACGTAATAGATGTTTGGCATACGCATTATAGAAGATATGATATCGACAGTTTGACACTTTTAACCTGTACTTACGAATAAATAATCTGAGGTCGTACTTCTGAATCAGATCCGAATTGAGAATAGAGAAAGTAGAACTTATCACAGATCGTACATTTGAAAATGACATAAGATCCGCTGAATGTTCTTATAGTTTCATTTTTGCATGTATAGTATTAATATATTCAAATAATGAAATTAAAATAAACATGAATTACTTGACAACAAACGACCAAACCTCAGTATTACGACCACCCCTCTATTACGACCACTTTCAGCAAGTGGTCGTATTAGAGGGGTTTTACTGTAATTTCACAATTTTGTCCTATCTATGTTAAATCCAGGATCCTACCAGCATGCAGGATTTTTCTAAACTAACAGACAAATTGAAGTATTATGACAGGCGGTCATGTAACATACAATTTTTCAATGCTCAAATCTTATTTGTTTAGGAGGTGACAATTTTTTGTAATGAGCAGAAATCCTAATCAACTTTTTGTTACTTAAGAATAAAATCAAAATTAACCCTTGTCATGCTGAACCCGGAATATTCCGGTTTGGGCAGGAGGTGTAGACTAAGATCAGACTGCACGTTTGTGCAGGCTGATCTTAGTCTACACATCCTGCACATACCTTTCCTTCCCGAGTTGTTTATGAGATTGATTTCTAGAAAATATTGATTTTTGAACAACAAGTTCTATCAGTGCTTTTAGACCTTTGATTTGACAGCAATTCAGTAAGGTAATTTATACAGCATGACAAGGGTTAATAACTTAATGTTATGATGTCATTATACAAACAGCTTCAAATGTTTTCCACTATTTCATCAATATATAAAATACACAAAAAATTGAATGTCATGCTATAAAAAATATGAAATTCTTGTTTATAACACAAAATTTTATGTATCAATCAATGCCTTGATTTTATCTGTTTATAGATAACGAAAATTGAGAAACTAACTTGAAATTACATGACAACTAATTGAACCTTGTTCATACAAAGGCTGCCAGACGCATTTAATGCTGTACACATGAGCATATCATATAGAATAAAGAGCTCTAGATATAGGTTATTTTTTCAAGAGACCAATCACTTCCCCGCAAACTTACTATACTGGCCCCACCCATCGGCTCCTACAGGAAATTCCACTTTGATATATAACAGCATTATTTTGCAAAATTTATGGCCAGTAGCATGTAACAAATTAGAATGGTTAGTTGGTGACCTAACATCATAACTACAGCTTGAATAAGCTGCAGTTACGACATTTAAGTCACCATAGCAACAAAATTTCTTCACATAAATGTAGCCCAATGTCGGAGTTAAATTTAACAAGTTTTAAGCAATCAGGCTTAAAACCTTTTACAGGGACAGCACATAGTCCGTTTGTGCAAATTAAATCCTTTTGGGTCATTCTTTCTACTTCCTTTTCATGTTGTATTTGACAGCAGCAAGTCGCTAAAATTATATCCAGGTGATAAATTAGTCATCCGACATTTAAAAAAATAACTATGGTTTTGTATTTGTTACTGAATACTTGTTTCTTTTGCCCATCGGTCGATTTTCCCCCGTATTTGTGCGTTTGTTGATAATATTGTCTGATTTGTTGACTGCTATTTGTAGCTCTCGTACACGAATAATGACTTTTCATTCCATTACTTGCAAACTAAATTGAATATCATGTAACCATTTGATGCAGGTGAATCATTGTAACTGACAAAATCGATGTTCAAACCAAACTAGGTCGCCCACTTCGTACTCTACAAGTTCAGCTTAATTCAAACCTCAATTCTCGTGCATGTGTATGTTGCGTGCAGTTTTATTGGACATTGAACACGCTTGATTACGTTGAACGTAAACTCCGGTTAAAGTATCTCGTGTTTGAAAAACATCTAATGACTGTATTGACGAGGTTGTTTTTGTTTAACGTTTAACTCCTCTTTCAACCAAGAGCGATGAGCCGACGGTTGCCCTCGAATAGGTTCTTGTTTAAGTATGTGACATTCATTCTAGATTCCTACCATGTATAATGCTTTTAAACCTCCAATCTCATTGTTACCAAGAAATGTAGTGGTTTACCAAGAAATGTAGTGGTTATTTAACTAGATCAGCGATGTTTTTTCAATCACGTGACATTGTCATGTACACATTTGGAAATTGGGCCTAAAAGCAAAACAGATGCAAAATTGAGAGTAATAAGGGTATCTGGTTCCCTATTTCAGATCTCGTCTCATTATTTGACATTCATGTACCATACTCCCAATTTGACATAAAACCAAAATATTTGCAAATTACGGACAATAAATGTATAGTGTACAATTTCAAAATTAGGCATTCTACTATAAAAAAATGTAATAGAAATATAGTTGCAACATATTGAAGGCGCCTGACTGTTTACATCTATTGGTTCATGTACACTATTGTAATTTAGATTTAAAAATAGAACTTCAAAAGGTGCTCTGCAGTTGTTATTTTCTTAATTTGGCATAATATGAAGTATTGCATTTTTTATGTAGTGCATAGATATAAAATAGTTAATTCTAAAGGTTAATATTTGAATTATTTGATGTAAAATTGCATTTTTCACAATGGTTTTTGTTTTATTATGGAAGTCATGAGAGCTTTTGAAGGTCAATTCAATCCCTGTGTTTATATGGTTGGTGGTGTTGGTATTATGTAGCATTATGTTATTGCTTAAGTGTGGATATCTTCGTCGTAAACAGGAGGCAACCCACAGTTTGCTTAAAAATTTTTATGCTTGTTATTTGGTGATTGATTGTATTTTAAATGCGTTTGATAGGATTGAATTTGCTGGCTGTTGCGTGTCTATGAGAAGTTGTTTGAATCTCATGGACCAGGGCTAGAAATGACAATGCAATTCGTGTATTTTTCACTGTTTGCCAAAAGAACGTTTTTCGAAATTTCGGTTCAAGCTATACTAGCCTATTTCTTATGTGTTTATCTTTATGAATTTATCATGCCATGTCCAGATATTGCTCAAGCAACAGTGCTAATATCGTGGTGTACCTGATTTTGTTGCTGTATTCAAATGTGAATGTAATTTTGTTTGTGCTTTGTTTTTGTCACTGTGCGCCCACGAGAGTTTGAATGAAATCTCGGTGCCAGTTATTTGTTACATGTATTTCATATGAATTTGTACTATGAAATTTGATTGATGCTACTCGTCGTTGAGAAATTGATTGCATCTCGATGGCAATGTTGTTGAAGATTGGCGTGGCTGTATATATTATGCAGCAAAAAAGAGCATATGATAATTTGGTGTATGATTGTTATGTTCTTGAATTTGTTTTGTATGTGACGTCCTCAAATTATAATAAAGTTGTCAACGGTGAATAACGTCTGTTCTTGTTTTTATAGTTCAATTGTTCCATGATTCAATTGTCAAATTTAGTTTAGTGTTCAATTCTTGTATTTTTCACTGTTTGCAAACGTAAGTTCGTCCGAAATTTCGGTACAAGCTAACTTTTATAAATTTACCATGTCATGTCCAGATATTGCTCTAGCGGCTGTGATAATGTCGCGCTGTACTTGATTTTGTTGTTGCTTAGACATGTGAATGTAATATTATTGTCAGGATTTGTGATTGTGCTTTGTTTTTGTCACTGTGCGCCCACGAGAGTTTGAATGAAATCTCGGTGCCAGTTATTTGTTACATGTATTTCATATGAATTTGTACTATGAAATTTGATTGATGCTACTCGTCGTTGAGAAATTGATTGCATCTCGATGGCAATGTTGTTGAAGATTGGCGCGGCTGTATATATTATACAGCAAAAAAAGTGCAATTTTGTGTATGATTGTTTTGATCTTGAATTTGTTTGTATGTGACGTCCTCAAATTATAATAATCAAGTTGTCAACGGTGTATTACGTCTGATTTTGTTATCGTTCATTTGTTACATGATTCAATTGTCGAATTTCGATTAGTGTTTTCTCAGTCATTATGCACCTACAGGAGTTATTTTGAAATTATTGGATATCTATTTAATAAATTGATGATGTTGGCGCATATATGTGTTTTTTGGTGTATACAAATCAGACTATGCTTGAATGCTTTAGTAGTCTCATTGTATGTGTTGTTGGATATATGTTTGTACACACATGGTTTGGATATTACGCCGTGTACATGCGATTTCGTTTGTGTTTAGTTTGTTGTACTGGCATGTGCGAGCCTGTTATACGATATTGTTGTTGACAGTCTTCGCAGTATGACATAATGTGCTTGTGTATATTCAAGTTGTTTACAGCTGTGCTCTGTCGAGTCCTCAAAACTTGGTTGTAGGATGGATATTTGTTTTTATGCATGAATGTTTGACTGCCACCGCCAAATGTGCCTGTTCCGCGATTATGATAACGTGGTAATTATCGGTACAGCTGATTTATTCACTGTTGTGTTAATTTGGGTCTAAATCTACTGAAAGAACATAGTGTTTGAATATTATTCAGGAATAGATAGTGTATGTGCAATTTGATTTAACTTACTGTCATTTGGTCTTGGTATGTAGTATTTATAGCATACAGGAGGGCATCTCATAAATGCTACAGTTAAATGCCATCAACGGTCGATATGTTTTGGTTGTGGCTCATATCTAAGAATATACAAATACACACACATATATATTTATTTCAGTCTTTACGCTATTTGGCAGATCCATGTTTTGGTATTAAGCTAACTGTATTTTTGCGTATTTAAAAAGGGTGAGCCGTCAATGGTATTCCGTTTTGCTTTTATTATTTTCATAGACATTTATTGCAAAGTTAATGTGTACCAATACCAGGACCTTTTAAAATATCTACATATTATCAGATTAGGAGCAAAACTATATGTGGATGGTTGGTCTACTTATGATGAACAATTCAGAATTAAGAAGTCTAACTGTCCTAGCATGTCATGGGCAATAGTAGATCAGGAGTTGTGGCTTTTGTATATGTGCAAACCTAAACCCCGGATAGGCAATGTGCCTTTAAAAACATTAAAATGCTTTGATTTTAATTATAAGGGCGAATGTCGTAGAATAATATGCCAATATTCCCACAAATGTACAAAATGTAACGGTGAGCATGCGTTTAAGAAATGTTTTAGTAATCCTAGAAATGCTTCTTTTAGGTCCAGTGATAGCAGGGATGGGTTCCAATTATCCAAGTCTAGAACGTCAAAGTCTTTGTCCCAGTAATCATGGTTTGTCATCGAAAGCTCCATCGCCAATTAATCATGATGAATTAAACAAATTTCTGTCATTTTACCCAAATAGGGAAGATGCAAAAATTTTGTCCGAAGGTTTCCAAAATGGATTTAGGTTGAACTATTATGGTCCTAGGGAATTCAAAAAATGTGAAAATCTTGTTTCTGTTAAGAATAATCAAAATGTTGCTTTGAATAAGATTATGAAAGAAGTAGAGTTAGGTAGAATTGCAGGCCCTTTTAAGATATGTCCAATCAACAACTTGACTATATAACCCATTGGTCTTGTTCCGAAACGGGATGGTTCCTGGAGATTAATACAGCACTTATCTTAACCTACGGGTTCTAGCATCAATGCCTATATCGATGATCACCTTTGTTCAGTCAATTACACTTCTATAGATGACGTAATAGATTCAATAATAATGAAAGGGGCAAATTGTCAGATGGCCAAAATGGACATTAAAAGCGCTTTTAGGTTACTACCGATACACCCTGATGACTTTTGTTTATTAGGTATTTATATTCAGGGTATGTTTTTTGTGGTTAAAATGCTTCCCATGCGTTGTATTATCTCTTGTGCACTTTGGGAAAAGTTTGCTACATTCATAGAATGGCTGGTTAAATATTTGCACCGAGGTAGTTGTCTTCACCACTATTTAGATGACTTTATATTTTTAGGAGCTCAGGACACACAAATGTGCCAGGAAACAATGTCCAAGTTTGAGGATTTATGTGCTTTATTAGCAGTACCGTTGGCCGACGAGAAAACTGTTGGTCCGTCTTTAATTTTGGTCTTTCTTGGTCTTGAACTGAACTCAATTTTATTCAGAATACAAATTCCACCTGAAAAAATTGCGAAGTTAAAATCATTTTTGATAGCATTTTTAGTTAAAAAGAAGGTCACATTGAAGGAATTACAATCATTAACGGGTCTGCTGAATTTTTGTACCAGAGCTATTCCAGTTGCTAGGGCTTTTAATAGACGTTTTTATGACGCAATGACAGGTTTGACCAAGCGTTTTCATCATGTAAGATTGACAGCTCAAATGAAAGCCGATTTGCTTTTATGGCTTTCTTTTATACAAGACTTTAATGGATTCTGTAGCTTTCCTGAATTGGATTGGAATAACAATGAAACGTTAAATCTTTACACAGATAGCGCAGGCTCGCCAGACTTGGGCTGTGCGGCTGTTTTTGGTGTGAGTTGGGTATTCTTTTCGTGGCCAAAGAATTTGATAGGAACAGCATTTTTTTATGACATTACGGTCTTGGAGTTGGTCCCCATTCTGTTGGCATTTTTTGTATGGATTGACGCACTCAGGTCCAAGAAAATAAGACTTCACATCGATAACCAGTCTTTAGTAAACATCCTGAATAGGAAGTCGTCGCATTCAAAACCAGTGATGTATCTTTTAAGACCTCTTATTCTATTGTGTGTGCACAATTCAATTCAATTCCAAGCAATGCATATACAAGGCTCGTCTAACAAAATGGCAGATTCTTTATCTCGTTGTCAGTGGATGCGGTTCAGGGCGGTATCACCGAACGCAAACACAGTAGGACAAGAAGTACCATCCACATTCCTACAACTAATCTCCAATCTGAAGTCTGCATGCTTTTAAACAACAGCATTTCACCAAACACTCGAGCAGTATATGAGTCAGCAATTTGTCAGTTCAATAACTTTAGGCAAGAAAATACACATCCAGAGATTTGGCCTCCCGCGCTTGACAATCTTACTGAATTCATAGCTTACTTGTCATTAAATGGTTTTTCTCCAAGCACTGCTCGATCTTACATATCGGGAATATCCTTCTTTTGCAAAATTAGAAATCTAGCTGATCCTACCGATAATTTTATCATTTCAAAATTGTTAACTGGATTCTACAGGAAACGCAGAAGAGTAGATACCAGGCTTCTAATCACTTTCAAGATCCTTAAGTCCTTAATTGGGGCTCTACCATCAATTTGCTACACTGCCTTTGAGGCTCATTTGTTCAAAGCGATTTTTTCTTTGGCATATTTTGGTTTCTTTCGCATAGGCGAACTTGTAGTATCGACTTTTAATGTAGGAGGACATGCTCTTTCAATCAAGGACGTAAATGTCGTCAACTATACCTTATTAAGAATTTTTTAAGGTCCTCTAAAACAGATCAGCATAGGAAAGGTGTAGTTCTCCATGTTCCAAGTACAGGAACCGAACTAGAATATTGCCCAGTACACAATGTATCTGAATACCTTAAATTAAGGAAGAACTGTGATTGCAATATATTATTTTGTCATGCCAACAGTCGCCCAGTCACAAAGATACAAAGTGACGTCTGTTTCAAATAAAACCCTCAGTGCTTTAGGTTTAAATTACAAGCAGTACAAAGGTCATTCTTTCCACATTGGGGCAGCAACATGTGCTTTGCAGAATGGTTTATCTGATGAAACCACGAAATTGGTAGGCCGTTGGCGATCTGATGCTAATAAATCTTACATTAGGATCCCAACAAGTACTCTAATTCTCCGTTAATCCTCTTTTGTTCATGAAGTTGAGCTGGAATGCGTAGATCATCTCAGCAATAGAATGACTAACTGGATGCTTGGAAAGTTTGTTGGGCTAGTACTGGATGGAGATATGCCAGGTGTCCCAGTCTCCATGTCATGACTGGATTTCTTTATTTTCTTATGGGAAATATAAATTTCTTTTCTTATCATATACTCACAATACTTCTAAGTCCATTTCAGGTAAACGTGTCTTCATTTGGATTGTTGGCTCGTCTATCATAAAGCGTGCTTTTTGTTACGCTAGGACCTGCGGAAAGAATGGCTCTCAACTTGGATTTCCAGATATCACCAAGCTTTTTTTGCAGGGTAGGAGTGGTCTCACCTGGGCCAAGATTTTCCCTTTGCTACGGCATTAAAAACAATTAATGACAAACCTACTTTTCATGTTTTACACTGTGCAGGCAATGATATTGGGCAGCGTAAAGGTGCGTCCTTAATTCAGTCAATAAAAAATGATTTGGACAAAATAGAGAAAACGTTCACAGGAACTACAATTGTCTGGTCGCAAATACTCCCGCGTTTGCACTGGAGATATGAAGTGGATCACAATGCTGTTGAAAAGATTAGGAAAAGGGTTAATAACAGTATAGCTTCTTATGTCTTGAAGAAAGGTGGGAGGTATTTGCGATACCAAGGAATAACAAATTTGTCAACAGAAATGTTCTCTGATGGGGTGCACTTGTCTGATGAAGGAACTGAGATATTTTTGGAAACAATTAAGAATGGCTTATGTCAGTTCCTTAACTCTAGCACAAAACGTCTACCCTGAACACGGGGAATCTGGCCGCGTCCAGTGTAAGTAATTTGATTGCTACTGGTGGCGGTATGGCTTTGCCATGTGGCGGGATGTACCTTCACCAGTATCAGTTTTTGGTTTGACTCCGGATATTTTTGAAGTTTTTGGTGAAGTTTATGAACTGTGCTTTGGGTCTCTGTCACCAGGGCTCATTTGTTTGATCAATAATTGTGTGAGGGACTGCGGCCAGATTTCGCCAACTTCTAATAAATTGAAATTGGAAATACTTTGTGAAAATTATTCATTACATATTGAATCAGAATTAGTTGTGTTTGTCCTCTGTAACAAGTTTTAAGCAATCAGGCTTAAAACCTTTTACAGGGACAGCACATAGTCCGTTTGTGCAAATTAAATCCTTTTGGGTCATTCTTTCTACTTCCTTTTCATGTTGTATTTGACAGCAGCAAGTCGCTAAAATTATATCCAGGTGATAAATTAGTCATCCGACATTTAAAAAAATAACCCTCCCGCGTCCACCCCTTTCTCGAAATTTGAATTTCTTAAAAGTAGTCCTTGACAGGTTTTTGTAATTTACTTTCGTTTCTCAAACTTCATACGTTCATTTGGTCGTTTATGGGTTATATGAGTTAAATATTTGAAGGGATTGTCCAAGTTTTTGTTTTGTTTTGGTATGACAGATTTAAGGAGTATTGATCTAGTTTATAAAAAACATCATGATTTCTATATAACAGGTGTATCTTGCTTTAGTTAGTCTCTTTTCAGATTGTCCGTCCGTTAAAGATTTAGAGGCCTCTCAAGTCGCAGCACCCTCGACCCATGTTGTAGTTTATGGCGGGATGTACCTTCACCAGTATCAGTTTTTGGTTTGACTCCGGATATTTTTGAAGTTTTTGGTGAAGTTTATGAACTGTGCTTTGGGTCTCTGTCACCAGGGCTCATTTGTTTGATCAATAATTGTGTGAGGGACTGCGGCCAGATTTCGCCAACTTCTAATAAATTGAAATTGGAAATACTTTGTGAAAATTATTCATTACATATTGAATCAGAATTAGTTGTGTTTGTCCTCTGTAACTTCCAGTGAATGATGTCATTGGTTGACTGGTTATTTAACCCTTTCCCGTTTTTGAAAATTTTAGACCTGTCCAAATTCAAAGATTTTGCAGACGATATTCTAAATTGGATTTAATTTGAATAATTACCATGCAATAGGGTAGAAAACATTGTGGAAAATGAAGAAATTGCTTGCCACAAGCAATTTCTTCTTTTACCACAATGTTTTCTCAGGTATGAAATAACAGCAACGTAAAATCCTGTGTTTGTACAGGAAAGGGTCAATTGACAGCCACAATTGGTCAATCAACAATAAAGCACATTTTCATTTCTGTTCCACCAAATTCTAGTGTTGTGGATACTTATTGCCTCAACCCATCAAGAAAATTCAAATGAAAAAGGTTTGGAACAAAAGAGGTTGCAATCACCCTCTTTAACCCTTTACAAAATAATCCTACCTTTTGACACCTTGAATAAATACTTTTATAGAAAACTTTGTGAGAAATGGAGATACTTGTGTAAACAATATCTCTTAATATTTTCTACCTTATCTGGCACTAATTTTTTCAATGTAATTACATATTGAAATGTTGTCGGCATCTTTTTCAAATTTGGCCCAATCTAAAATTTTGTGATCTGGTAATGGATTAACCCATTCCCACACAATGACACTTTTAAACGCCCCTCAAGATAAAAGCTTTAGAAAACATTGTGGACAATGAAGAAATTGCTTGTAACAAGCAATTTCTTCATTATCCACAATGGTTTCTATCCCAAAAGGCAAAGATTTGAAAGATTTCATCAACTTAAAATTGTCGTCTGCAACTTCTTTGAATTTGGACTGGTCTAAAATTTAATTGTGTGGTAATGGGTTAACCCTTTCCTGTTCAATCCCTGGTTTTTACATCCCTATTATTTATAATTGAGAAAACATTGTAGAAAAAGAAGAAATTGCTTGTAACAAGCAATTTCTTCTTTTTTCCACAATGTTTTCTACCCTACTGATTAGATATTTTTCATATTAAATCCACTTTAAAATTTTCGTCTGCAAAACCTCTGAATTTTGACAAGTCTGAAATTTTGCAAAACAGGAAAGGGTTAAATTAAATCTGTATACTCAATCAAACTACTCACTGACTGATCTTTGTCATTAGCTGCAACAGGGGTCGAATGAAATTTGATGAATGACAAACCAAACGTATTCGTCTGAAAATGAAATAAATAAGGAATATTATGCTATGATGCCGATTACAATATCTTGTATTTGCTTTGAGCTGTGGAAAAATATTTGATATTTCATGAGACTAAAGGTCCAACGAAATACCAAATTTTCCTCCACAGTTAAAAGCAAATACAAGATGTTGTTTCGCTATCG
Organism: Fragum fragum; assembly: GCA_946902895.1. Taxonomy (NCBI): domain Eukaryota; kingdom Metazoa; phylum Mollusca; class Bivalvia; order Cardiida; family Cardiidae; genus Fragum; species Fragum fragum. The sequence goes on from OX336376.1 coordinate 12,895,846, forward strand.
TAACATAACCTTCCATTTATTATATACATGTACCTATTCCTTTTATTAAATAAATTTGATGAAATAGTAAAAAATATCTATACTTCTACAGGTAATTCCCTTCTGCTCTACTATTCTGATTATGTTTATTCCCGTTATCCCATTCCCGTATGAGAAAATTTTGGACTGGTCCAAATTGAAAGGAGTTGCAGACGACAATATAAAGTTTATGAAATTCTAATTTTTTTCAACTCTCTGGGTGGAAAACAATTTCTTCATTTTCCACAATGTTTTCCAAAGCATTCTTTCTTGAGGGGCGTCTAAAAGTGTCATTAACCCTTGTCATGCTGAACCAGGAATATTCCGGTTTTGGCAGGAGGTATAGACTAAGATCAGACTGCACTTATGTGCAGGCTGATCTTAGTCTACGCCTCCTGCTTGTACTTTTCCTGCCAGGGTCGTTTATGAATTTGATTTGTAAAAGAAATATTGATTTTTTAACAACAAGTTCTATCAGTGCTCTAAGCCCTTTGATTTGACAGTATTTCAGTAGGGTAATTTATTCAGCATGACAAGGGTTAAGTCGGAATGGGTTATAACATCATAAACTGAAGGAAATGACATCATCTAAGACCACCTTATATGGATCTGTATTCTACACTATCAGATACAGATTTGTTTTAGGATGTGTCTGATTTTATCTGTGTGAAATATATTCATTTATTATATACCTATAAAAGATATGGAGTAAAACCTGGCTGTCAAATACAACTCGACAGAAAAAAATCAATACCAAAAAACCGTTTTTGTCGAGTACCGTTAAACACGGACTACTTTTTTGTGTATTGATGTTCAGGGTTTTTTGGAAAGTTGGTTATTTCTTAGCCATTTAAGAGAATTTTCTTAATGTCATTTCCTAAAAGATATATAATAAAAGGAATATTACAACAGTGTGTTTTTCTATTTGTTGTTATCGTGTTCCTGCGTTCTCATCCAATAAAAAATACCTACACACGATTCTCGATCACAATAATAACGCATAGAAAAAGACACTGTTGTAATATTCCCTATATATTTTACAAGAAATATTCATAGCTATATGAAACTACATTCCACAAGCCGTTTTTTTCATATTGAAAAATAAATTTGTTTCCAGTAGTTCATCTCATCACATGTGCTATTGTCTTTGTAAACATATTGACTGCTGAATTAATCCAACAGAAGTCATTCATATCTAATCGAAAAAGCTAACTGACCATTTCTATAAATGACTGATTGCCAAGGTTAATAAAACAAGAGCATCCCTGACGGTTTAGATTGCTCATTTGATAGTGAACATATATTCCAAGTTTCAAGTGAATGTGTTCAATAATATCACAGAATGAGATATCAACAAAAGTCAATTGTTTAACCCATTCCAACACAGCAAAATTTTAGACTGGTCCAAATTGAAAGAAGCTGCAGAAGACAATTTCACGTTGATGGAAATTTGAATTTGTTCGTCTTTTTTGGATAGAAAACATTGTGGATAATGAAGAAATTGCTTGATACAAGCAATTTCTTCATTTTCCACAATGTTTTCCAAAGCTTTTTTCTTGAGGGGCGTAAAAAGGAGGGATTGAGTTGGAATGGGTTAAAACGACAAGGCAGACAAGAATATGGCTAAAGCAATACTTTGGTTTCCCGAAAACAGTAGAGCCCCAAAGTCATTCATTTGATCAAAACAGTGATTTAGACTGGAAGTGACATGTTGACCCCTGACACTTATGTAATACATTTTCAATGGTAGGACACATAAATGTCGTAACTACAACTTGTTCAAGCTGTAATTACAACTTTTAGGTTGCAAACAAACAAATTCACTATTTTGTAACATGTTACTGGCTAAAGCTTTTTCAAAATAACTTGCCATTAAAAGGCTCCTGTAGGGACAAAATATCTGATGAAAGGAATCCAGAACTCTATGAAAATAATGTTCTTTTAAGCAAAGCTATGACCTTTTCTGAAATTAGTAATGGGGAAATTTGTAAACAAATTTAAATAAGATTTCAGGATTTGTACAGGGGGAGAAATTTTGTCTTTTAACCAATTACCTACAGTGACACTTTTGGATGCTCCTCTAGAAAAATGATTGGGAAAACATTGGAAAAACGAACAATGTAACAAAATTGCTTGTTTTCTACCCAGAAAGCTGAACAAAATTAAAAAATTCATAAACTTTATATAATCATCTGCAACTCCTTTCAATTTGGACCAGTCAAAAAGTTTGCCGTCTGGTATTGGGTTAATATTTAAGTGGAACTCCCTGTCAATCAGAGGGTAGGCTGGCAATCTGTCAATTATTCACATGTAATAGGAGTTTAAATGAACTGAAAGAAGATGTTATATTGTGATGCATACATAGCCAAAATCAACCATGCATGGAACCCACTCTAGCCCAAAGATTTAGAGTCTAGTGCTCTAATTAGTGAACTTAAACCTTTTCCGTTTTTCAAAATTATACACTTGTCCAATTTGAAACAAGGTGCCAAATTGTCACAAGATACACCTGTCACACTGCTTAATATTAACTGGGGGTTTGAATAGAACTGAGGTTATTTTGAATGAATATTTTTTGTCAAACAAAGTATGAAAAACAACAGAGGACAATAACTCAAAATATACTCTAGGTAGAGTTATGGTTCTTGTACACTGCACTCCCACTTGTCGAGCTCTATCCATCCATGAAGTTTCATGATTCTAGCTATAATACTTTTAGAGATATACTCTGGGCAAGATTGAAAAATAGGCTAGGTAGAGTTTTAGTTCTTGTACACTGCACTCCCTCTTGGTGAGCTCTATCCATCCATGAAGTTTCATGATTCTAGCTATTATACTTTTAGAGATATACTCCGGACAAGATTCAAGTATGAAAAACAAGAAAGGGCAATAACTCAAAAAATAGGCCAGGTAGAGTTATGGTTCTTGTGCACTGCACTCCCCCTTGGTGAGATCTATACACCCATGAAGTTTCATGATTCTAGCTATAATACTTTTAGAGATATACTCCGGACAAGATTCAAGTATGAAAAACAACAAAGGGCAATAACTCAAACAAGAGGCCCATGAGGGCCTGAGACGCTCTACTGGTGATCAAGTTTTCCGTTAGAGAAATCTGATATTTAAGGAAGTTAATTGCTCAAAGAAGAATGCATACAGAAAAAAAGGGGCTTTATCCCCTTTATCATTTTAAGCAACAATCCTTAAGGCCCCTTTTCAAATGTTTCATGACGGATCCACTCCATTTCCAAAAGAAAGTTACCTTATGACCCAGGGTTTCCATTTACGACGTAAAAGTATCTGTATACGCATGAAAATCAGCTCGGACGCAAAATTTGAATAGTCGTCTAGCCCATGGGACGCAAAATAAAATGAGTGGCAAAAACAATGTATTTTCATAAATCTTGCGCAGAAACGTCAGATAACTAGCGAAAACAATCTAAAATGTTTCAAAGTATGACAGGTTTGAAGCAATGTCACCAGTTTCCCAAAGTTACTATAAATAGACATCGCCAACGTCTAACCGAAAAGTTGCGATTGTTGGGATTCCCGCTTTTTCTTCTGGTACCCGAACTGTCTAAAATATTGATTTGTGGGCAATTTGATAGCCGAAAACCAACTGTTACTTTCATTTTGTAAATAATAATGGCTTCTCGAGCCAAGAAAAAGAAGCTCTCACGGTCTTTTCAAGACCAGTGGCTTGCCGATCCGGCGTTCAAAGACTGGCTGATAAAAGTCAGATTCGTCTGCTGTTTGAATGAAGTGCAGTTTTTGTTGTGAAACTAAGCAGAAGGACATTTTTACTACGGGCTGCAATGACCTTCAGGTATGAAGCAGACGACAATTTTCATTTGAGTGACGTATCACAGCGTTAGTATAGCGACGAAAGGTTTTCCTTTGCTTGTAAGAGCTGCCGTAAATATTTTACTTTTGAAAATAATGTTAGGAAGCATTTCTTTTTGTCATATTGACTTCAAAGCAGATATTTGTTGTTTGTTTACCTATTACCAGAAGGCTAAATTTTAGACTTGTCATAAATCGAAGTTCACCACAATTTCAAATACCTGAGAATTTCACATTTTTTTTTTGCCTTCTGGAGTAGAAAAATTAAGGAAAAATTAAGGAAAATAAAGAAATTGCTTGTCATAAATAATTTCTTCATTTTGCACAATGTTTTTCTAACTCTTTATCTTGAACCTTGGGGGAATATAGGCGGTCTGTGCAACTAACAGGCTTTCATGGCTTACTCATACCAGTTCTCACAACTTAAAGCCTTATGCCATTGTTTCTAAACTATCCTTTCACTGAACCCTTTCCCAAATAACAAACTTTTAGGCTGGTCCAATATGAAAGCTGCTGCAGATCACAAAATTTGTGATTACTTAGGTATAAAACTTGAGAATATCTCAGAAAACATTGAGGTAAATTGAGATAATGCTTATTAGCAGTTTCTTCTTTTGCTTCAATGTTTCCCCAAGCCACTTTTACTGGGATTATCAAAACTAGGTCTTGTTTTGGAAAGAGTTATTAAGCCCGTTCAAGTACACCAATTAATTTGAAGATGATTTGTGGAAGTCAAAATTGGACTCAACTGAAAGTGGTTGGGACTCAACTTTTTCTACGGCACTGGGTCCCAGGGACTCAATATTTTTTTAAGTAAATGGAAACACTGTGACCCTACAATCATTCTGTGAATATTTCATCAGAATCTGACAATATTTGTGGACTTAACCCATTCCAACTCAAGCCCTCGTTTTTACGCCCCTCAAGAAAAAAGCTTTGGAAAACATTGTGGAAAATGAAGAAATTGCTTGTATCAAGCAATTTCTTCATTATCCACAATGTTTTCTACCCCATAATACTGGCAAAATTAAAATTCCATCAAATTTAAATTGTCGTCTGCAGCTTCTTTCAATTTGGACCAGTCTAAAATTTTCTTGTGTTGGAATGGGTTAATCACATAAACAGGATTGTTTTGAATGAAAATCAATAAGGCCCCTTTTCCTGTGTTTTCTGATGGATCAATTTCATTCCAAAAGGAACTTTCCTTACAACCCGACAATTGTCCAGTGAAATTTAAGACAACTTGATAATGATTGTGATCTTCATCACATACACAAGAATGTTTTGAATGATAATCTGTAAGGCCCCTTTTCCTGTGTTTCGAATGCCACAATTATTCCATGCATCTTTGAAGAGAATCCAATAAAACTGTTGACTTTATTGTGTTAACAAAGATATTAAATTCAAGTTCTCATAAGGCCCCTTTTCCCGTGATATTTTACTGTTGGTTTTATCATTCTATGAAAGTTAAAAGTGAATCCGATGAAATATTGTGAATTCATTATGTTTACTAGAATATTTTAAAAAAAATCATATGTCCCCTTTTTACATGATACTTGATGGATTGTACCCAGTTCTGAAAAGAACCATCTAAGTATTTGTACAATCATTCTGTGAAATTTTGAAGTGAATCCGGTGAAATCAAGGGACATCATTGTGTTAACCAGAATATTTAAGAGAGTTTTTCATAAGGCCCCTTTTTATGTGACCCTTGCTATAGTCAGATCCACTGTCAAAATCAACAATTGGAATGATGGTACAATCAATCAGTTTAATCTGTGGAATTTATTGTGTTAATGAGTTTATAGTGAAATATTCATAGGGCCCCTTTTCTCATGATACTTTACAGAACAAACCAAATTTCAAAAGGAACAATTCTAATGAAGGTAGAATCATTCTTGAAAAGTTAAAGAGAATCAATGAAAACAGTGGACTGAATTGTGTCAAGAATTTTTGTAACTAAATTTTCATAAGGCCCCTTTTTCCGTGAAACTTAACAAATCAGACCCAATGTACAAAGGAACAATCCTAATGATAGTTTGAAGAAAATGATAAAGACTGAGGACTTTATTGTAATAATGATGTTTTGTAATAAAAAATTTATAAGGTCCCTTTTCTTGTGTCACTTAACCAATCAGACCTAATTTACAAAGGAACAATCCAAATGATGGTACAATCATTCTATTAAAGTTTGAAGAGATTCTGACAAAGACTGAGGGCATTGTTGTGTTTATGAGGATTTGGTAATACTTTTTCATACAGCCCCTTTTCCTATGATACTAGACAGATCAGGCCCAATTTGGAAAGAAACAATCCTTATGATGGTACAAACATTCTGTGAAAGTTTGAACAGAATCTGATGAAAACTGCAGACTTTATCTTGGTGTAAAATTTTTAAAATAAAATTTTCATAAGGCTCCTTTTCCTGTGATACTTGAAGGATCAGGTCTCGTGTCAGCTTCAACAATCGTGATTATTGTACAATGATTCTGTGAAGGTTTGAATAAAATCCAATGAAAGCTCTGGACTTGGTTACAAGGATTATAGATAAAATTCTCTAAAGGCCCCTTTTCCCATGATACTAGACAGATCACGCCTTATTTGAAAAGAAAGAATCCTCATGATGGAATAATCATTCTGTGAAAGTTTTAACAGAATCTGATGAAAACTGTTGACTTTATTGTGGTACAATGATTTTAAAATTAAATTTCATAATGCTCCTTTTCCTGTGATACTTGACGGATCAGGTCTAATGCAAACATCAACAATCATTATTATTGTACAATTATTCTGTGAATGTTTGAAGAAAATCGGATGAAAGCTCTGGACTTGGTAACAAGGATTTATAAATGAAATTTTCATAAGGCCCCTTTTCCTGTGCTTCTTGACAGTTCAAACCCTGTTATGAAAAGAATGATAGTTATGACCTTCCAATCATTCTGTGAAAGTTTCAACAAAATCTGATCAAAGCTGTGGGCTTTATTGTGTTAACAGGGTTTTATTAATTGAATTTTCATATAGCCCCTTTTCCCATGTTACTTGATGGATCTGAACCAATTCCAAAGGGAACTCTTCTTACAAAAGTATAATTATTCTGTTTGAGTATAAAGACAACCCCATAACATCTGTGGACTTACAAGCATTAATTAAGATTTTTTAATTGAATTTTCCTAAGGCCCCTTTTCCTATGTTTCTCAATGGATCAGACCCAATTTGAAAGGATCAATCCTTATGATGGTACAATCATTATGTTAAAGTTTGAAGTCAATCAGGTGAAATCTAGGGCCATTACGTGTTAACTAAGATTATTTTTATTAAATTTTCATAGGGCCCCTTTTCCCATAAAACTTGATGGATCAAACCTACTTCCGAAAGGAACAATCCATTTAATGTAATAATCATTCTGGGAATGTTTGAAGAGAATTTGTTGAAAACTATGGACTCTATTGTGTTTACGAGGACTTTTTCAATCCAGTTTTAATCGGGCCCCTTTTTCCCGTGGTCCTTGACTGATCATACCGAATTTTGAAAGGAACAATTCTTATGATGGTACAATCATTCTGTGAAAGTTTGAAGTCAATCAGATGAAAACTGTGGACTCTAGAGTGTTAACAAAGATCTTTGAATTAAATTTTAATAAGGCCCCTTTTCCTATGTTTCTTGAGGAATCATGTGTGTGTGTATTTCCGTTTATTTATCGTCGCTACCGTAGCACATGCCCATATCAGCGACGCCCCCAGAAACGGTTAGTTGTTACGGGGGATAGTGCAGGGATACAGGACGAAACTACTGAGAGCTCCGCCTAGTTCTTTAACGTGCTCGATATATAGCCTCGGTTTAACGTCTCATCCGAAAGACAATGATATGGTCAGCCCAGGGCTCGAACCCGTGACCTTGAGGTTTGAAGTCAAGTGCTCTACCAACTGAGCTAATCGGGCTGACGAGGAATCATATCCGATTCCAAAAGGTACAATCCTTATGATGGTACAATCATTCTGTGAAAGTTTGAAGAGAATCCGTTGTAAATTGTTGGCTCTAGATTATTAATGAGAATTTTTTATTAAACATTTCATAAGGCCCTTTTTTCCTGTGTTTCTTGAAGGATCATACCAAATTTCAAAAGGAATAATCCTTATGATAGTACAATCATTCTGTGAAAGTTTGAAGCGAATCCAATGAAAACTATTGACTCCAGAGTGTTAACAAGAATATTTTAATTAAATTTTCATAAGGCCCCTTTTCCCCTGTTTCATGACAGATCAGACCCATTTTTCGAAAGGGAACGATCCTTATGATTGTACAATCATTCTGAGAAAGTTTGAAGAGAATCCGATGAAAACTGTGGACTCTATCGTGTAAACAAGGATTTTTAATTTAATTTTCATAAGGCCCCTTTTCCCATGTTTCATGACGGATCATACCAAATTTTGAAAGGGAACGATCCTTATGTTGGTACAATCATTCTGTGAAAGTTTGAAGAGAATCCAATGAAAACTGTGGACTCTATCGCGTAAACGAGGATTTTTAATGGAATTTTGATTAAATTTTCATTAGGCCCCTTTTCCCATGTTTCTTGACGGATCATACCAAATTTCGAAAGGAACAATCCTTATGTTTGTACAATCATTCTGTTAAAGTTTGAAGAGAATCTTATGAAAACTGTGGACTCTATCTGGTAAACGAGGATTTTTTAATTAAATTTAAATAAGGCCCCTTTTCCCGTGTTTTAGACAGATCATACCCATTTTCGAAAGGAACAATCCTTATGTTGGAACAATCATTCTTAGAAAGTTTGAAGAGAATCCAATGAAAACTATGGACTCTATCGCGTAAACGGGGATTTTTAATTGAATTTTTAATAAATTTTCATAAGGCCCCTTTTCCCGTGTTTCTTGATGGATCATACCCATTTTCAAAAAGGAACGATCCTTATGATGGTACAATCATTCTGTGAAAGTTTGAAGAGAATCTGATGAAAAACTGTGGACTTTATTGCGTAAACGAAGATTTTTTAATTAAGTTTTAATTAGGCCCCTTTTCCCGTGTTTCTTGACGGATCTGACACAATTTCGAAAGGAACGATCCTTTTGATGGTACAATCATTCTGTGAAAGTTTGAAGAGAATCTGATGAAAACTGTGGACTTTATCACGTAAACAAGGAAAAGTTTAACGGACGGATAGACACACGCACTGACGCCGGACAGGAAAAAGCCATCGCTATAGCTCTAGTGGCCTTCGGCCAGTAGAGCTAAAAATAGGCTAGGTAGAGTTATGGTTCTTGTACACTGCACTCCTACTTGGTGAGCTCTATCCATCCATGAAATTTCATGATTCTAGCTATTATACTTTTAGAGATATACTCCGGACAAGATTCAAGTATGAAAAACAACAAAGGGCAATAACTCAAAAAATAGGCCAGGTAGTTATGGTTCTTATACACTGCACTCCCACTTGGTGAGAAGAATATAACTGCCAAGTTTAAAGTCAATCGGACTTACGGTGACAGAGTTATGCCCCGGACAAAGAAGTGGACACCGCCGGTCAACCAGATGCCTGGACGCCACGGGTGATCCCATAATACGTCCCGTCTTCGACGGGCGTATAAAAAGTCGCAGACAATAATCAAAAAATAGGTACAATTTGAAAAGTAACCAACCTACAGGTTAGGAAACATTGTGGGGAATAAACTTCCTTGAATTTGGACCAATCTAAAATTTTATTGTTTGGTAATGGGTTAACCTGCAAATCTATGAAGACAGGGTGAAATAGTCTCCTATAACGAGTATTTCACAAACTCAGCATTTGTGTGTTTAATTCTTTAAGCAGTATACAATGCCCAGTCTTACCTTATTAAATGGTTGTGTACAAACAACTTTAACTCTATCCCATTTCTCTTTGACAGCAGTTGCAGATAGTTTGTCCGGACCAAACATTCGGACACTATTTCTGTTAGTCCCGTTTCGAGCTTCCAATGGAGTCATAAAAGTCGAGGCCACCAAGAGCACCTGAAAACAATTAACCCATTCCTACACAGTGAAACTTCTGACTGGTCCAAATTGAAAGAAATTGTAGGTGACAATCTCAAATTGTTGAAATTTTTAAAATCTTTGTCTCTCTGGGTAGAAAACAATGTGAAAAATGCAGAAATTGCTTGTAACAAGTAATTTCTGCTTTTTCCACATTGTTTTACATAACTATTTTATTTAGGGGCGTAAAAAGGAGGATTGTGTGGGAATGGGTTACGAGATGAAGAGATTTTTATTCTTGGATGTTTGAAGTGAAACAACTAATCACACAGTATGAATACCAGAAGCGGATTCACATTTATTATTTAACCAATTACAAGACAACAAAATTTAACACTAGTCTTAAATGAAAGAAGTTGCAAACTAAGATTTTAAGATATTGAAATTTTAGATTTTTTAAATTTTCTGGATAGAAAACATTGTGGAAAATGAAGAAAATGCTTGTTGTGAATAATTTCTTTGTTTTACACAATATTTTCCGATTTGTTTTTCTTGAATGGCACCTAAAAGCGTCATTGTGTGGGAATGGGTGAATGACACCAAGCTACCCCCCCCAAATATTTTACAAATTTTTATGGATTTTTTTTGTGCACAAGCATACAAAGTTGATGCATGCTCAAAATTTTGTTAATGGAAGTATGAATTTTTTTTTGCCTATCAGAAGGCTCATTATAATAAAATACATTTCACAGAGTGTTAAAATTGGAAAATAACTGCCAAATGAGGTAGGGAACATTGTGAAAAAGGAGAAATTGCCTATTACAAGTAAATTCTCCTTTCCCACAAAGTTTTCTGTAACTATATTTCTTCATGGTGTCAAAAGGCTGGATTGTGTGGTAATGAAAGAAACCTATCTTATAAGATGGGAAATTGCCCCCCACATAACTGCTTGTCAAATAGCCTTCAGTTGTGACCGTGAACTTGGGAAGATGCTCTTGAAAAGAATTGGGCACTCACTAGAACACACAAGAAACACATCCATCCCTGTATACACTCACCTAATTTATTTCTTTAAGGACAAATAAAACACATGGTCAATTTGTTGTTATTATATTCCTTGGTCTATACAATCAATAAGTCTATAAGAGATTTCAATCAATTCAATCCATTCCTTCAACATCCCACTGTTTTACGCCCCTTATGAAAGAAAATCTGCGATTTGTTCAATATAAACAATGCTTTCTACCAAAAGACAAACAATTCTAAGATTTCATCATATTGAAACTGTATTCTGCAACTTCTTTCAATTTGAACCAGTCTAAATTTTTTAGTCTTGGAAAGGGTTAAGAAGTTTATATCACCTGATAATCCTGGTCCGAAGTAGCTGCAGACTTCCCAACCAATACCTCCACAAACGCGGAACCTTCATTACCAATGTCTATACTCTGTATCTGGGAGGCTTTCTCAAACTAAGCAAAAAATACAGATTACATACATTAAATAATCATTACCACAGAACAAAATCTTAGACAGGTTCAAATTTAAAGAAGTTGCACACGACAATTTCAAGTCATTGGAATATCAAAAATCTTTGCCTTTTAGGGTAAAAAAAACATTGTTGACATTGAAGAAATTGTTTGCAACAAGAAATTTCTTCATTGTCCATAATGTTTTCCAAAGCTTTTTACTTGAGGTGCATAAAAAAAGCAGGATTGTGTAGGAACAGGTTAACTCATTCCCATACAATAACGCTTTTTGACATCCCACAAGGAAAACAATTCGGAAAACTCTGACCACTCCCCTTAACGTCTGACAAAGAAGTTTGCCTTAGACCTAAGCAAAATGATGTTTGGCTAGTCAAATGTCAAAACTGCAGCTTTGATAGAATTAAACAAGAGCTGTCAGTAGATAGCATTATCCTGAGCCCTGGATAGTAACAGCAATTCAATGACCACATTAGGCATAATACCTTAAGTAAAAATAGAGATAAAAAATCTTTCAATTCAAATCAGCAGTAAAACAAGAATTTAAACAAGAGGACCATGATGGTCCTAAATTGCTCACCTGAGGCATCTGCAAATTACAGTACTTTTTTGTATAAACAAGAGGGCCGTTGGCCCTGGGGCGCTCACCTGAGATAAAGGCTCTTTTTCTTTCAACAGTCTAATTTCATGATAAGGTTAGGATTATGAAACAAGTGGGCCACAATTACAAATAAAGACTATGAACCTGGGGATCCAAAAGTCTAAATTATAAATTCCAAGGCCTTAGTGCTGATTTGAAAGAAGGAAAAAACCTTTTCCATGGGTTATAATTTCAGAAATAAGAAAGAAGTCTGTGAACTGATGCTTCATGCCTATACCCCCCCCCGGGTCTGCCCCTGGAAACACTAGGATCATGATTTTAGCTATTTTGTAAGAGATCAATATACTGATGCTTCATGCAAAATATCAAGGCTCTACACCTTCTGGGTCAGGAGGAGAAGATTCTTACAGATTATTTTGAAATTTAACTTTTGTTGCCATGGCAACCAGAGTTTTTAACGGATTTCAATTCTTTAAGCTAATTTTAAGGGGGACCACCTAAACAACATTTCTGCAAAATTTGTTTAAAATTCGCCCTGTGAATTGGGAGGAGATGTCATTTAATAAATCGTTCTTTATTTCTATATAACACCCCCCCCTGGGGCTTCACCCCTGGGGACCCAAGGATCATGATTTTAGCTATTTTGAAAGAGGTCAATATACTGATGCTTCATGCAAAATATCAAGGCTCTACGCCTTCTGGGTCAGGAGGAGAAGATTTTTAAAGATTATTTTAAAATTTCACTTTTGTTGCCATGGCAACCAGAGTTTTTAACAGATTTCAATTCTTTTAGCTATTTTTGAAGGGGACCACCTAAGGAACATTTCTGCCAAATTTGGTTCAGATTGGCCCAGTGGTTTAGGAGGAGATGTCGTTTAAAGAAATTGTTGACGGACGCCGGACGACGCACGACGTACGGACGCCGGACAAAAGGCGATCACAATAGCTCACTTGAGCACTACGTGCTCAGGTGAGCTAAAAAGACACAACTTCAGGCCTCCTAGCAGGCCAAAACAAAAATAAAGGTTTTTATAAAGGCTCCAATGTATGAAAATAAAGGCCTTTTAGTGTAAAATATGAAAAAAATAAAGAGTGAATAAAGGCTATTTTCGTCGAAGTTCTCATTTCTTTATTAAACCCACAGTCATACCAAAGTCATTTTTTGATGTTATATACTGTTTGAATTATGCAATATAATACATACCTTATTTAAAGTGTATACCTATTTTGTCTGCATATTTATATCATACATAGCTCCTGTTTTACAGTGTAGGAAAATGCAGAACAAAATTCATTACTTGCTTAAAGCTAGCACAGCAACCAGTCAGAGCAAATATAAAGGTTTTGAGTGAGAATTACAGGCTATTTTGGCGTTTTAAAGGTTTTCTGGGGAAATGTAAAGGTTTTAAAGGTTTGCTCTGAAATTAAAGGTTTTTAAAGGTTTTAAAGGTTTCACTAGGAGGCCTGCAACTTGGGCAAAATAAATAAAACAAATACAAGTTTTGGGCTTTGTACAAAACAATCCAATTTGTCACCCTCAGGGAAATTAGGTTTAAAAAAGCATTGTGAGAAAGGGAGTGACAAGCAATTTCTCCATTTCTATTTAAGAAGAAGAATTCTTTCAATGCGATTTATGCAATTTTCAACCCCAGGAGCAGAGACGTTTTTTATCCTAAGAGCATATTTTCCTCTAATATAGTACAAAATTATTTAGTCATGCTACATACCAAATATGAATGCCCTTCACTTATATTTCAGGAGAAGACTTTTGAAGTTGCTCTAATTGGGTGTTTTCCAAAATTTTGGGGCAGTGCCATGTTTTATCCCAGGACTAAGATTATAGCTAACATGGTAGAGAACCATCTGGTTATGCTATATACCAAATATGAATGCCTTTGACTTTGTAGATTGGGAGGAGAAGACTGTTGAACATGGTCTAATTGAGCATTTTTACAAACTTTGGACACCCAGGGAAGGGGTGTTTTTTAACCTACAGGCATAATTTAATCAAAATTGATAGATATCAGCCAGGCTATGCTACACTCACTCAAAATATAAATGCCCTCCTGCTTAAAATGAATAATTTTTTTTTTTAACAAACTAAAATTTTGCGTTTTTCCCATTTTTTGGACCCTTAGTGCAGGGTCGTTTTAAACCCCCAAGGAGGACAACTTTTAGTGATATAGTACAAAACCATCTAGATATGCTACATGCAAAATATAAATATCCTAGACCTTATAGTTGAAGAGGAGAAGTCTTTTGAAATTGCTCTAATTAAGCATTTTTCCAAACTTTGAACCTCAGGGGCGGGGCCATTTTTGACCCCAGAGATTAAATATTTAAAAACTTGGTAGAGAACCATATGATTAAGCTCTATACAAAATATAAAGACCTTTGGCCTTGTAGTCTATGAATCAAACAACAACAAAGATTTACTAAAATTTCCCATTTTCATATGCCGCTGTTACAAGTAGAGTTTTTTACGGAATGAAATTCTTTTAACAATTTTTGAAGAGCTTCACTAATGAAACATCCCCGCAAAGTTTCAACTTGATTGGCCTACTGGTTTAGGAGGAGAAGATTTTTAAAGATATTTGAAAAATTACTAAAGATTCCCATTTTCAAACGCCGTGCCAACCAGAGTTTTAGACGGAATTAAATTCTTTTTACAACTCTTGTAGAACTTCACCCAATGAACATCCCTGCAAAGTTTCAGCTTGATTGGCCTACTGGTTTAGGAGGAAAAGATTTTTAAAGATATTTAAAGATTAAATACAGATTCCCATTTTCAAATGCCGCGGCAACCAGAGTTTTTGACGGAATTAAATTCTTTTAACAACTTTTGTAAAACTTCACCCAAGGAACATCCCTGCAAAGTTTCAGCTTGATTGGCCTACTGGTTTAGGAGGAGATTCTTAAAGAAATTGTGGACGGACGAACAGACAGCGGACAACAACCAATCACAATAGCTCACCTCGCACTTTGTGCTCAGGTGAGCTAAAAATAAAAGGGTTTAATATCCACTTAAATGATTGTCTGAGTAATGATTCTTTGCCTAGAAGATGATTATGCTGGTCACAATGAATTGTGCAAGTTACAAAATAATAGCATTGGTAGAAAGAGGGTTATAAAAGATATATGACAGTATCATGTAAAGTTTAACAAAAAGTTTTTAAGTAAAAAAAGAATTGATAACTGATGTCAGATTAACGAAATGTCAGAGTATTGAATCTGTATCTTGAGGCTGATAATATTGCAAAAAAATCATGTACAAAGTTTCAGAGCAATAGCACTTGTAGAAACTGAGATATGACACTTGCCCGCAAGGCCTAACCCTTTCCTGTTTTTCAAAGTTTTAGACTTGTCCAATTTCAAAGAAATTGCAGACGACAATTAAAAGTGAGCATAATTTGAAAAGTAACCAACCTACAGGGTAGAAAATATTGTGGGATAAGAAGAAATTGCTTGTTACAAGCAATTTCTTCTTTTCCCACAATATTTTCTCAAGTATAAATACTCAGGGACCTAAAATCCAGGGATTAACCAGGAAAGGGTTAACCAAATCAATACACCTATGCTGACTGGAATTGCTCCCCCCCTTTCTTCAATCAGTCAAGCTAAAAAGATGTAATTATCACTTTGAAGTTACCTTGAAATGCTAAACACTAATATCAGATGTCAACATTATACTTCACAAAAGGCTTCACAAAAAACGATTTTTTATTACTTTGTACATGAAAGGGTGCAATATGATTTTTTAACCTTTTCCTGTTAAGTCCCTGGTTTTTACATACCTGTAAATTTATGATTAAGAAAATATTTCAGGAAAGCAGAAATTGCTTGTGGTAATTTCTTGTTTTTCCACAATTTTTTCTAACCTACTGAATGGTAAGTTTTCCAATCAAATCCAAATTAAATTTTCATTTTTGGACAGGTCTAAAATTTTGCAAAATAGGAAAGGGTTAAAATATTACATATATTTCCAGCTCCTTTATCCCATTACCACAGAGAGACGCTTTTAAACGCCTCTCAAGAAAAATAATTGGGAAAACATTGTATAAAATGAACAAATTGCTTGTGACAAGCAATTTCTTCATTTTACACAATGTTTTCTAGCTAAAATGTTGAAAAATCCAAATTTTCATAAACTTCAAATTGTCGTCTGCAACTCCTTTCAATTTGGACCAGTCTAAAATTTTGTTGTATGGGAATGGGTTAACCCTTCACTGTTTTTCAAAACTTTGGACTTCAAAAGGGTAGCAGACCACACTATAAAGTAAGTACAATTCAAAAAGCTACCATCCTATATTAATGAAAACAATGTGGAAAAAGAAAAAATTGCTTGTTAAATCTGGAATCTTGCATCTAGTAAAGCTGTAAAAAGTATTCCCACCTGAAGAATAACACTGACATTCTTCTCTCCAGGACTGGAACACTTCCATTTGTGGGTGCCCTCTGGTTTTAACAAATTATCTGATTTATGGTTCTGAAATAAAAACAAACAAGTTATAGAATTTTTTAAGTTAACTCATTACCAAACAACAGAATCTTAGACTGGTCCAAATTATAAGAAGTTGCAGAAAACAATTTCAAGTTGGTGAAATTGTCTTTGAGGGTAGAAAATATTATGAACAATGAAGAAGTTGCTTGAAACAAGTATTTTCATTGTTTGACTGTTACAAGCAATTTCTATTTCTTTATTGCCCACAATTTTTTGGTTATGAAGATGTCAAACTAGAGCCACTTTAGCGCCTGTATTGCTCCACAGGCATGAATGTGCTGATTAATCAAATTTTTCCATGAATTTTAAATAAACTAAATATAATAAAAATAAATCTAAATCATTGAAATCTTTGAAATGGTTCTAGAGAATCATTTCAAACTTTTCATTGTTTTAACAAAGGTCAAGTCAAGATATGTAAAATTCTTTATGCAAAATTTTCACTGTATACCATAATATGGACATTTTTGTTTGTTTGAATGGGGTTTTACGCTGCTTTCAATAATCTTTCAGTTATATTGCGGTGACTTGGGGACCTAACAATTGATTCCTGGTATCTCTCACACCAATACCGCCATCACATCCCTTCCTAGCCTCAAGCTGCTATCCAACATAGGTCTACGATTATCGACCCATGATTGTTTTTACAAAAGTCAAGTCAAGATATGTAAAATTCATTTGTAAATTTTCACTGTATACCATAATATGGACATTACCCACCACCATTATAGCGATGTTTTTCAACCAATCAAAATCATATGATGGAATCTGACAAATAGTCATCTAGTTATCATTCCCGTGATATTTGGTTGAAATCCATCAACAGGTTTCTGAGAAATTTACAAAGTTTTCTGTATATACTATATATGAAAATTAGCCCTGCCCATTTAGTCCATATTTTTCATCCAATCAAAATTCTTTTTTGTAATCTGATAAAAGGTAACCCAAGGATCAATCCAGTCAAATTTGGTTGAAATCCATCGACTGGTTTCTGAGAAGAAGAATTTTGAAGATTTTACCATATATTGAAATAAGCCCTACACATTAAAGCCACATTTTTCAACGGATCAAAATAATTTGAAGCAATTAGATAAATGTTCACCTAACGATCACTCTGTGAAATTTGGTTGAAATCCATTAATTGGTTTCTGAGAAGAAGATTTTCAAAGCTTCTACCATATATGGAAATAAGCCCTGCCCATTAAAGCCATGTTTTTCATCCGATTAAAATTCTTTGAAGGAATCTGATAAAGGTTCACCCAGGGATCATTTTTGTGAAATTTGGTTGAAATCCATCCATCGGTTTCTGAGAAGATTTTCCAAGCTTTCACCATATATGGAAATAAGCCCCGTCCATTAAAGCCATGTTTTTCCTCCAATCAAAATTCTTTGAAGGAATTTGATAGAGGGTCACCCAAGGATCATTTCTGTGAAATTTGGGTGAAATCTGCTCATTACTTTCTGAGAAGAAGATTTTCAAAGCTTTAATCATATATGGAAATTAGCCCCACCCATTAAAGCCATGTTTTTCATCCGATCAAAATCTTAAAAGGAATCTGATAAAGGTTCATCCAAGGATCATTTCTGTGAAATTTGGTTGAAATCCATCCATCAGTTTCTGAGAAGAAGATTTTCCAAGCTTTCACCATATATGGAAATTAGCCCCGTCCATTAAAGCCATGTTTTTCCTCCAATCAAAATTCTTTGAAGGAATCTGATAGAGGGTCACCCAAGGATCATTTCTGTGAAATTTGGGTGAAATCTGCTCATTACTTTCTGAGAAGAAGATTTTCAAAGCTTTAATCATATATGGAAATTAGCCCCACCCATTAAAGCCATGTTTTTCATCCGATCAAAATTCTTAAAAGGAATCTGATAAAGGTTCATCCAAGGATCATTTCTGTGAAATTTGGTTGAAATCAATCCACTGGTTTCTGAGAAGAAGATTTTCCAAGCTTTCACCATATATGGAAATTTGCCTTGACCGTTTAAGCCATGTTTTTTCCTCCAATCAAAATTCTTTGAAGGAATCTGATAGAAGGTCACCCAAGGATCATTTCTGTGAAATTTGGGTGAAATCTGCTCATTACTTTCTGAGAAGAAGATTTTCAAAGCTTTAATCATATATGGAAATTAGCCCCACCCATTAAAGCCATGTTTTTCATCCGATCAAAATTCTTTGAAGGAATGTGATAAAGGTTCTCCCAAGGATCATTTGTGTGAAAATTTGGTTGAAAAACCATCCACCGGTTTCTGAGAAGAAGGTTTTCCAAGCTTTCACCATATATGGAAATTAACCCCGCCCATTAAAGCCAATTTTTTTCCTCCAACAAAAATTCTTTGAAGGAATCTGATAGAGGGTCACCATAGGATCATTTTTGTGAAATTTGGTTGAAATCTGTTCAGTACTTTCTGAGGAGAATATTTTCGAAGTAAAAGTTTACGAACAGAAGGACGGACGGATGCACGCACGCATGACAGACACAAAGCCATGACAATAGCTCTCTGGCTTTGAGCCAGTGGAGCTTAAGAACAAAAAGATGGAATCTTGGGTAGGCTGATGTGTAAACTGACCTTTCTTGTTTAAAAGGTGTACAATTTACAATAGCATATACAATACTTAATTAGAAAATTGAGAGCCAAAACCCTGTTTTGACCCCCTTAAATGAAATTTCTAAGGGGTTAAAGTAGTATATTTTCAGATTTTTGGGAGTCAAAACCCAGGTCTACGAGTCAAACACAGGCCCTGGAGTGTTGGAAAAAAGAGGAATAGTGAGGAAATGGGTTAAGTGGTATGTAGCTTCCCCATTACCAGAGGATAACATTTTAGACTAGTCCAAATTAAGAGTTTTCAGAAAGCATTTCTTAGTGGATGAAATTTTAAAAATCTTGGCTTTTTAGGGTGGAATGCATTGTGAATATGATAATGAAGACATTGCTCATAACAAATGAAGCAATTTCTTCATTTTCCACTATGTTTTCGAAAAAAACATTTTTCTTGAGTGGCATAAAAAAGCAGAATCATGTGGGAATTGGTTAAACTGTCTTCCACTATGTAACTATGAGATTTGAATGCATCTTTACTTTTGAAAAACCAGTGAAAGTGCTTAAGTACAGTAAAACTTGTATTGAGCTAACACTCAAGGGATGGCCAAAAAGTGGTTGCTTAACCCATTCCCACACAGTGACGCTTTTAGAAGCCTCTCAATATGAAAGCTTTGGAAAACATTTTGGAAAATGAAGAAATTGCTTGTAAAAAGCAATTTCTTTATTATCCACAATGTTTTCTACTCCAATAGACAAAAGTTTTAAAGATTTCATCAATTTTAACCCTTTTCTGAACAAACCCGGGATTTTACGTCACTGGGAATTTATATTGAGAAAACATTGTGGAAAAAGGAGAAATTGCTTGTAAAAAGCAATTTCTCCTTTTCCCACAATATTTTCTACCATATAGGATGGGCAGATATAAATAGCATGCATTTTAATTGTCGTCTGCAACCTCTTTCAAATTGGACCAGTCTAAAATTTCATAAAACAGGAAATGGTTAAATTGTCATCTGCAAGTTCTTTAAATTTGGACTGGTCTAAAACTTTATCATGTGGGAATGGGTTAAAAAAATTTGTCCTAACATTTGACATTGTGACCTACTTTTTTACTTTACCTAAATAAGCGATGAATTTGACTGAGATATTGTGAAAACATTCTCACCAAGAACATGTATTAAGATATGACAAAATATTTTCTTCTTAAATGCACACGTCACAAGGTGTTTCTTGAATTTGTTAGGATTTGATATAGTGACATACTTTTTGACCCTATATCGAACTTGACATGATATGGCAATACACACTCTGACCAATTATCAAGATACATATTTCAGTCAAATACGTGGCCTCTATTGTGCACACAAGGTAATGTTTATTTATAAGATTTGACATAGTGACCTACTTTCTGACACAAGACTCATTATTGAACTCAACTCCCATGTGACCCAACATCAAACTTGATTGAAATATCATGCTGAAGAACATTCTTACCAATTTTGAAGACATATGAGACTTGCACGTAAAACTTTAACCAAAGCATTACACCAACGCTGACGCCCAAGTGACAGGAATTGCAACCCTATTCTTCAAATAGTCAAGCTAAAATTAGGTAACAAACTCGATATAAATTGATTCTAGAACATTACAACCAAGTATGCGCTATTTTCAATTTAGTTCATTGAATCAAAATCTGGCTGCATAAGCGCTAAAGCTTGATATTAGATGCTTGATATTAGGGTGGTCAAAAGTAGGAAGTCTATGGCTAATCTATTAATGCCTACTTTTTCATTATCATGTTTGTTTTACAACCGAGGAATTATTTTTTTCTCATTCAGATTTTTTCGTCATGCTGATACCGGGATATTCCTGTTTGGTTGGTTGGTTGGTTGCATGGGGTTTACACCACTTTCAACAGTATTTCAGTCATATTGTGGTGACTGGAGCACCTAACAATAGATTCCTGGTATCTCTCACACCAGCACTACCACTACATCCTTTCCTAGCCTCCAGTTGCTGTCCCACTTAGATTTCAACAGGAGGTATAGACAAAGATAAGCCTGCACATATGTGCAGTCTGATCTTAGTCTACACCACCTGCTTGTCCCTTTCAAGCAGAAAGTTATAATTGAGTAAAAATTCAGTCTTCAAAAGAATATTGACCTGAAACCAGTGCCCCTGGAGATATCGGTGCTTTGATTTTAGTGCAATTCTAAACAGGATTTTTTTTCAGCATGACAAGGGTTAATCTTAATCTATTATAACCTAGTCCTATGGTTGTTAGCTTTCCTATTAACCCATTACCAGACAAAAAAAAATTAGAGTGGTCCAGACTGAAAGGAGTTGCAGACGACAATTTAAAGTTTCTGAAATTTTAAAAATCTTTATCTTTTTGGGTAGAAAACATTGTGGATAATGAAGAAATTGCTTGTAACAAGCAATTTCTTCATTTTACACAATGTTTTCCAAAGCTTCTTTTCTAGAGGGGCATCAAAGGCCCATTGTGTTGGGACGGGTTAAACACATTACTGCTATTTTGCTCTACCATACTCCCATATAAATGGATAGAAATTTTACAAACACCCCAAAGTTTCAACAAATAATTACAGAGAGTTATCATAAAATAAGAAGCTATCATCGATATATGTACCTGAATATAAGATCAATATGGTATTGTGTTAAGATTGAGGTACCTATATCAAGCCTGTATATTGAATCATGGTAAAAAAGGCCCAGTGACAAATTTAAAAGGCCCAGTCCAAAGAGGTCCTTTCAAAAAAGGCCAACCTTCCAAACTAACCAGAAAGTCCAAAAAACGTCCACATATATACACACACATGTTAAGCTATAGAAGGTCAGTATTACTGTATTCAGAAAAAATATGTATCATTCCATTCCCAGACGATAAAGGACTAAAACAAAAGGAATGGAAATTATCATAGTCAAATTAATGACAAAATATCAAGTTTATTTTAGTTCAGTAATGACGAAAGCTTTAAGCTTATAGAGTTGCTCTCAAAACCCACAATCCAGATGTATTCCCCTCCCTTACAGAGAGGCAGTGGGTTTTAGAGGCAGTGGTTAAACCCACCGCTACCTAATTCTACTGATGGGTAAACTGGGGCTGGCTATTAAGTGTCTTGCCCATGAACACATCCATTGACTGTGGGGCTTGAACCCGTGACCTTCAGATTTGTTTGTTTGGAGTTTTACGCCGCTTTCAACAATCTTTCAGTTATATCGCAGCGGCTGGAGCACCTAACAATGGCTTCCTGGTATTTCTCATACCAGTACAGCCATCACATCCTTTCCTAGCCTTCAGCTGCTATCCAACATAGGTCTACGATTATTGACCCATTGGTGGGAGACAAATAGTCGGAAAGGATGAGTGCCGCTGTAGGGGATCAAACCTGGGACCTCTAGATTGACAGTCCGACGCGCTACCAACTACGCTATGACAGTGGCTGGTGACCTTCAGATCTCAAGTCCAGCACCTATACCACTTGGCCATCGAGGCAGTCAAGTTAAATATCAAGTTTGTTCAGTGGGCCTTTTTGATCAGATTGAATAGTGAATATTTCTGGTCTGGACTTTTTTGAACCAGGCCCTTTTAGTCAGTTTCAATAGTGGGCTTTTCTGGTACTGGGCCTATTTGAAAGTATTGACTAAAATAATTCATTGAAAGACCTTGATGTTGAGGATGACTCAGAGTTGATCAGGAATCGGTGACTTGATAGATTAAAATTGGTGCATAATTACAGAAAATAGAGATAAGGCTGAATTGCTCAATAACTTTTTTACATCAGTATTTACTAAGGAGGGAAATTCTGAACAGCCATATTTTGCCAAATGAGTTAATGATGAAAATTGCATCAATTCATGCACTATTAAGCCAGAAAAGATGTTTGATATGCTAAAAACTCTAGACACATCAAAGGCATGTGGACCAGACAATCGCCACCCTCTTTTACTAGAAGAGAGTGCTTAACATTCATATATTCCAAGTGATTGAAAGAATGCAAAATATTACATGTATCTAAAACAAGAGCTTCGCATAGCGACGCATATACACCCGAAGGGGCTTGTCAGTAACCTTGGCTTGTCAGTAACCTGAGCTTGAATGATAGATAATGATTTTTGTCAGAAGAAAGATCTTATCACCTAAATAATACTGATTACACTTGAGAAACAAGAAAGCTTTATAATAACTTATCATTCAACGTTATGTACAATGGTTGAATTCTATAATTTGAGTACAATTGACAGAAAAAATGACCTTGACCAATGACCTAGAAACAAGATTCAACAGAAAGTACTCACGAGAAGCAATAAAAATATGACCTTAAAAAACTGATGGACTAATAAACTTTAATAATGGTTCAGTTTAGGTTTTTCAGAGCTCAAATGACATTGACATTCGAATTCAATCAATTCAAGGGCAGATAATTCAAGAAAGACCTGAGCTTTTTGAATTTCTGAAGTCTTATGCTCAACTTAATATCAGAGATACATTGTGGCAAGATTCTGTTTAATCCAATAGAATTTGAAGGAGGAGTTGTGCACACGCATACAAAACCCCCCTGTTATTTTAGCTATATTATTAAGTACACGGCAGATAATTTAGGAACAACTTGACATGTCAAACAAATTTGAGTCCTAAGCACAACTAGACATCATACAGAGTCATTGTGTTAAGTGTCAGTAACTCTCATCCAAATTGCGGGAGAAAGTGAGCTCACAAGAAATAAAGGTTTTTTCGTGCAATTCAAGGGCAGATAATTCAAGACAACACAAGAATGACAGGAGCAATTTGAATTTCAAAGGTTATTACATAACTAGACATGATAGAAGTTATTGTGTCAAGTTTCTGCTCATTCCCATTGATAGCTAAGGAGGAGTTGTGCACACAATAAAAGTGATTTTCATTCAATTCAAGGGCAGATAATTGAAGAAAACTCTAGAATGACTGGAGCGATTTGAATTTCGCATACCAAAAATTGATAACGGACAGGCTGGTGAAAATACCAAGTCTATAAGACACATTAATTGACCCAAATTACACTTTAATGCAAAACTATAAGCTTCAAAGCTCATAAATAATCATATGTCAAATTAAACTTATCGAAATTATTGTCCTTTTAATGCAAAGTCAAAGAAACCACGATTGTCTTCAGTCGAGGCTTTTTTCTTTCTAGTTTGGCATCCATGTTTACCAACATGCGAAAACAATTTCGTATCATTGTATATTATTGGATGACTGGTTTAAAGTATCCAATGATAGGCCTCATAACATTGATACCCAAATTAGACGGATTTCGCGGTAAATAAGCCGGTAGTGGGGTGAAATCTCACTGGTGTTGCAGTAAAACTTCTATCGCATTAAAGATTTATTTTGTAAACAAAACGTGACTGATATTTTTAAATTCCGGCGAAAACAACCCATCAAAAGTCGTTTTCAACTGATATTTTAGATCAGCAATCGGTTAGGGGTGTAACGATAGATCGATAGGTCGATGTATTGTGATAATGACAGTCACGATATCGATGTATCGATTGCAATTCCCTGACATTGATAACTATCGCGATTGTTTGTTCAAATATCGATAGTTTAGATAGTAAATATTCAAAGCATACTTACACAAAAATTCAATGTTTTCTTGGTCTCTTGGGTTAAAAAAAAGAGAGAGAGAGAAAGAGAGAGATAGATGGAGAACAACTTATCCTACTTTCAATTTCTATGATCATGTGATAGGCACGTTTGTTTTGTGTTTCTTCCGTACTCCTTTTTTTTTTGTTTAGGAATTGATTTTTAACTTTCGATTTACAAAGTGAAAAGGTTCTCAAAAATCCCAAAGCATGTTGAGTTAAGACTTGTTATCAATGTTTTATGAATTCTCAGGGCTTGAATTGTCGGAAAAATAAAAATAAGACAATCATAAATGATATTCGATTAATGATGATAATGAATTACTTAATTTGAGCACATTAATCGAGTTATTCTGTTTTACGTTTTTGTGTCGTCTGACCTGGCTGCAAATTTTGAGATTGTGAAAAACAAAAGCGGAAAGGCCCATGTTTTGGACCAATATTGGACTATTTTGGCTTCATAAAGAACATTGATAAAAAGAGAGTCGCCTGTAGACTATGCTATCTATACAGATCAACATAGAAAATAAACAAAGTAACATATACCGATTGTATCGTGATATATCGCGATTGATTTCTGACGATAGTGATAGTATCACAATATCAATACTGTGATAGTAAAACTATCGCGATAGTGATTTTCTTAGCCGATAGTCAGCCCTACAATCGGTTATTAATGAAAACCCTGACCTCAGCAATGTTATAAACAGAGCCAATAGAATTATTAGTCTCATTAAGCAGAAGTTTAAATATATTGACAACCACCTATTATAAATCACTAATCAGATCACATCTTGACTATGGAAATTTGGTGGCATACCCAGATACAAAAAAATGTAAACATATTACTGAGAATGTCCAACGTAGGGCTACTCCTCTAGTTCCTGGACTAAGAGATTTGTCATTTCTGATTGACTTAAAATACCCAATCTTCCAACACTCGATTATAAAGGTTTGATCTCATCCAAGTTTTAAAAATTATTTGCCATATAGATGACATTGACCTCTCTACCTTTTTTACGTTTGCTGAATCCGACCACCTCAGAGGACATTGTTTAAAGTTGAGCAAACAGCATGCAAAGAAATCAATACATTTAAATTCTTTACCATTTTTACACTCAGAACCATTAGTGTATGGAATAATTTACCAGATAAAAAGATACTATCTACGAAAGTGAAATTTAAAAGCAAACTAGACAAATTTTGGTCTCATAGGCGATTTTATCTATCTTAAGTGTTTTAGCTCGACCAGTACGGAGAAGTAAGAACTTGAATTAGAAGGGGATAACAACCTATAAGGTGTTAAAAAGGTCCCCAGCAGACAACAGGTAGAAACTTCTTCAACTAGTATTTTGCAAAATCAACCTGAGCATTTGCTGCAAAAATTTACAAGATTTCTGATTGAATTCATAATCTCATAACAAGACAGCAGAAAAGTTAAAAGAATCATTCATTTGACAATAATTCGTCTTTTTAAAGAAAGCTCAGCAAATATCGCTTTGCAGGATCTTTTTTCATGTTTGTCACAAAATAGATTCATAAACTTCGATCTTGGTATTGTACCGAAATCGGAGCAAGTAGCTCGACATATTACACAAAAACGAGACATTGGGACAAGCAACGTTCTACTAAAGAAACAGATTCTAGTTTTTCCCAACTTGAAATTGGGCGCGAAATCACATTACAAAGTAAATTACAGTGTTTATATCAAACTTTGAGTGATACATACTTTATCTTCACTACTACATGAAACAATATGCTGAATTTTTATTTCAGGCATTTTCTTGTTAGTCTCTTATAAGACTCTTTTTTCCAATTCCTTTAATTTCCTCAAACTATTTGTTTACAACCGGAAGTCTGCAACATTTTCTTGCAACAACAACTACAACAACACCCAACCTGCGAAAAACAATTGTGCATGTATTGGGTTTCACTGTCCTGTCGTTGTAACACAGATGATTGGTTTGTAATAATCACAATAAATGATAAAACGCCTTTTTAAGTTTGGAATTATCATGTTTACATATGGTTGGTTATATCGCAACCTTGATTGTTCGTACCTGTTTTGGCCTTTCTGGAATTTATTGCGCGGCGTACCAACGCAGCGCTACTTGTGGTTAGATTGGGACGAGGTCATGTATGACAGTGTTTGCATTTTTCAATGATATAAGCATTTTACAAAAACACAAATCAATTTTGTATCTAAACAAAACGTGATTTTGTTTTGATGAATTTTTCTTATAAATCGATATAAACTAGTTTGGTAACAATTAAAACTCTATTTTAACTGTGTTTTTATGATGAACTCGGAAGTATTTAGTTGTTGATAGGACAGTCAGATTCGAATTGATATTTTCAATTCAGAACTTATATTGGTTAATTTACGATTTCAGTTTTTTTTAAATCAGAAGTGTTTATGTCTAAGTATTACAAAAATATGATTTACTGTATTGGATAGTGATTGAATTATCGGATTTGAGCTATATCTGTGTACCGTAAGAAACCCTTAAATAGACCATTCGGAAATCTCTCGACCGCTTTCGGGAATTACCGATCGTGTTCCGATTGGTTAATCGACAAGCATTTCGTACCTTAACCATTTCATACTATAAATTGTGAGGTTATTTCGTACCATGATAAACTGGCCGGAAACGTGTGAGACATGGGGAATGAATCAGGTAAGATTGATAAACTGTAATTTGTATTTTAGCCCCAAATATCTGAAAACCTGCGAGCTATTGGAGTGGCTTTGTGTCCGCTCCGTCAGTAAACTTTTACTTTTGAAATCTCCTCCACAGAAAGTGTCTTACAGATTTCAATAAAATTTCACCGGTACGATCTCTTTATGAAGAATTTTGATCGGAAAAAAACATTTTTGTATGACTTTAATCGGTGGGACCTCATTTATTTTGTGTGTGTGTGTGAAAACTTTGAATTTATTATCATCAGAAGCAAGTGGATAGGTTTCAACCAAAGTTTACATGAATGATCTTTGGAAGCCCTTTAACCGGATTCGTTGAAAGAATTTTGATCAGATGAAAACAAAACATGGCTTTAATGGGTGAAGCTAGTTTTATATACGGCTAAAATTGTGAAAATCTCAAAACTATAAGACGGATTCCAACCAAATTTCTCAGGAATGAGCCCTGAGTGACCCTTTGTCAGATTCCTTTAGAATTTGGAATGGTAGAAAATATAGTAATCCTTTGGTCAGAGCTAGATTCCATTTAATGTATATAGTGAAAACTTTGAAAGTCTTATTCTCAGATAACACTGGAATGAATGAAATATCACTGCCTTGATGGCCGAGTGGTTTAGGTGCTTGACTCGTGAACTGAAGGTCACGAGTTCGAGCCTCAACGTCACCGGGGTGTGTTCACGGGCAAGACACTTAATAGCCAGCCCAAGTCTACCCAGCTGTGAGTCAGCCGGATTAGCTCAGTTGGTAGAGCACTTGACTTCAAACCTCAAGATCACGGGTTCGAGCCCAGGGCTGACCATATCTACAAACAAACTAATTGTCTTTGGGATGAGACGTTAAACCGAGGCCCCGTGTGACGGTGCTATCCACCGAGCACGTTAAAGAACCAGGCGGAGCTCTCAGCAGTTTCGTCCTGTATCCTCGCACTATCTTCTGTAACAACTAACCGTCTTCTGGGGGAGGCTCATATGGGCATGTGCTACGGTAGCGACGATAAATAAACGGAAATTATCAATTAACCCAGCTGTGAAAGTGGGTAGCAGTGGGATTCAGCCACTGCCTCTCTTTCAGGGACGTGAAAACATCTGGATTGTGTCACCTGCCAGTAATACCCGAAAGGGGAGTTAGGCAGTATAAATAGATAGATAGATATCACAGACATTTACCTTTTTTGATTTTTAACATATTCCTGTTAACAGATTTGATCAGAATAAGAACATGGCATGGATGGGGCTAAATTTCATATATGGTCTATAGTGAAAATGTTTTAAGATCCTCTTCCTAGAGATCATTTGATGAATTTCAGTTAACTTTAACAGGAATTCCCCTTTGGTGACTCTTTATTGGATTCCTTCAAAAAAGTGTTGTTACAAAGAACACGAATTTGACACATTCCCACTCAATGACCCTTTTAGATACCCACAAGAGAAAAAGCTTTTGAAAACATTGTGGAAAAGGAAAACATTCATGATTATCCTCAATGTTTTCTACTCCAAAAGTATAATGAGTCCAAATTTTCATAAGCTTTAAATTTGTCATCAGCAACTCCTTTCAATTTGAACCAGTCTAAACTTTTGCCTTCTGGTAAAAGGTGAATGGGTTGGGTTAATGTCCATATATGGCATATAGTGAAAACTTTGAAAGTAATCATCTCATATTCAACTAAATTTCACAGAATTGATCTTTTGAGAACCATGATGTCAGTTTTTTTAAGAATTCATTAGCTTAATATAAATTTACCAAATTTCAATAGAGAGCACATAGTGTTATGCTATGAAAACTATTGGAACTGCACCACTGATGATATTTGTTGAATGAAAGAAAGATGCCTCCCATCAAGTGAATTGAAAAAAAGTGTTTTTTTTTCCCCAAAATGCCTCCTTTGTAAATGAATACCAAGTTACCTGTATCTTAATCCATTCCTACACAACAAAATTCTAGACTGGAAGCTGCAAATGACAATTTTTAGTTTTGAACTGTTTAATCTTTTTGGGTATAAACATTGTGGATAATGAAGATATTGCTTGGTACAAGCAGTTTCTTCATTTTCCCCTATGTTTTCAAAGCCCTTTTCTTGAAGGGCGTAAAAAGGAGGAATAGTTCGAGAAAGTGTTAAGTATATTGTACATTTGTATATCAGGATGATGGAGCAAATCAGATGCTCAAGCGCCTATAGTTTCACTGTTATTGAACTTACTTTGTGACTAGTAATTTAGTTGAGGGAAGTATTTTAACTTTCATTGTAAGTTGTTAATGCTTATACATGTATATACCAAATTTACATTGAATCGTTATCTGAATTTGTATTTGTCCTCTCCACAAATAACCATTGCATGGTGGGCTTTCCACTTTCATTAATAAACATTTTTAATATAGAAAGATAACAAGAGCAGATCACATCTTGCTATTATAAAATGAAAGATTAAGATTTTAGCTCCAATAAGCAGTAGTGTTTTATAATTGATGGAAATTAAATCAATGAAGATTAAGGTACTTCCCATCAAAGGCATGTTTCAAAGACCATTGCCACTTACAAGGGCAAAATGTCATAATATGACAGCATATAGTATCTTCTCAATTCCTTTCTTGAGTGTTCTTTTATTGTTTTACAGCCTGTCGGGAAAAGAAGTTGATAAAAACAACTGTATCAGCCCTATTAGCTCAGTTGGTAGAGCAGCTGACTTCAAACCTCAAGATAACTTGTTCGAGCCCTAGGCTGACCATATAAACTAGCACAAACTATTGACTTTCGGATAAGATGTGTGACAAGTGTGATGATGCTATTCGTCAAGCATGTTAAAGAACTCGTTACAGTTTCGTCCTGTATCCTTGCACTATCCCCCGTAACAACTAACCGTCTTCTAGAGTGTCGCTCATAGTGGCATGTGCTGCTGTAGTGACCATAAATCAACGGAAATACATACACACAAAGCCATTTGTTTGACAAAACAATCCTTCTGTTGCACTGCTGATGTACTTAGTTGAGCTGTAAGTTGAGGATCTGAGATGAGAAGACACTCTATTTTACTCAGAAGTAAGGAAGCTGCTTATAGATATGTTAGCGTTATCTGCTAAATAGACAAATTTCCTGCACTTAAGGCAGAAATCAAGTGGGCTCTCAATACATGGCAAAGGAACATTTCCAGATGGAAATTCAAACAAACTTAAAAACTGTTTCCTGAAAGAAGGCATCAACTTATTTGAAGTTAGACTCAGTGTAAATGACAGTGATGAAATGTACTTTATAAAATATTAAAAGTTGCTCCATTTGTTGAAAGCAATACATTTTTGGTAAATAGGACCTATTTCAAAATCAACTATTTTCTCCTTTCATCAACATTTTCCTTTTTTGATAATGAAATATCAGTGATTGTATAAAAAGGGTTAAAATTTGAATGAGTTGTCTTTTTCAGTCAACAATAAACTTGATTTAAAATTGGCATTTTGAATGGTCTGAGTCAAATTGTATTTACCCATTCCAACACAACCACACTTTTTTATGCCCCTCAAGAAAAAGGATTAAGAAACATTGTGGAAAATGAAGAAATTGCTTGCTACAAGCATTGTCTTCATTATCCACAATGCTGTCTAACCTTAGAACAAAAGGCTGTAGAATCCTATCAACTGTAAATTGTCATGTACAACTTTTTTGGGTTTGGACCTGTCTGAAACACCTCCTTTTTATGCCCCTCAAGAATAAGGATTTAGAAACATTGTGGAAAATGAAGAAATTGCTTGCTACAAGCATTTTTTTCATTATCCACGATGTTGTCTAACCTTTAAACCAAAGGCTTTAGAATCCAATCAACTGTACATTGTCATCTAGAACTTTTTTGGATTTGGAAATTTTGGACCAGTCAGAAATTTTGTTGGGTGGGAAAGGGTTAACTTGGTAATATAAAAGGCATTTAAAACTTGGAATATTATATTGTTTTGAGTATCTCTTTAGACTGTAACCACTGCCCTTTTGGTACTAAACATAAAATGTTCCGTGTTGCAAATCAGATAGTCTCTAATGTATTTTGTAGGAATCACTCCTTATTCTAGATTCTTTATAATTGTCCTATTAATCACAAGACAGCAAAGGGTCAGACATGAGTTTAACCCTTCTTTTTTTAAAAAAATTAGACTGGTCCAATTTGGAAGAAGTTGTAAATGGCAATCAAAAGTTATTGCAATTTGAAAAGGAACCAACCTGAAGGGTAGAAAACATTGTGGGAAATGAAGAAATTGTTTGATGAAATCATGATGTTTTTTCAAGTATAAGATCACAGGCACATAAAATCCTAGGATTGTACAGAAAGAGTTAAGGTCAATCTGGAATGTGTGAAAAGCATCCTTTCAGACTCATCTTTGTAAACTGTGCATTCTGATCAGGGTTGAACACTTTTCTCAAAGCATTTTCTATGTGTAGAATGCTTATTATGACTACAATACTTTATTTGCTTCATGTCCTCTGGTCTGTATAAGATTCATCTTTAGCTCTACTGGCCAAAGCCCAGGAAGCTATTCTTATAGCATTGTGTCCATTGTGCATATGTCTATTAGTGATTAACTTTTCTTAAAAAATATTTTCCCAAGGAACTGCTGGTCAGATCTGAACCAAATTTCACAGGATTGTTCTATAGATGATCTTCTTTCAGATCATTTCAAACAATTATCTTCCAAAATAACTTTGGTTGCCATGGCAACAAAGTAGATATCCTTTAAAAATCATTTTAGTAAAACTGTCTATTTGATTTCATAATTCCTTTGCAAAAATGTTCCTTGCACCAAGACAAAGCTAATTACATAGCATTCTTTGGATTTGTCAAAAAAGTAAAAACCCTGCTTTTATAGGTGGGGCTTTTTGTCATTGTATAGCATAAGTATGTAGGTGATATATTGCATTTGATAAATGGTCAAAGGGAGATAATGCATGGATTTTATTATTTAGGAAAACAGTCCAATTAGTAAAATATCTCCCCTGTATGCTACATCTTGGTAGGAAATAAAGATTTTTTGACTTGCAGAGTTAGTTGATAATAAAAAAGTCCAAATGAAAAAATGTTGAAGTTGTTGAGACTTTGAAAACTTCCTTTTGAAAATTGTTGGATTATATTTGATTAATGATGGAAGAGAGACAGCTTACTATTTGATAAAACTGTTATACAAATGGATAAAGTTCCTTTTACCTTAGATTTAAGTTGGATATAACACTACTGCTCATATCAAATGTACAGCAGGTTGATTACAAGAAGTAAAGAAAAATTTGTCCATAGAAGAAAAAGGGGAGAGCTCATTCAACCCATCAATAAATAACGTGAATACAATCTTGAAATTGAAAGATGTTTCAGAAAATTGTGAAATTTGAGTCGGGCTTATTTGTGCCATGACAAGGGTAGCCAATTGTAGCTCACACAGATCTTAGATTGTCTCTTTGAGCATGACTTATCATTTATTTTTGTTTATTAGCATAATGGGTTTCATTCTTTGAATAATAAACGACCCATTCCTTGTTCACACAATCACAAACAATTTGTTGCCAATGGTATTTCAGTTTCTAGTTAACCTTTAAATTTTTTACATCCATCTTTTTTATACATGTACCAGTTTATTGTTTGAGATGTTTAATTTTAATGAAATATTAAATTACTTCTATAAAGAAAATAATCTTTACTCTTGCCAATACTACACTGGGTGAAAAACAACAAAGTATTATTTCCTATAGCTTTATCATTGACTGTAGACTTTTGTTTTTTCTTCAGATCTCTTAACACTTTCATTGACAAATCGAAACATGTGCATACCTCTCTGAACTTAAACCATTGTCCCGTTCAAATCTGACAGTATACACCGTGTGATGATATAGATGTCATCAAATTCTTTAAAATTAAAAAAATCTAAAAAAATTATGTTATTTGGATATGCATTAATGAATTTGTTTACTTATTAAGTCTACATCTGTATCAAGAATTCTAAACAAGTTTCTTTCCGCCGCGCTAAATCCTTTGCTCCACCATGGAGCAACTTTATACTTGTCTGAGATTACAGATAACAATATTTTGAATGGGTTCCTATCGTTTCCTTAGTATTTTCAGAGAGACATAGCCCCAATTTTTCTCCTTTTCCAACAAAGATTTCTGTCCACATATATTCTTTAGTTTTATTTACTAACTTCTTTTTAATCTTAATTCATTCTCACTTTAAAGTGTCGACTAAACATTATCTATCTGAAGTTTTCTCCTCTGGTAATTGGTTAAGAAGCGAAGAGATCATCTTCGCCTTACAAAACCTGAAAATATCTTAAAGAATAAAAAAAGGTATACATGAGCATAATTTTCGGTGCTTCTATCTTATAAAACAAAAAAAGGGCGAAGGGACCCAGGACGACTGGGAATTAGGGCGAAAGTGTTTTAGGGTGAACAGACCTGGATTCATATTGCATCTACCCCATCCAGATGTCTGTTAGGGATATTCCAAGGATAGAGGACAAAACTGCTGAGAGCCCCGCCTGGTTCTTAAATGTACTTGATGGATAGCACCGTCACACTGGGCCTTAACCCTTTCCTGTACAAACCCTAGATTTTACGGCCCTCTTATTTAAATATACTTGAGAAAACTTTGTAGGAAAAGAAGAAATTGCTTGTAATAAGCAATTTCTTCTTTTACCACAATATTTTCTATCCCATAGAATGACTTCCTTTCAAATTGCATCAAATTTTAATTGTTGTCTGCAACCTCTTCAAATTTGGACCAGTCTTAAATCTAAAAAAAACAGGAAAGGGTTAATTGATTGTTTGTGAAAGACAATCAGTTTGTTAGTTAGGTCAACGCAGGGTTTGAACCCTCAATCTTGAGTTTTGAAGTCAAATACTCTACCAACTTAGCAAATTAGGCTGATTTGTTTGCCACCTGGTAGTGTAACTAAAGTTTAGATTACTGTTAATCCAAATAAATACCTAGGTGTTTCTTTGAATATTGACCTTATGCAAAGCCGGGGGTGGTCTATTGTTAGAGGTATGCGTATGAGAAGGGTTCTCAGAGGTTATTGGTATGGAGATCAATCAATTTAAACAATTATGCTCTCTGATAACTGGGATAAATGAAATTAACGAAGTGCAAGTTGTGGAAGTTTGAATATGCTGATAGTACATGTCTCAGAGGATTACTTGCAACTGTAGCATACCTGTATGACCAAAGCTCTTGTTTGATTTTTAACCCTTTCATGTTCAATCCCTGGGTTTTACGGCCTTGTGGTTTTATACTTGAAAAAGCATTGTGGAAAGCATCAAGCATTTTCTTCTTTTTCTACAATAATTTTTACCCTACTAAATGGTTATTTTTTTTAATTGAATACACTTTAAATTTTCATCTTCAAATCGGTTAAACAATGGTTCAATTTGACTGTCAAAAAGCTAAAAAAAAATGAGTGTTGACCATTAGATATTTCTCCCAAGGGGGGGGGGGGGGGAGGGGTCATTGCAGATATTTTCTAATAATAGAAACTTGAGTTTGTGATCCCTTGACTTTCTGAATCTG
Source organism: Fragum fragum (assembly GCA_946902895.1). Taxonomy (NCBI): domain Eukaryota; kingdom Metazoa; phylum Mollusca; class Bivalvia; order Cardiida; family Cardiidae; genus Fragum; species Fragum fragum. The sequence continues at coordinate 12,930,675 of OX336376.1, forward strand.
TTGAGCATGAACGGGTTATAGATAGAATAAGAACGTATCTCAACAGGAGACATCTAAAGTTGCTTTTACTTTCGTTATGAATTTTATTTCAAAAAAAGCTGTTGCCATCCTAACCTGATTTGTTTTCACTTTTGAAAGGCTTACAGCAACATGGAAAATAAAAAATGTTGAAAAGAACAAATTACAAGTTCCATGAAACATATAGCAAATCAAGCAGAGATAAGGGTCAGCTATGCTTCATCTTTATAGGAGGTTCTATCTAATGTCCTAATTCTGATGTACTAAAAATACAAAAATTTAATTTGACACATTTAGAAGGGCTAAAATCCCCCTAAATGGGACTACTATCTCTCTACAAAAGCTTTCAAATCTGGGACATATGACTCTCTGGAGAAATATCACACATACTATGATGACACAAACATTTTGCTTTTTGGCTCACATGAGCATGACATGCTCATGGTTATCTTTTGTGATCATTGAATTGAGACTGTCGTGTGGTGTGCAGTTTCAACAACTGAAGTGTTTACACTCTAGAGGCCATAATTTTGGCTCAATCATCATGAAACTTGGCCAGAATGATTGTTAAGTCATAAGGATGAACACTGTTGAGTAGGGGAATGTTCTGTTGAAAAACACAGGAAAAGGGGTCTTAATGACAATTTCTTTGTTTACACTCTAGAGACCACAATATGGCTCAATCTTCATTAAACTTGGCCAGAATAATTGTTGGATCATAAGGATGAACCCTTTTGATTAATTTATGGGACAGTACTATTTGAAAACATGGGAGAAGGGGTCTTAATGACAATTTCTTTGTTTACATTCTCAAGGCCACAATTTTGGCTAAATCTTCATGAAGCAGATTATAATTATTTGGCTCCAGTTGTATTTTTTTACAGCAGATGATTAGGGTGAGCTATTTATGACCATCATGGTCCTCTTGTTTTATTTTTATCAAACAACCGTGTTGAATATCTTTGGGTGGGGTTAGCAATTTGTCAATAGACAATCACTGTCAAACAAATAATAAGTCAACCAATATGATGATTCACTTAGACTGGAAGTTAACTTTGGATTCCAACATTAGCTGCCATTTAGAAACATATTTGTTGGTTTTGTAACTTAAATGTCGTAACCGCAGCTTTTTCGAGCAGTAGTTAGGATGTTTAGGATGCCAACCAACCATTTTACTTTTTAGTTCACCCTAGCACAACATGAGCATGGAGAGCTTATAGGATCTCCCAGTATATGTTGTTCATCGTCCATATGTGCTGTCCTTTGTCAGCAATTTCTTTAAACATCTTCTCTACTATACCACTAGGCCAATTTTGACCAAACTTTGCAGGAATGTTCTTTGGATGACTGTTTCTAAAAATTATAAATGAATTTTTGATTTGCCAAAAAATGGGGGTGTGGCAGGGTGCTGCTTATCAGACTTACAGAAACCATGGAATAATTTCTTAAAAATCTTCTTATCCAAAACCACTGGACCAATTTGGATGGAACTTGGCAAGAAATGATTGGTCAGTTGTTTAGGAAAGGGTAAGAGAATAAGATTTTAATTGGTAAGAAAAAGAGACTCAGTACATTAATCTTTTTTCAGCAGTTGGCCATACCTCCAAGATGGCCACCATGGATGTAGATTCAAATGTGTACACACTGACGGTTCCCAACTATTCCTCTGACCTACTGACAGAACTTAACATCCTACGTGCCAACAACATTTGCTGTGATGTGAGAATCTGCACAGACCAGGGATTTTTGTATGCGCATAAAATTGTTTTGAGCTCCATTAGCCCTTACTTCAAGGAAAGGTAACTGTTGTGTGATTTGTTTGCCCTTGTCTTACAAACAACCATTGGTAAGTCATAAATATCATCAAAATGTTGTGTCAAGGATCTCATTTGATAAGACATTCAAAGAGCTTTAACCTAAGACCTGTAAACAAAATGGTAGACTGGCTCAAATTTAAAGAAGTTGTCAGATGTCAGAAAGCTTTGTTGTGTGATAATAGAGTATACAACTAGAAAAATAATTTATGATCCATAGATTGATTCCTAGTGGAGCGTCTCGTGCTATAATAGAGAAAATGTGATATATTCTCAAATCTTTGTCATCCAGGCTGCCCAATTCGATTCTGCCAAAGAAACTACAGATCGCTCAAATTCAAATAGATTAATTTTCACTGTTAGATAGAGATTACATAATTTATGAAGGTGTTTGTCTAAATCAGCTAAGGAAAAATCAAGTTATACAAACTTTTCTAGATACTTTTTGAACACCCCTTGAATTGTCAGCAACTTCCTCTTTACAGTATTCTGTTATCCCATTCACTCAATGGTAATTATTATTAAAAGGAATTTCATTTTACATGACCCGAATTAGCCATTGTATATTACATTAAATTATTTCCAGAATTTGTTTGACATCCAACAAACCAGATGTTTATAGAAGCTTATCTCATTCCCACACAAGCTGGATTTTTTATGTACCTCAAGAAAAGATTTGACGAAAACAAGGTTGAAACTGAAGAAATTGCTTGTGACAAGGTGACGAGCAATTCCTTCATTTTCAACCTTGATTTCTAACGTAAAAGAAAGAGGAGCTCAAAATTATTTCAACTTGAAAACCTTGTCTACAATTTCTTTGAATTTTGACGAGTCTAAAATTTTGTTGTCATGAAATGGGTTAATGAAACTTGACTTGTTTATGAATCAAAGAAATACTGGCTCATAATTGGACCTCCAGTGCGTTCAGTCCTTTGATTTTAATACAGTTCTTAATTCAGCATGACTAGGGTCAACTAGTATATAATCAATTATTTCCAGAGTTTGTTTGACATCCAACAAGCAGGATGACGTCTATCTAGAGGGTACAAACTATGGCTTAATGAAACGCCTTTTGGATTTTATCTACACAGGAACTCTCGTCATTGAATACTCCATGTTTGATTCCATGTTACAGCTCCTTAACAAAGTGAATATCAAGAACATACAAAACTTATGTGAAAATTTGGCAATTAAAGAGAAAGTCAACTATTCAAATGTGAAACCTACACTTGAAAAGATCAATGGTGAAAGGGAGGAGGTTGATTTGGAGACAACTGATGTAGAGAAGCAGGAAACCTCAAAAAGACAGAGGAAAGGAAAACCATCTAAACTTGTTAAAGGAGTTGATATTGGTGATAAAGATAAAACTGATAATTTAAACGAGGAATTATGTGATTCTGAATGGAAAGGCCAAAGAATTGGAAAACTGTCTGTAATTATAAAAAAGGCAGATATAGATGATAGTAAGAATGTGCTTGATGCAGAAAAAGGCAACGGCGATTTGATTAGTTCTAGTGTTAAACAGTGCAATTCTAAAGCTGTTCAGGGAAAGAAAAATACTAACCAATCAGTGATAAAGGGTAAAGATAAAAAGAAATCTAATAGAGCAAAACAGAGAACTGTTTCTTCTAGAAAATCAAGAGCAAGAAATCAGCATTTAGTTAACAACGAAAAATATGATATGAAAAATGAGCTTGAAATCCATGCTTTGAATGCTTGTGATGAGTTACAGGACTCTAAAAGGACAATAGATGATATTGACTGTGATAGTTATGTTCCAAAAGATGACGATATAAACCCAGAATCATTGGACTCTCAGGGAAATAAAGAAGTTGAACATGTTCAAGAAAAGGTTGCTTATACTAGAATCAGACAGAAAAAAACTGAAGTGACAAAACAGTGTAAAGTCTGTAATATAACTTTCTCAAGTCACAAAGAATACTCTGAACATGTCAAAACTTGCAAGAAGGACACAACTAAAGTGTGTAAACTGTGTGGTGTATCATTACCAACTCACAAAGAATATCTCTCACATTTAAAAGTCCATAAAGATGAAAATGGTGGGAAGCTGAAAAGAATTCGTACACCATGGCCGTGTTCTGTGTGTAATAAAATCCTCACATCATCTGTCAGGAAGGCTTGCCACGAGTACAGTAAACATGGGATTCCATTTGAAAGCAGATTTAAACTATTTTCATGTCCTGTTGAGGTAATGATAACATAACAAATTGTTTGTCTGCATATTATGGACACATTTGAAATTGGGTCATTTTGGGTAAAAACTAGGTTGCCAGGTCAAATCTTAGAAAACCTTGTGTGTTCTCAACTGGTCTAGTGTAGTAGTTTATTGTAACAAATCAAAGGATTTACAAAAAGTAGTTTGCAGTCAGTTTTTATCAGAAACTAAGTATAATTAACCATTTTGGGGACAATTTTTTTTCAGACTGATCCAAACTCATAAAAGTTGCAGACAACAACTTTTTTCCGTGAAATTTTAAAAATCTTTGTCTTTTTAAGAAGAAAATATTATGGATAATGTAGAAAATGCTTGTCACAAGTAATTTCTTAATAATTCACAAGCTTTCCAACGCTTTTTCTGTGGAGCTTCCAGAAGCAGGATTGCATGGGAATGGGTTTACCAAGCTAAACATTTAGATGATCAATTTATTAAGAAAAATAGTGTAGATGTATGGGCAATTCTAAAGCTTTCAATTTTGGCCATTCTAAATTCTGTCCTGTGATTATCGGTCAAATTAAAAGGTCAAAGGAAAGATAATATTTCCGTTTGATCAATCAAATCATTCCATATATTAGTCTTGGTGCTTTGATTAACCCTTTCCTGGACAAACCTGGGATTTTACGTCTTTGTGATTTTATACTTGAGAAAACATTGTGGAAAAAGGAGAAATTGCTTGTAACAAGCAATTTCTCCTTTTCCCACAATATTTTCTACCACGTAGAATGGTCAGATTTCAAATTGTATGCATTTTTCATTGTCGTCTGCAACCTCTTTCAAATTGGACCAGTCTAAAATTTCATAAAACAGGAAAGGGTTAAGATAGGTATTCTCTAAGTTACTTATCAAAGATAATTGAGCCTATGCGTGACATTTCCAAACATCTCCTATGTACGTGACTCGCACATATTGAGCATCCTGGACAGCCATTCGGGGCAATTAGAATATTCTCTGATTGATTAAAGAAGCTTTGGGTCAGTATCTATCAACAGAGCGCAGGGTGAAGACTCTGATCAGACGGTGAGGATGCACAGGCTGATCTGAGTCTTTACTTTGCTCACAAGTGTAGTGGTTGGAAATGTCATGCATGCGCACAAATAATTTTCTTGAGTTGCAATACATGTACATGTATTTCCAATTTTCAACTTTTTCTAATAACAGGGTTGTAAATACATATCAGCCAGCAAGCACTACATAGAAATTCACACTCGAGGTCGCCATAGTAACGAAAGACCCCATGTGTGTGAGTATTGTGGAAAGGGGTTTAAACTGCCAAGCGCTCTTGCTACGCACATCAACATTCACACAAAACAGAAGAAGTTTGAGTGTGAAGAATGTCAGATGACATTCCACCAGAAAGGTGGACTTGACGTAAGTAGATACCTAGCAAAACTTGCATTTGTCTCTAAATTGACTTTTTTCTGACTCATTATAAGTTGACTTAACTCTTTCCTGTTTTTTAAAATTTTAGACCTTTCCAAATTCAAAGGTTTTGCCAACAAAAATTTAAAGTGGGTTTAATTTGAAAATAACCATTCCTTAGGGTAGAAAATATTGTGGAGAAAGAAGAAATTGCTTGTTACAAGCAATTTCTTCTTTTTCGACAATTTTTTCTAAATTGTAAAATCAAAAGGATGTAAAACCAAAAATGGTTAATTGTTTATTGTATATATAACTTCATATGTAACAAAATTTATTAACAATAATATCGAATATTATTGATAATGATTTAATTAGTACAAAACAATACCTGAAATGTTACATCCTTTTGAGAATAATTCCTGTTTTAAGTATCAATCTTATTTCCTGATCAACCCCGGTTCCTGTCTGATCACCAAAGGTAAGCAACGTTGAGCTATGTTAGTACTTGGATGAGTGATAGCCTGGAAATACGGGATACTGTAGACTTTTCTTTTCAATTTTAGGGTCTCCCACCAATGGGTGGATTATCGTACACTTAAGTGGGATGACGATGAATCCATGGTTAGGTGCTCCAGCTGCGATATGACTGAAATACTGTTAAAGTAGTGTTAAACTCCATAGAGTCAGTTCCTGGTCGGCAATGAATGTAATCCAAATTTATAAAAAAGCACAAACACAGTAATCCCCTTTTTGTCTGTTAATTTTCTATAATCTATAGAACCAAGATTGCTAAAAGATTCCCTTTATATAAGGAATATTCTAGACTTTTCTCATAGATAGAATGTTACATCATTATCTAATGACCAAGTCTCCAGAACATTCTTTATTATTCTTAAGAATTCTTTATTAACACTATGGTTGAGTGATCGACAAGAAAATAGATCTAGACAAATCAATTTCGATAATCAAGGTAGGTCTTTGTTGTTTAAGGTTTAAGATTTAGATATTCTTGTTAATTTTCTCTTATATGGGCCTTTGAAATAAAATTTTGCAAGCTCTTTCAAAGGTCGATCCCCACTACCCACCCAGTATCATCATACACGGCGAAGGGAGGTAAACTTACATTTATTCATAGCTGACAGTTTTTGATCAAATTTATTTTCAAAATTGGTAATTGGATAAATAGAACAGATGGTTGGTGTCTTGATATGGAACAATTCGTTGGGCTTGGCTTTGGAATTTATCAGGTTTTGCCTTTGGCTCACCAGATAAATTCCTATACCTTGCCCGGTACACTTTTCCATATCAAAGACACCAACCATCTATTCTGTATCACACAGACAGGATGATTATGAGCTTACCGTTAAAAAATGACGGCTATCAATCAAATAATAAATCAACTAATCAAAACATGCATTTAGACCTATGGTGCGCTTTGAACTCCAATATTGACCTACATTTATGTGAAGCATCTTTGCTTGTTTGCAACTTAGACATTTTTATAGAAACAAAAAGAAAACCCTAGGCAGGTGATTAAGATGTACTCAATAAACAACTAAAATGCTTGAAATTAATGTATGAAGTCAGCAGTCACTTCATGTCAAATGAGGTGGTTTTTTTTATTGACAGTGGAGATAACTCAATACATCAATTTAACCCTTTCCTGTTTTGCAAAATTTTAGACCTGTCTAAATTCAAAGGTTTTGAAGACAATGATATAAAATCGATTTTATTTGAAAAATAAGCATTCAGAAGGGTAGAAAATATTGTGGAAAAAGAAGAAACTGCTTGTTCAAGCAATATCTTCTTCTTCCACAATGTTTTCTCAAGTATAAAAACACAGGGACGTAAAAACCAGGGATTGAACAGGAAAGGTTTAAGCTTTTTTTAAACAGATCCATATCAAAAAACATCATATGGGGGAACAGTCATGGTCAGAATTGTGTGATCTTTGTTCGGAGAAGTTTCTGCACAAGGCGGAGCTCTGCTGGCATTTGTATGTAGCCCATGGACAGCCTTTACCAGATAGATATACTGTGTAAGTTATCCTTAGATTTTTTTCAAGTTTAACCCATTCCCACACAAGTGTTGCATTTTACACTTCTCAAGAAAAAAAGCCTTGGAAAATATCGTGGAAAATGAAAATTGGTTGTATCAAGCAATTTCTATATTATGCACAATGTTTTCTATAGAAGAAGATGAAAAAATAAAAATTACATCAACTTTAAATTGTCCTCTGCAGCGTCTTTCAATTTGGACCAGTCTAAAATTGTTTTGTTTGTATTAAAAAAAATACTAACCATTGGCCACTTCTTCTGTTATGTATCAGTGGGGATATGAAAAAGACACATTATGGCCTAAAAATAAAACTTCATCAATAATTTATTTGAAGAGGTTACCATGTCTTCTAAGATTTATAGTAACAAGATAATTTTTGTCTCAGCTGAGTCATTTTAGAGAAAATTGTTATTTTGTCATGTAATGGAGACAGGCATATACAGTTACCTCTGTTTATGTGTGAGTGCTGGCATTGGTGTGAGTGTGTGTGTGTGTGGGGGGGGAGAGTATCTGGATGTATGTGTCCACTTTTTGTCCAGAGCATAATTATCTTTTACATTAGTTGATGTATTTAAAGAATAACTTGGCAGATTTGTTTCCCCCTGAGGAGTAGTAGTGTCAAGGGTAAAGTTGTGTTGAATACTCTAGTGCTAGAGGTCCCAACTGAAGGTCATGTGACAAGCACTTAGGTGTTGACATGTCTGTGACACATTTCTAGCCTTCGTCTTATATACACAGTTATAATTGAGCCTTTGGATGACATTTCCAACCATTTCACGTGTGCGTGACTTGCAAACATTGATCACCCTGGAGAGGCCAATCTGGGCAAATAGAATATTCGCTGATTGTTTAAAGAAGCTTTGGGTCAGTATCTATCTACAGAGTGCAAAGTGAAGACTCTGATCAGACTGTGCGGATGCACAGGCTGATCTGAGTCTTTACTTGGCGCACATGCGTAATGTTTGGAAATGTAACGCAGGTGCTCAATTATATTTTTATTTTTTCCAATTTCTTCACTTAAGGTTTACATGTGACTTGTGTGACTACAAAACTATCAGGAAGAACAAGTTAGACAGACATATGGATGCACACGAAGGTATGTATTTATCAAATGAGCTTTCCTGTTATTTGAAACTTAAAATTTCTTAATTGCGTCTATAAAACCAATGTCGTGGCTTTCAATGGAATCGTCTTGTCAAGAATGTTTAAATGAGCACCCACAATATAGGTCATGAAAGAGAAGAACCAATAGTGAAATATGAAGAAATTGCTTGATACAAGCAACTTCTTCAATATCCGTAATGTTTTTTCATCAGTTGGCAAGGGTCCTTAAAATTTCACTAATCAAATATTGTCGTCTGCAACTTCTTTGAATTTGGACCAGTCTAAAATTATGTCTCATGCCATGAGATTACTGCTTCAACTGTTTAAACTCATGACCTAGTAATTGAGAGCTCGGATTACGACAGGCAGAACTAACCAAAAACAATAACAAGGAATGAGCTTATACACATATTTGGATGTAAGATATTGGAAATTTTATTTAAAGAAATAAAGAAAATATTCATTGTTTTGTATGAACTTAAAAATTGAATCATGCTGTATGAATACTAGTTTTGAGTAAAATTTCATGGATCTTCTCTGTGTGGAAAGATATAAAATAGCTGCATGCTCAAAATTTTGTTTGTAGAAGTATGAAAAAAAAAATCAGACATTCAAAACATTTGGATCTTGATAGACAAAACTAGAATCAAATTATTTGAACTCTGCAAGTTTTTGTAATGAAGCCTTTAATCGGGGAACTGGTACATTACCATCTACTAAGTTGACTTTTCATGGTTGCCTGGCCAAAAGTTGTCTATAGTAGCAGTTTAATACTTTAACCCATTCCAACTCAATCCTGACTTTTAACGTTCCTCAATCAAAAAGCTTTTGAAACATTGCGGACAATGAAGAAACTGCTTGTAACAAGCAATTTCTTTATTGTCAATGTTTTCTACTCTAAAGGTCAAAGATTTTCTAAATTCTACCAACTTGAACTTGTCTTCTGCAACTTCTTTCAATTTGGACCAGTCTAAGATTTTATCATGGCTTAACTGAATGGTCTGTGTTTTTTTGTTTTCAGATAAAAGGCCGTGGACTTGTAATATATGTGGTAAAAAGTTTGTAACAAAAAGTTATTTGAACAGGCACATCAAATATCATGGGGGTAAGTATAAATAAAGGGAATATTATGTTATGATAGCAATACAACATCTTGTATTTGCATTGAGCTGCGTTGGAAAATTTTGATATTTGCAGCGGAATCCTCTTGATTGCAACCCTGATAATAGCAATTCACTGCTTTATTACAATTGACTTAATGCACATAAACATTAGATCTAAAGAACAAATTGCTCCTCTTAATAGCAAGTTCTGGTTAATTGCAACGAAATTGTTGACAAATCAGTGTTGTGATTAACAGGATTCCACTGTATTCCATTTATTATATATGTAAAGTCGATAGATTCTATGAAATAATAAGAAAAATCCGTATTTCCCTTCTTTTTTACCATTCTGCTTACATTTATTCACATTATGATGTCATCTGTAGAATGAAAATGATGTCATCTTTGACTGTCTTTTATTGAACCGTATTTTACACTATCAGATATTTTTTTTTTCTGAAGTGTTAGATTTTTTCTGTGTGGAATGTAGATATTTTACTAGAAATGTTTATGTATATATAATTAAACTATATATGTGTTATATATGAGTCTTTGAGTAACATTTCCAACAATCAATGGATCTGGATCACTGCTGTCAAAGAGTCAATAGACCTATCAAATAATTCATTTAGACTGGAAGTGATCTCTGATTTTTGCTGACATTCATGTGAATCATTCCTTACTTTGGCAAATTAGACAGCATAATTGCAGCTTATTAATCTGTAGTTATGACGTTTTTGTTGACAACCTTCCTGAATAAAATTCTGTTTCAAAATTGCATTGAAATCAAAGGGCTGTAAGCGCTGGAAATGCTTGTAAAGCAAGTCAAATCTAATGAAAATTGATTTTATTCACAATTTTGCCATGAGGGAAAAACAGGTGGTCTTGACTATGATCAGACTGCACATATGTGCAAGAATCATTAATTTGGAGTTTGACATTTGAATT